>CANTUR010000837.1:0-600000 GCA_947683625.1 Mallotus nudiflorus | reverse complement strand
GTAGAAGGGTGGGGAAGGAAAAGAATCAAGAGAGCTTTTTTCTAGAAAGGAAGGGACGATGGAGACTGATGTCCTTTCTCATGCCTAATGCCTAAGCAGGAGCACCCCTTTGTCTGCTACTTTACACTATTCCTTGTGCCTGGTTTGAGCACTTTGTTACCACTATGTTAGAGGCAGGTTTTGTTCGCAGTAAGCATGACTTGATGTTGTTTGTTTGTGCCACTGCTCGGTTACATCTCATTCTTCTTTATACGGATGACATGATCGATCCTCAGTAGATTCAAATAATGCAGGATTAGTTACAGCACTAGTTTAGAAGATCTTATTCATCTTCATGACTTTCTTAGGCTTAAGGTTATTACTCCCCTTGTGGTTATCTACTTACTCATCAAAAGTACATTTCAGACCTTCTTACAAAGCTGCCTTAACCAATTAGCAGACAACAGACACCCTCATGGAGCTTCATCTAAAGCTCCATCCCACTGATGGTGAGCGTCTTCTAGATCTAACATGTTATCGCCAACTCGTTGGTGGTTTAGGCATTAGGAGATTAGGAGTAACCAAGGAAAAAGTGAAAAATAAAGTTCTTATTATGGGAGAAGGCTTATTTGTTGACTGAGCTGATAAGCTTATCGGATTAGGACTTAGGTGGGGGTGCACCTTAGCTTAAGTTAAGGGGGAGTTCCTCCTTGAGAAAGTTGGAATGATGTGAAAGCTAATAGCTAAGGAACATAATTGCGCAAACTACATAAGCCAGAGGAAAGACAACTAGCCAGGCAGAATAGAATAAGCAAACGAATAAGCTTCAATGGGTTGGAACCATTCTTTGAGTCTAGTAGAAAGGAAAGAAAGTAGTATGCATGTAGTAGAGGTGACTGAGAAAACCAAGCAAAACTCTTGGATAAATAAGTAGGGGAGCTACCTTAGCCTGTAGCCTCAAGCAAAGGGAAGCGAAGTGTGAATTTAAAAGCTCATTCTCACTTACTAATGGTAAGCTCACTTGCAATCTTAGGCCCAGTCACAGTAAGATCCATTTTAGGCCCATGAAAGGGAATGCGAACTGTTACTATCCGTCACACTTATTATTAGGCCTAATAATGGCTCACTTCTTATATGCTTAACTTGAATGCTCACTATTAACTTGCTTAGTCACTTTCAAGATTCATTTTTCACTTTCACTTTTCAATCTTACTTTTCAATTTGAACTTTGCTGCTCAATATGATCTTGTTTTTTGGGGGAGGATACACTAAATGGACCAACGGAGCACTGTCGGGTCAATAGCCCTTGATTTGAGTTTTTAATTGAAAGGAGCATAACTTTTAGGATTGACTATTGTAATGTATAAAGGTGAAGGGAGCAAGCACTCATAACAAGGGAAGAAAGTAAGTAGTACTCCTTCTTCCGAAAGAATTTTGGCTCTCAATCCAATATAGTATGCATCTTTCTTACTCCACTTTTAAAACATTCGAAAGAGGGTAGGCAAGGTAATGGAAGAACTAAGTCTAGCTCAAAACCATATAATGAAAGAAAGTAGCATAGAAAATTCTTCTTTAGAAAATGATATTCACACTCATTCACCAGGAAAAACCAACCACCAATACTAGTTCAGCGAAAAAAGAGATGGCATGGGGGAATTGAATACGGGAAGGTAGGAATGACATAGGGATTGAGGTACTTCGAAAAGAAAGAACTCAACTGATTTGATTAGAGACGCTTGTACACTTTCTGATGGATATATTGGATTGAAGACAAATGAGTGCTTAAATGGAAATTAATATTGAATGAAAAAATAATTGAATGAATAACTATACTAACTTGTATTGATTTCCTCCTCCACTATATGCCTGGCACTCCAATCATTTGCCTCGTGACTCTTTCTTTATCGGTAGTCCTTCTGCTACCTCCACTAGTCTTTATTTGTTCTATTTGATATTCCTTCTGTTAGTTTAAAAAGAATTAAACAAAGGCATTTTTGTCCCCACATCGCTGCTCAACTCGTGATTTGGGAGGATTCCTAATAAGAAGGCAAGGAGGAATAAAAGATGATAAAAGATATAGCTACTCATTAAGGCAAGTGGGAGATTCATGGGCAGTAGCTTAGACTCTCCTAAAGGATAAGGAGCAAAAAGGAGCCACTCAATTCTTTTTGTTATGAGCAATTAAAGAGAAGAGAATCCACTTGGGAAAAAAGGAAAATTCTTGCATTTGATTTGGAGGGGACCTGTTCAAAGGTTATTAATAGTAAATAAACATGGGCTCTAAAAAAGAATCAGCCAACACAAAAAAAAAAGTCAGAAATTCCTATCGCTTAAAAAGTTGAGAGAATATATTTTTCCCAATGGATGAGCAAAAAAGAATGCGAGTTGAGCCAGAATAGGATGACGAGACTTTCTCACTTACTATACATAGGCACACGGTTGCCACTAGCTTCAAAGTCTTTTAAAGAACTAAAACTATTATTGTAATAGTACTTATTACCGAAAGGATTGAAAGCGAAGGGCGAAAAAGCATAGCATAGGTTCTCCATAAGAGGCGAGGAAGGAGAATATAGAGACAAGGACTGATACAATGAATATGAAGGATACTCAGGGTGGTCTGTAAGAATCTTGGTGGTGAACTAGTTTAGGGGGTCTTCTATCTTAGGTTGGGTGCGTTCACTCAGCAGCTTATAATATATATCTTTCTTACTAGGATTCTGTTGATTTTCATAAGTAGTGAAGGGCTTCGATAGCAGCACCATCAGCAAGGGCACCGATGGTAGAGATAGAGGCATAGGCTTCGGCAGCAAGGGTAAGAGACACAAAGGTAAGAGCATCTGAGTAAGGAGAGGTACCAATGGAATGACATCACATTCAGGGAGGAATGTCCATCCCCTGTCTATTCATTGAGCTTTGGCATGCTCTTTCTTTAGGTAGGAATACCTAGACCTCGGGTTAGAAGGCAGATTGTCCTTTCTCCATGTTAGTAGGAGTGGTTAATTTCTTTTACTTCCTAAAGGGAGGTTTAATAAGCTATTACATAATAAGCTGCTCTTGTTTTATTTCATAATCAAATGTACCTGGCACTTTCATATGTAAAGAAAGGTTGCTTTTAGTTGAAAAGAGTTAGCTGTCCCCCTACCCTAAGTTATTGCATTGATAGAAATGAGAGCCCTAATTACTAGCCCTTTATATCTTTCTTCGAATCGAACAACTAGTTGATTAACAAATAACTAGAGGAGAGGTCAGCAGTTTTTCTTTTGTTTAAAGAATCCTATTAACAAATCTCCTTTAAGTAAGGGTAGTAGGATTTGACTAACTTGAATGTGATGAACTTAGGGTCAGTGTTTTCTTAAATGAGAGCTTTTTTTTTATCAAAGAGAATCCGATTCGGGCACTGTTCATAGTTCCAACTTCCAAAAGAGGAAAAAAACCAAACCAATGGATCTTCAGATTGATCCCTAAACAACATGTCCAATGCTCTTGTGTATTTGGGACCGACCTAAGATGCATTCATTGAAATATGTACAGTTAGGACCACAATACAAATACTTGATATCAAATTCGAGGCAGAAAAAAGTGACAACAAGATGACAAACATTGATGGCTGAATATCACAGACTTGTTTCATAGCTTTCACACTTATTATGACAAACCAGCTAGGGGTTAAAAAAAACTATTTGCCATAATGTTTGTCTCGTGCACATCCCTTAGATGAGCTGTATAAAGAAACCGGGAAGAGGCTTCATAAGAGGACTGTTTGAGGCACTCTGGAAGGACAGTTGCATCCATGGCAGGGGCATATATGCAAGCTATGAAAGGTGGAAGAGGCAAAGGTAGGTATGTATGGTATGATGGGACTAGCACCTCTAAGTGGGCAGATAGGCTACTGATGAGTTGTTATGCTCTGAATCTACCAATGCCATATGATGTCTTTCAATAGAACCTTTATGGAGACAAAGATGGAATTCCTGATGATGCGCACTCGAAGCTTTGGCTTAGTCATGCTCTCCTTACTTTATAGCTCAAGGGATAACTAAGGTTTTATAGCTCAAGCCTAAGGTCAATTGAAAGCCACCCAACAGATTAATTTGACTTCAAGGAAAAGCTCTAGGTGCTTACCTTATTAATTGTATGGCTCTTTTCCTTTAGCTGAGGTGCAAGCTAGCCTATCTATAGTTTACCCTTAATAGGGTATCAACTGGTGATAAAGGAAAGACTTGAGACTACTATTGCATTAACGACTAGGCGAGTGAGGTCTCGAGTGAAGCCCATAGATAACCATATACAATCTAGGGATTCCCCCTAAACAGCTAACTAAGAGAATAACAATCAATAGAGCGGCAAACGAGGCTACCCCTATTGTAGGAATACCTGGCTAAGCAAATACGGTGGAGAGGCAACTTTGAAATGTGAAACATGAAATGAAATTTGAAAAGCTTAGCTTTACTTTCCCTAGTCTGCTAAGTTAGAGGAAAGATAAATAAGAAGCATTCAAATCGGTCCTGGGAATTAGTTTGAATTCGAGTTCAAAAGCCTAAAATCCAAGTTAAAACGTTAAAAATGAAGAATCAAAATGCACAAAAACAACTTAAGTCTATTAATGGGGAAATTGCTAAATAAGCTAGCATATAAAGGTAAAAGAGAGGTGGGACTAATAAAGTAATAAACTAACCTTCCTTGTAATGTAAGAACAAAGCTCGTCATATAAGTAAGAACCTTGTCCTAAAAAGGATGATAGAATATGTAATTGCATAGACATATGCTAAATCAAGAGAGAGACCCGCTCTCTTAAATCAATCTATATCTTTTTTTCTACCAATGCAATGGTTGACTAAACAATAAGATTTGGTTTTTAGTTTAGATAGCCCATATTCATATTAGAAAATAGCTAATGGATACAAGATGAATTGACATAATATAGATTTTTAGATCCACTATTTTTCATAAATGATGAAATCCACGAATGGGCCTCATGCCCCCTCTTTTATACAAGATGATACATGACATATATAAGATTTTTTTGTTGATTTGCCTTCCTAATTGGCCAATGCAATGATTGAATAAATAGCTACCGGATGAAAGACTACAACATGAGATACTAGACCTGATTGATTGAACAACAATGATCTTGCACTTGGTTTCCACCCGATCGATACAAGTCTTGTTGTTGAATAGGCTGATCATTGATGCAATAATGTTATTCATGTTCTTGGGGCTAAGGATGTTACTGAAGGTGAGGGGCTTTGCCACTAGGGTCATGCTAAATGATTGAATAAATGTATCTAGTCATGAGTCTTCTCCTCTCCTACTGAGAATAGAGCTGTTGAGTGAATTCTGCTATGATTCTTGAAAATAGTTATCTGTGTTCTTAACTTGAAGTCCTTGGCTGTAGTTCATTTCCATTGTCTTAAGTGATCTATTAGAAAGCTTCCTTGTTACCACCCGAAGGGTAACAAAGAGATGCTCCATGTAGCTAACCTTAAGTCTAGTAGCTTTTAAAAATAATCAATTTTTGGCATAACTGCCTATCACGCCAGGCTTTATGCTCTTGCTCTTCCTCAAAACCTTCTAGATAAGCAAAACAATACCTACAATAATGCCCATTTCTAGAGATGCCCAACTACTTCTCTTCCTATCAATCCATGGGGCTCCAACCTTTACCCGACCATAATTCTTTTCTTAGGCAATGAACATTATAGAGCTAGATTGGATAAGTGCTCTGATGATGATGAATTTGGCCTTTTGTGATCAAGCAACCTATTCATAATTTCGCCTACATAACCTGCTCTTCATACCAAGAGAGCCAGGTATTAGATCCCTGGAGTTTAAGACCCCTTTTGTTAAATGCCTCCATTTTCTCATTTTAGATGACTGTTTCATTCCATTGTTGGTAAATACAAGTAGAATTCAATTGCATGGTGAATGAAAGAAGATTCATTGAATGAGTTGCCGGGGTCTGAGTCTTGCCTTGTAATAGAGTCCTATCTATGCCTCTCATATCCTTCTTTCCTTTGCTTGGGACTCACTAGCACACTCCATGCTGAGTTACATATTCCTATATTGTACCTCACTACGCACATCCATCTACCAGTAAAGAAAGGGTCTGAAGTTGCTAAAATCAGTGCTCAAATATAGAATGAGTGCAGTAAGCCAAAACAGTTTGTTTCGCTCATCACTACTTTATATTATGCATGATCCTATAGCTTGCTACTGTTTCATACCTGTGGGATTAAAATTTCCTTAGCGATTGGGTCTGTGATCAAATAAGCTCTTACTTTGCTTCAAAGGGGAGTTGCATAGGTAGACTAGTAATAGTTCTCGACAAAAGAGAGTTTTTCTAATTGAGTTCCAGGCTCCTGAATAGCTTGCGAATGATGGTCTTTCTTTCAAAATGAAATTCTTAAGACTTTTTTTCACCTTTTAGGTATGCACCATTTGCATTAGTGTTTTGAAGTTCTCTTTGTCATCAGAAAAATTGCTCGTAAGCAGTGAGTCTTACAAATTTGCCTATCTATGTTAAAACACTTCTTCTAAAGGGACAAGCTAGTTGTAGGCTATTAACTAGGAAGTGATCGAAGCTTCCATTATAGAAGTTAATGGGTAGGGCCTTTCCACCTCAAGAGGGGTTCAGGCATTATGAGTGCAGCTCCACTAGTCTAGCTGGTAAAGTCTTTTGGTGAGAATACCTAGGACCCGGGTTCTCATCCCACCTTTATGTGAGAATGGGTTCTTTTGCCAGGATCTGTGATTGAACACAAAGATTCTTATAAAAGATGTGATAAATATGAGAAAAAGATAAAGCATTAGGCTCTCTAACTCAACCGTAAATAGAACCAGCCAGAGGGGCACCATACAACATTTTTTATTCCAATAGAGCTGGCCCAAAATTCATTCATTTTAGCTTTCTCATTAGCCAATTCACTACATGCTTGTAGATTCCTTAAGACAGATCCCACCATACAATGAAGATTGTACTGGAAAATGAACATCCATTCTTCTTTGATAAGTTTTTCCATCTTTGGAAGAGGGGGATCAGATACAGGCTTCTATGTAAATGCCTTTGCTAGTCTATCGAGATTATCCTATATGCAGACTCGAGGAGACACACTCTGTACTCTAGGACCGATCCTCCCATATTTGAGATGTGTTGCTTCTATCTTTTAGATGATGTACATATCCGTCTTAATTCCTTCAAAGGTCCCCGAAGGACTCCTGGATTATTATAAAACTTATGGACAAGGTGTAGATATCGGCTCCTAGGTTAAATTCGCTGAAGTGAATAGGGGAAAAGGGCAATGACACAAAGATTGATAAGTTCCAAAAGCCTAAACCTTGATGGGGAAAGAATAGCTAAAGAAAATCCTATTGTATAGTTTGCTTGAAACCTTGCAACCAGGAAAGCTTTATCTCTTTCTTACAATTCTTCTTTCTCTGAATCTAGTCTATATTTGTTTAAGGTATCAATAGCATGCAAGAATCACTTTCTATTCTTTATATACATGCAAGCCTAAACTGATAACTTGAGTAGTAAAGAGTGTAGCCTGATTGAGTCGAGTTTTATAAAGAATTTCTTTATTAAGTCTAACTATTGGGGCCGGATGAGAGGAAGATGAAAGCAATGAGCGGCAAGAAAATGGAACCTAGAATGGACTAATGATCAAAGGTGGATTGATCAAGGAAGACAGAGAAAAATAGATAGGTGGACAATAACTCCTGATGGAAATCAAGCAAATGGTTGAAGGTGGTGGGTGTATAGAAGACCTCAAACAGGGAAAGATATTGACAAGAATTCAATAGAATAAAAATAAATAGACTCTATTTCCTTTTTGGGTAGCATTTAGGAAAGCACTAGTAGTTTCAATAGATGAACTCGAAACTTCTTTTGCTCCATAATCAGAAAGATACTGGAAGACATGAGAAATTAAAATATGGAATATATTACATATCTTTGTATAGACTTCCCTCTTCTATAGGTTAGGAGGTTCTTTTACTTTTATTTAGCTGGAGTTACTTAGGAGTGGGAAATCAATGAAATGTAGCGAAATCAATGAAGAAATGACTTGCTTCTTGAGCAGTTAAAAAGGATCGAGCAATTGGTTATGACAAAATAGAGAAAGGGAATTAGCTTGAACTTTCTCTTCCCGAGAGTCATACTGTGAGACTACCTAACCAGTACCAATTAGGATCTCCTTTCTAGGGACAAATAAAGAAACTGTCTCATGGTCTCACCAACTTCATGCTTAATGCCTTGCTCAAACAGCTGATAGTGAACCGTTTATGGCACGTTCGAAAGCTCTGAGGAACTGAGCACCAGCTCTTAATTCTTCCTTTAGCCATGGATCATAGAAGTGATATGCTCAAGAGTGGCAGAAGGGGAGAATAAAAGTTAGACTTATCTAGTATGAAAATAATTTTTATCAAGTATTACACTATAGGGCCCCTTTTTCGGCAATAGAAGTTGTCAAGTACACTGAAATACCAAAGTGGGTATTTGAGTTTGTTTATTCTCGACTAATTGAGAGTATTTAATGAAATCAGTTTTCAAATGATTTGTACTCAAAGAAGTGGAGAACAAGCATAGCGATAAAGAAGTGAACAATCAGGCAGATAAATCGACAAAAGGAGAGAGCCCTTAGTGGGGGCCAAGGGTCATCCCTGTTCCGATATGATCTTGGTCTCTTTTAATCTCTCAATCATTTTAAGGGTACATTGAATTTGACAGACTTTGTCTGATGATCTAGATTGATCCTAGCCTTTCTTAATGGTAGTAAATTAGGGGAAGCAGCACTAATGTGCTCTTTTTATTCACTGCGCATGTTCTGCTCATTTGGCTATCGCTTATCTCGTTCTCATTGCCCTTGGTTTGGAGCTTCGACTTGCATGTGTTATGCATATAGCTAGCAGTCCATGGATAAGTTACTGGGCTAAGACTCAATCTAAGAACCTAACTGCTGTCAGTTAGGGAATGAAACAATGGCACCGTTAGAAGGAAAATCCATCAATTACCGTGGCATGACATGCTATGATCACAATAGCTGAGGATCCCCTAGGATCAAAATCCGATCTCTCACTTCTTGTTCACTGATGATCTAATTTTATTTTTTAAAGCTAGTCTACATTCAGCCCTTGGAATTTCATAATGACTCTTAGACTTTGCAGAAGCGTCGAGCCTCCCCATCAGTTGGCATAAAAGTAAACTCTTCCTTTCCAAGAAAGGAGATGACAGACACTTTATTTTAGGCATTCTTGATCTGTCTATTGGTAAGTTGGCCCCCTTTTAGGGGATTTTAATAGTGGAATTTTAGTATTTGATTCACCTACCTCTTCGTGATTCACCATGTATCTAAAGTCTAAGCTTCTCTTTTCCCTAAATGATTGAGCTTAAACCGACTAGAGCAATGATTCCAATTCATATTAAAGATTCCTACCTGGCCCAAATCTTAGAATCTGGAACCTGCATTCACATTTCATCTACTTTGTACTCTTTAGCCAACACTCGTGTTATTAGATTTGTTCACTTACATTACTACATCGATTCATTTACTACATTACTGATTCAATGATAATTTCTTTGTGTACTTTCATTTCAAATGCTTATTGTTCTATCACACATATTTATATTAGAATCAGTAGTTCCACTTCTTTCAGCTAAGGCAAAATAGTCATTGCCAACCTCAATTGTAGGAACAACTTGAAATGGTTACTACACCTTTCTTTCAATCGATAACATAAGCCCTTTCCTTCTTTAACTTGGGTTCATGTATTCTAATATTGAATAAAATACTAACCTTATAAAATAGAACTAGGATGTTTTCAACCATTGGGAGTTGCCTGCCATCAGTTAACCTCCCCTTCGCTCTAACTAGCTGACAATCTTTCCTTGAAAGGACTGAGAATAGGTCAATTTATTACCATGATAGAAGTTTCCAATCCCCCCTTATCCTTACACAAGTTGTCGACCTATTATGCTTTTCAATTAAGTGGCATTTCAACAATCAGTATTGCCTCATATTGAAAGAGTATGTGTGAGAGTAGACATATAGAAATTGACATTGAAAGTCAATGGGTACTTGTTAGGTAGTATTCCAATGTGAGCTTCCAATGTGAGGTTTCCTCCCAGGAAAGTTCCCCAGTAATTAGCTTTTCAGTCAGTGTTGGGCATTAGCTTCTATGGTAAATCGATCCCTATGCTCTCTAAATCTACTTGTATATAGTCCTCAAGTTGAGTGCTCTAAGACAAGCACTAAATTGACATTGATCTTTTCACCCACTAGTTGATAGATTAGGTACAAATCAAGGTGTAAAAAAGGACATAAGGATGTTCGATGATGGTTGCCTTGTGAAATTTGCTATGGTGTGGAGAGGTCAATCTCCCATCTCACAGGCTCTGCCATTAAATCATTAATTGGTTCAAGGTAAATAACTGGCTTTGCTCCTTGGTCCCGCCTTTTGAACTTCCTCTGTTACAACTCTTTATGGGTCTTGATCTCGAGATATTTCAAGTGCAAATGTAGAAGAGAAAAGACTGTTCCAAGCACAAATCCATATGTAGAGGTGAGAGTCATGGATCCCATTGGCGTTGCCCTAAATCCATTCAAGGGAATCCCAAACATGTCATTCTTAACGCTCTCTAAAACTTACAATATTTGATGGATCAAGGCATCCCTTGAGAGAGAAATTCATAATTTTTGTGAGCCATTTCTGGGCCTTCTCATTAGGAGGTCTATTACATATATTGTAATCAATCTTTAGTGTAAGGTAGTCTCAATACTAAGTGCTTTGATAGTAGCAGGAAGGAGGGATTATGTACTGGTATATCACTTTAGACAGTCTTACCTCGAGTGGGTGGTTCAACTTATGATCCAGTGGGATACCAATGCGATAGCCTTCCCTTCCAAGAGAGCTAGTAAACCATAATCCTTTCCTTCCTGTTAGAGGATGTGATTAACATTAATCTTAGCTAGGAAAGGTATACCCTCTTTTGTAAGTTGACTTTGATTAAGTCTAAGTAGAGGAGTGAGAGTGAAAAAAGCTAATTGTTGAGTAAGTTTCATATACTAATTCCTTCTCATGCTAAATGGAACTGACAAAGAAAGTTACATTTATAAAGTTAGGTTCATACTGAATCTCTTATGTCACTAGCTTAATTACACCATATTATAGCAAAAAATCTTGGATTCCAGTGCTGTTTGATAAAGAAAAGAGCAATTAATGAAAGACTTATTGAATAGAAGAAAGAGACCTTAAACTGAGACTGTGGTGACGAACCTCACTCTCCTTGGTCAAGTGGTTGACCTGTCTATCCAATAAGTTAACTAAATGAATGGCAATCTAATAGTTCTACCAGCTTGGGAAGAGTAGTCAGAGGCAATTCGCTAATATTATATTGTTTATATCGGCTTTCTTTCCTCTTACATGTAATGGAGTTGAGTGGTACACATGAAGTTGACCTTTCCATTACTGTGGGAAAGCCTCACTCTCGATGAAGCTGATGACTCATTTGGATAACAAACTTACTAAGGCAATGCGAGTCTAAGAGTTCTTCCACTAGTAAGGAAGGAACTATAAGAAGAAGGCAAAGTAGAGATTGAGGAAAGGGTGTAGCGAAGATCTTGTGTGGTTTAAGGTCTTCTCACTTTCCTCTTTCTAATTTAAGGTTATTTGGATTCCTCCATCCTAGATCTCTAGAAATAGGGCTTTCTTTCTAGTGTGCCTATCGATTATGAAGTATTTTCCTATCCTCTCGGTACCCCCTTATACATGCATTCCACTATCCTTATTGTCTTACCGATTCTCTTCGCGAAGAAGAATAAATTACTTTCCTTAAAGAGTGAGTCTTTATATGGGTACAAGGATGGATTACTCTTTACCTGAGGGACCTGTCAAGAGAAAGAGGAGTAGCACATCTTATTACATAATCGGTTCAATTAGAAAATGAGTTCTTTCTGGATAAAAACCTGCGTACTATCTGATAGAGGTAGTCAGTGAGGAATCTCATTGTTATGACTGTTAATTGCCTACTAATCTAAGTCTTAGTAAATAAGGGTTCCATTAATCCCAAAACTCAAGTCGATGGAACTGCAGTAACCCCAAAAATCAAAGGGGTCACACTTTCAATCCAAGCCAATTAGCTTAACGTAGAATTGCCATTCCACCAATTAAGCTCGGTAAACTCGAAAAGTTGGGTGGACTTCATAGCCTGGTCACTCCAATTGTCTTAGTAAACTAATAGTGTACCATACTAGGTGGTTAGCATATGATCCCTAAGTTGAGTACAAAAGTCTAGATTTCTTCCCAAAGCAAAAGTAAGGGCAAGGCCTTGGTCGGTTCTCCCTTTCTGTCTTTCCTAGTTATTTGTTCTCTAATCGTATAATCATACAATTCTACCATACTATTTTATTAATTCATTCCATGTGGAAAATTGTCTAGCTGAGGAACTCTTCATCAGATGATTTATCAATTGATTATTTTTGTGAATTCAACATAGAAGAAGTTCATCTTGCCTCCCTTTATTAAGTACTGGGTTAAAGGCGGACCCCTCCTTCTATCTAGGTATCTTGGTCTCCTAGTCTCATCCCTTGTTAGTGCAATAAATAGAAGTGAGTTTGCTTACCTCTTCTAGTAGCAAGTGCTCTTTGTCAGTAACCTCTTTAGTAATGGAATCGGTTCTTCGTTCTCTATCCTATCTAATAGAGGAATTCATTGGTTCATCTCTAGAATCTAACTGGGCCTTCCCTTCCTTTTAGTTTGAGTCCTCCTATCTATTATAAAGTAGTAGTTTCCTAGCCCTCCATCAGTCCTGATATTAAGGCAAGCCCTACATTAAGGTAATCTCAATTGTCTTATTGATTCTCTTCCCGAAACAAGAAAGAATTTCTTTCACTACACTAAATAGAAAGTTACATTTATAGCAATCCAATAATTTCTCTATCCCTGAGGACACTCTCAAGAGTATGACCGGAGGCCCATCTTCTTACTTAATGAGTTTATGTCAGTTGATGCACCTACTAATAAAGCGAATTCCATTATCAAGAAGTGTATCCATGGCTTCTCAATGCTACATTCTTTAAAGAGATGAAAAGATCCCTAGTGAATGAAGGTCGCATATATGCTATTGAAGTGCTTAATCCCAATTAATAGAATAGGAATAAGCAAGCACAAGAAGAGGTTTCATCTCTCAGCTCAGATTCGACTGTTGATGAAATGCTTGAGTCAGTGGCATAAATAATGGACAACGTAGAAGGAAGAAGGATAGCTAGTCTTATCGGAAGAGGAGTAGGACTAGAAAGAGGCTCTTATTGTTGATGTGATCTATCTCTATGAATGAGTCAAAATTACAGCTACAAGGGCAGAAGGGGGGATATTCATCATAAGGGCATTCACTAAGCAGCTAAGTTGAAGTAAAATACCCGACTCAGTCCTATCTCTGAATTTTGGTTAATATTATGTATTCATTACCTTAATGTACCAAAAGTAGCATATACGAATGGGAAAAATAATGTCCTTTTCCTTTTAAACATAGAATGCACTACCTCATGGGCAAAGGAAGTAAAAGAAAAGGGATATATGCGAGTACAAAAAGAGTTTGGATGAAGGCTTAAGTTCCTTTGAGAGGTTTGGTGCTAACAACTAGTTAGTAAGAAAGAAAAGGCTAATACCTCAACTATTGAATTAATGGATGCCTCCTTAACAGATTCCCGGGCAAGAGTAGGAGATGTGAGGTAAGCCAAGATATCTAGGATAAGACTTACATAAACAAGTTGTAATATAACTTTCTTTCGAATATAATAAATAATAGGTGTTCATTATAGTCAAATGAAAGAGCTCCCGCTAATTGAAAATATGACTCTATAAAGGTTGGTTAATTGCCTTCCTAGTATAGTATCTAGACTTCTCTCATAATGGCCCGAGATCACTACCTAAAGGAGACTAAGACTATGTCAACTTAATATTACCAAGACTATACTAAAAGAAATAATTACTTATAATGCGTAGTCACGTTCATATATAAAATAGCAAAAAAAGGGAATAAAATTATAGAGCATTTGAAAGAACATCGAGCTATCTATTAGAGTAATGTTACTTGGAGAGGAAATGAGACCTCAAAGGCCAACTAGTTATTTTGTGTTTTTACTAGTGGCTTTAACTATAACCTCAGTTCTATTTATTAGTCTGAGTAAGATATGACTTATTTAAAATAAATTGAATGAACAATTTATAAAAATAAAAGCAAATTTTTTTATAGTATTCCATCTATTCTCTAGTTCTTTAACTGTGTTAATTTCTAATTCTTGCTTATTGAGATTTATGGGCAATATGTATTAATATTTAAGGAAAGATATTAATTTCTCTTTTTCCCTTTTTTTAAATAAATTGAAATGATTGAAGTTTTTCTATTTGGAATCATCTTAGGTCTAATTCCTATTACTTTGGCCAGATTATTCAAAACTGCATATTTACAATACAGACTTGGTGATCAGTTAGACCTTTAGTTAATTAACACCTTATTTTTTTACCTCTCTTTAATCTGCAGGGGGTTAAAGTAAGATTGCTTTTTTTAATTTTTTTTGTATAAATTTAAACCTAACAAAACAAAAATAGAATCACGCTTTATAGGATTTGAACCTACGACATTAGGTTTTAGGGACCCACATTCTATCGAACTGAACTAAGAGCGCTTTCTTATCCCAATCTTGTGTATACAGTTAAGCAAGCCTTGTCGCTAGCTTCCACCTAAACACAAGCACCTAGCACGAAGTGTTGCTTTACTAAAAAATAGTTGGCCTATTAGCACTTTAGTCTTCAATAAGAGGTGAAGCTTGAAGAAGTGAAACGAGCCTAGAGTAGTAGCCTATTACATTTTTTAGGACTCTTAACTTGATATTCTATTAGTAAAGTGCTAGCACCCCTATAGAGTCAAGCTCTTCTACTATCAATGAAACTAAAAGAAAGATAAAACCCTAGTGCATTTTGTATAGATTGAGACTTGTAGCTTGATTCTCTACTCATTCCATACCAGGAAGAATTGCAGGAAATTGTTCGATAACACTTCATCCTATTTCTCAATGATACCATACGATCAAGATAATTCCTGTGAAACTCTTTCATTTCATAGAAGTTAATTCTTATTCTTACAAAGCAAATAGAATTTCCTATTGATTTGTCCTCTGGACTAGACCTATTCTGATTTTGAATTATCTATCGCTATGCTATTCCTAAGGGCTAGAAAAATTGAAATAGAAAAATTCTTGAGTCATCTCAATGGGTTCAGAAATGACACGTTTCTCTGGATCATTATAGTGTACTTCCATATATCCACTCAAAGGAAGGTTTTTTTTGTAATGGATGGCCCTAGAAACAATAATATGTTGATATACATCATAGATCCGGATGATTGATGGAAGAAACACCAAACATATCCCAAACTTCTTGCTCCCACCAGCCAGCTAATAGAAATAGACTGACTATTAGAGATATTCGTGTTACTTCAGCTGCCCTAATGGTAGCATTGTCCTTCAACTGAATGATATGTAGTTCATAAAAATGCTCTTTCTATTGCAGGCATAAGCACTGGAAACATGGCTACTTCAGCTCTTTTTGGAAGGGAAGAGAGTTTAGTCACTTATGGGCTTAAGGGAGTTCCCCTGAAGGAAGGACAGTCAACAAGAATTCTCTATACTTTAGAACCCAGAGGCCTAGGAGCAATAGACTGAAGAGGCACATCATTTGTAACAAAGTTAGTAACAAAAGTTAGTAATAAAGGAAGGAAGAAAAAGCTAGGGACGAAGAGGTATAGAAAACCTCATAGAAGGCCATTAAGCAGCAAAATAGGACTTTCAATCAGTTCAAGTACAAACCCTTAGAGGTAGGACTTCTCTCACCTATGCATGCTATAATAAGGGAATACCCACCCTTTCTACTTGAATTGATCATGGCAAGGTACAAAGTGCTCTTAGCACTTAAAGCAAGTAGGGAAGGAATGACTTCTTCTCCTTCAATACTAGCTACTAGTGAACACTCTTCTTGTACACTTTTCAGGCATAGTAAAAATCATGTAAGTTAGTTAGCCTTAGCCTCTATGTTCTCCTTTCTTTATAGAAGCATATTAGAAAGTGCATAAAAAGTTGCTTAAACAAAGCATAAATGCACAATCAATTGAAGGCTTCCTTAAAACCAACCACCTTTCCTTCGTTCACTCCTGACCTGACAGAAGCTATAAAACCATCCATAGGAGAGGGGTGACTAAGCTTATGAATTGAATGGTTAAACCATCCATAGTGATGTCTATGGACCTCTTAACTAATGACTTGTTTTGTTGACAGAGTGGCTCTAAGTGACAACTAGACTTGCACACTCCTCACTTCTGCTATAAGCTATAACGAAAGAGGGCAGGGAGCTTATGACTAAGTCATTAGGGAGACTAAGACTAAACCAATTTAGGGGAAGCATCCATAGACAGCACTGTGGATGCAGTACTGGTAACTTCATTCTTTAATGAATGCAAGAAAGGAATAATTAGCAGTACTGAAAGCCCCTACCTATGCAAGAAGTAAGGGAGATGGGTAATCACATTCTCTAGTTTGCTACCTATGACTACCTTGGCCACTTTGTTGACACAGTACCCTTCACTACACAATAAAGGCAACTCTTTCTTCTATGCTACCAACATAAAGGGTCATCACTTAAGATGAAAAAAGGCTATTTCAAAACTTGATCTTCAGGATAGGCTAAATGGCTTATCGATTATATAAATAATTTCAAATGCACTTCTAATGATGTCTCTATCTACTAAGTCATCTCGTCCCATAGTGTAAGCTCATTTCTTGCAGGTTAGCCCACTCTAAGATGAATGAGGCTTTCGCTTACCTTATCAGAAGAGGATTCAATCTAGCCATTGGTGCATACAGTTAGAGCGCATGAATTAGTAGCCGAATCACCAGGACCTTGCTATAACAAAGATAGGGCAAAATCCACTTAGACACAAGGGGAACCTGCGGGACTTAACAAAGCACTACAACCTACTTCTTCCTCGACCCCCCTTAAGATAATAAAAAAAGAAGATGGAAACTTAGCAGATTGATTAGCTAATGGAAGACTTTATAACACACTAAGAATGGAATTTGAAGGCCATAAACCTAATATCATAGTGGATGTCCCCTTACTTCATTTTAAGAGTTTTAGAGGATTAAGGAACTGGTAGCGAACCCTACTATTTTTATAGGGCAATGGGACTAGCACAGACAACTAATGGAAAGTGGTAGAACTAAGATCTGTGGGACTAGAATTCACATTCACTCTAAATAAATGAACGCATTAAGCTAGAAGACTAAGAGAGGGTTGGAAAGCTACTTACGAATTTTGAAAAAAGAGAGGTATGAGGCATGACGGCTTAGAGCAAGATAAAGGCAAAATGGAAGACCAGCCTAAAAGTAGGGCTAGTTAGACAAACTTAAAATGAGATAAGATCCTTTATATCATATATCATTCATCAGACACAAATGCAACGCATTTCACCACTTGAAGGAAAAAGTGAAAAATAAAGTTCTTGCTTCGGGAGAAGGCTTATTCGTTGACTGAGCTAATAAGCGTATCGGATTAGGACTTAAGTGGGGGTGCACTTTTGCTTATGTTAAGGGGGAGTTCCTCTTTAAGAAAGATGGAATGATGTGAAAGCTAATAGCTAAGGAATGTAACTGCATAAACTACATAAGCTAGAGGAAAGATAAATAGCCAGGCAGAACAGAATAAGCAAATGAATTAGCTTCTACAAGATGGAACCATTCTTTGAGTCTAGTAGAAAGGAAAGAAAGTAGTACACATGTAGCAAAGGTGACTGAGCAAGCCAAGCAAAATGCTTGGATAAAGAAGTAGGGGAGCTACCTTAGCCCATAACTTCAAGCGAACTGTGAACTTAAAAGCTCACTCTCACTATTACTAATGGTAAGCTCACTTGCAATCTTAGGCCCAGTCATGGTAAGCTCCATTTTAGGCCCATGAAAGGGAACACAAACTGTTGCTATTCGTCACGCTCATTATTAGGCCCAGTAATCGCTCACTTATTATACACTTAACTTGAATGCTCATTATTAACTTGCACTATCACTTTCAAGATTTACTTTCCACTTTCAGTTTTCAATCTAAACTTTGCTGCTCAATATGATCTTATTTTTTGGGGGAGGATCCACTAATTGGACTAATGGAGCACTGTCAGGTTCATAGCCCTTGATCTGAGTTTTTGCTTAAAAGAAGTGCAACTTTTCGGATTGACTATTCTAATTTATAAAGGTGAAGGGGATGAGCACTCATAACAAGGCATGAAAGCAAGCAATACTCCTTTCGAAAGAATTTTGGCTCTTAGTCTAGTATAGTACACATATTTCTTACTTGTCTTTTAAAATATTCCGAAATGGGGTAGGCAAGGTAATGGAAGAACTGAGTCTAGCTCTAAACCATATGATGAAAGAAAGCAACATAGAAAATTATTCTTTAGAAAATGATATTCACACTCATTCACCAGGAAAGACCAATCACCAATACTAGTTCAATGGAAAAGAGATGGCATAGGGGAATTGAATACGGGAAGGCAGGAAGGACATAAGGGATGGGATACTTTGAATGGAAAGAACTCAACTGATTTGATCAGAGATGCTTGTATGCTTTCTGATGGATCTAATGGATTGAAGACAAATGAACGCTTGAATAGAAATCAATATTGAACAAAAAAATAAATGAATGAATAGCTGTATAGACATGTATTGATTTTTGCCTCCACTATGTGCCTAGCACTCTAGTCATTTGGCTCATGACTTTTTCCTTATTAGACTTTATTTGTTCTATTTGATATTCCTTCTATCAGTTTAAAAATAATAAAAAAGGCATTTTCATCCCCATATCGCTGCTTTACTCGTGATTTGGGAGGATTCCTAATAAGAAGGAAAGGAGGAATAAAAGATGATAAAAGAAATAGCTACTCGTTAAGGCAAGTGGGGATTCATGGGCAGTAGTTTAGACTCTCCCAAAGGCCAAGGAGTAGAAAGGAGCCACTTAATTCTTTATGTTATGAGCAATTGAAGAGAAGAGAATCCACTCGGGAAAAAAGGAAAATTGTTGCATTTGATTTGGAGGGGATGTGTTGAAAGGCTATTAATAGTAAATAAACATAGACTCCTCTCATGAGCATTATCCTTGACTTGGATCCTCTCTAAGATAATACCCTAACACTCATCGAGAGAGAAAAGAAATTGATGGAAAAAGTGGAAGTTATGGAAAAAAGTCTCAAAGCCATTAAGCGCCATGATGATATGATAGATGTTGGTTGATTCTTTGGCCCTATTTCCTAAATTGAGAAATTGAATATTAGCAATGATGTACATCAATGATTAGAATTCAAGGATAGGACACTCCCTTTATACATTCTTCTGATGCTCGAGACTTAGAGACTATCATCAAATTCAGGGCATATTCCTGTTACTATTATATACCTTACTCGTACAAAAACTATTGTAGTTCTTTTAGTAGCTTGTGATAAGGCTAATAGAATAGTAGGACAAAGAGCCTATTCTTCTTCACTTAAATAACCTATCTGCTCTTCGAGCACTGGTGCTCTCACTTCTCTTTCTTCATGTATTTGTAGGTCCTCTAGCTATTGGTGATGGTAGCTCTCCTTCTGGTAATGCATTATAGGCTGTCATCTGTAAAGAAAAAATATGACACTCTTGGACTGTGTCGACTAACCATAACTCCTTGGTTTGAACCTTCATTTTCTAGTCACATTCAATTCGAGTGGAGTATGGTAAAGATGATGGTGAGCTTCCAAAAAATCCTACTCTATATAGATGACTTGTGGGTAGCTTGGTGCACCTAACTGGGACTCACCCCCATTCACTTGTTCTTATTCTTTAGGTTGAATCATAGTTGAACTATACTATATGCCATCATCTCATAGTGGGAAGCATCGTAAGCCAATCAATACACCATAACCTACACCTACAGAAATAGGTAGTTATAGGACTAATCAAGCAATCCATCCTAATCCCCCCTCTGCTTTTACTTATACATATGAATCAGAAGTCATATTTCAATCCTTATTCTCCCTTCGATAATCACTGTCCCATTTGATAATTGTCACCTTCATGAAGGAGTGAGTTTGTCCTAGCCTATATTCACTAGTGGGATGACCAAAAAGTGTCTTTGTTAGAGTTGTCACTAGTCTTATGTCCATTGGGTTTCCTCCCCTGCCCGCCTTCAAGATACTTCATTTAGTAGAGCATGAAACTTGTCTTGTCATAGATCCATGGTCTACTCTTTCAGAGCCTTGGGAAACACCAGACAACAACCCACATTCTAACCGATATACACTAAGAGGACTTACAATGAAAAGATAGTTCTTACGCATATAACTATCTAAACTAAATGTTAATAATCAATATGGAGATACTTGAGTTGGGACTTCTTCTCCTGTTAGTATGAAAATCAACTTCTTTCTGTCTCTTTCCTTTTCTAGAAACTCTAAGTGACGTAAGAAAAGGAACAGTTTAAGGCAAATCCAAGGTACCAACTAGTTCTCTTGAAGTGAAAGGAAGGGCTAATCCTTAAAGAATGAATGACTTATTTTGCTTTCTTTTAGAACTAAGGCAATAATATTGTATTGATTCAAAGGATTATAAAGCAATAAAGGGCCCATCAACCTATGGACACAAGCTAGGAAATTTTCATAGTATATGTCGGGGTAGGCTAAATAGAAAACCTTATTTGCCACATCAACAGGTCCTGCACTACATAAATCATAATTGAAGCTACAATAACAACCACATCAACTGCTAGGCCTCTTCATTGGTCCTGTGGTGAATAATTCCCTCTTCTCCACTTGCTCCACTAGCTGGAAGGTTAGCTTTCATTGATATTGTTAACTAGTCTTTTATGGTCTCAAGGAAAAGAGGCTCTCTTTTATTCGATTGGAATCATTAAGTGTTCCAACTCACAAAAAGGATGTTAAATATTTCATCATTCATTAGATGAATAAACCTACCCCTCTCCACCCTCATTATCATTACCTTGAACAGGACCTTCCATTAGTCCATTCTAAAGTAGAGGCGGGAACCCATATAACACCTAACACTAAAAAGTGCACTAGAAAAATTAAAAGACAGTAAGAACCATAGAAGGCAAGCAAACAGACTAATTTTAATATATGGTACAAAAGCCCATCGGCCGACAGGAATATCGATTAGGAATTTCCTCTCATAGTATTAACTCAAAAAATAGACTATTATACGATTGGAGAATAGGTGAAAAAAATAATAATCATAAAAGCACTTTTTCTTCTGTTAGTTTACTTTGCTGCTCTTCAAGAGTTAGAGAAGGACTTAGACTATAAGGGGATGGGCTTCTTAGGACCATTTCGGTTCATACTAGAGAACTCGTCTCTCGAGATATCTCTTTGGGCAGAGGCTTCTCATCAACTATCTCTTACTATAAGAGCAGGTTCAAGAATTATCTTTATATACACAATTATTAGTCAATAGGATATTATTGTTGAGGCATAGTCCTAACTTTCTTATAGTAAGTAAGCCCTAGGTCATTAAGCTATATATTGTGCTTTTGCTAGAGATCTCAGGTTCATGTCTTTATCATGCCCTTGCGATCAGTGGAGTTTGCCTTCCCAAAGATTGTTTATGAGTAGTACTAGGAGTAGTAGTTGTTATTGTAGTAGCTTGTTTACTTAAGGGCTATTTTGATAGGGAGTGTGACAAGCCACTAATGCCATAAACTGAGGGCTAAGCCACTTAATCCATTGATGCTACTTATTATTATTAGCATGCTCAGGAGGAGATGATATCCAAACTAGTCAATCAAAGCCTCATAGGCATTCCTTTTTAGTAAGCTAAGGCACATTCTTGTTAATCCACTTCTCTTCAGTTGAAGGTAGTCTTGAAGTGGGTCAGTGAATCCAAGTATTGAGTAGAGCCTATGAGCCTCTCCTTTCCACATGACTATCAAATGTCTTTAACCATTTAGTCTTTATAAAATAAAGTAGGATCGAGTGGATAAAATAGGTGAGGATAGCATAGAATAGTCAGTTGATCGGGTAGGCCTCGTAAAGGAAGGATTGCAAGAGAGGGATCATATAGGCCTTTTTTGTTTATACCCTTTTTTGCTGACGCATATAAAATTATAAAGGAAGCATATAATAAGGATGATTTTATTATTTAATGAGTCTTCCTAGCTTTTTTTTTTATTTATTTTCTTTGCTAATTCCCTCATCGTTATTGGATGAGTTGATTGTTTGATTATGGGGACCCATCATCCAAAAATTGTGAATGGGCTTCTGTTAATTATGGTTTTTGTTTGGGAAACCAACCCTTGATTAACTATAAGAAAAAAAAGGATAAAAAAATCTTTTTAGGTAAGAGCTGTGAAAGAGTTATTCATGCAATTGAATATCAACTTAAAGTACTAAACTAATGATCTTTCTTCTAGCATTCGCTCTCGGCCATTCCATATGCAGCCTAACATAGGCATCAATTTGCAAAGGTGTAAAGAACGCAAAACATGAAGTGCTCTTCAGTTAGAGCAAAGCCCAAAATAAAATGGTTATGTCTAAGTTGTCAAACATTTTGCTATGAAAGACTTGGGTGAATGATGAAAATAGAACGTCAAGACTTGCCTATTGGCTAGTTCCAAATAGTGAAGTTTTTGGAAAGGGGTGTAAGCAAGGAATTTTATTAGAGTGGGGTGGTTGGTAAGAAACTTGCAGGAAGCCGTTACATGTTAGAGACCTTGAAGTTTTCAAATTATTCAAGCTTCAATGCCGGCCAAGCCCATCTCCAAAGATGATCAAAGTTATTTAGCAAAGCCCACCCATGCCATGGAAAAAAATTGAATATTGGTGGAGTGGCATGAAAGGAAGGCTTTGACTAACTCCTTCTAAGGTGTAATTCCAAGCTCTCATATGGCTATAAGACTCACAATCAAGCGTCACACCTTAATAAGCTTTCAGTTAAGTAAGGACTCTTTATTGCCACATAGAGGAAAGATGAAATATTTTTTGTTAATGCTCTTTATTCCCATATTTATTAAATCCAAGAAGGAGTTTGATACCTACCTAAAATAGAAGAGAGAAGGTCTAATTCCACTAGTTCATTTAACTCTTGAATATAAATTAAACTAATAAAGGAGTGGGAGACTCAAAAAGTAGTGGTAGGAAGCAGCACACCAGGAGGTTCAGGATGAACTCCCGCTTTTAAATATTCTAATTGATCGGCCTTATCTTTCCAGAAGCTAAAAGAGAACCTACCTTAAGAAAGAAGAAAGTAAACTCTTCAAGATTTATATAGGCTTAGAGTTAGTTGGACTCAATGATAAATCAAGTATCTTTCTCTAGACATACACAAGGTCTGGTTAGGACTTAATGTAAAGTAAACAAGGGAAGTAGGACTAAGTGACTACCAGCAGAGAAAAGACCCACAGAGAAGAGACAAAGTACATGGCATCTAGTGGTGTAATGGGTTTTAAGCTAGCTAAGCTCATTTGTTAAAGTGTTTACACTTTCATCTTATATACGATGCCACCACCTTTTTCATCTTGCCCTCGCTGGGACTACCCATCTTTCACTCTACTTAGATGGAGGCTCTAAATCTAGATCGAAGATACTCTTTTTGGAGTGACTTAGGCCTAAAGGATATATCTCATCTTACCATATGCACCTAGTAGAGAAGATATATTGCTACGTAATGACCATACCCTTAAGACTATGTACATCTTAACTGAACAAGTGCTATAACTAAAAGAGTCACCTGTGCTCAAACAAAGGTACTAAGAAGGTAGATAATAATTGATTCTTGGGTCGTATCCAGAGGGCATGTATATTGCCATAGGAGTACCTTCTTAGGGATAGTGACTATCTATCCCTTGTCATAGCATGCCTCATCAGCCAACCCACTTAAGGAAAATCGGGTATTAGGTGGTAATTGAAAGATTGACTTCCTCTTCTCACCAAATGAATTATTAGATTCATTCTTCTTATCTAGTCATGATCGCACCCATGGCAATTTGAAGATCAGTCTTCTAAAGGGTCTTAAATCCTTGTTTTCCATTTATATATCCAGCCCACAGGTTGTACCACAGACTTTCTATTAGCATAGAAGAAAGAGTTACCTTTTTTGTGTAGTGAAGGCAATTGCATCAACAGAGTGGCCAAGGCAGTCATAGGTAGCAAACTAGAGAATGTGATTACCCATCCCCCTTACTTCTTACATAGGTAAGGGCTTTTAACACTACTAATTGTTCCATTATTGCATTCGTTAAAGAATGAATTTACTAGTACTCCATCCATAATGCTGTCTATGGATCCTTCCCCTGATTTGAATTAGTCTTAGTCTCCCTAATAGCTTAGTCACAAGCTCCTTGCCTCTTTTTTTATAGCTTATAGTAGAGGTCATGAGTATGCAAGTCTAGTTGTCACTTGGAGCCACTCTATCAATAAAAAAAGTAATTAGTTAAGAGGTTAGAAACCGTGTTCAGTATCAACAGAGAAAGTAGGGAAAGACAGTGATAGAATAGCTCTAACAAAAGCAAGCTGTCAAGAGGGAGTAGTGCAATCATTACACAGAGTTGGCTTTTTAACCATTCGATTCAGGAGCTTAGTCACCCCTCCCCTATGGATGGTTTTATAGCTTTTATCAGGTTAGGAGTGAAAGAAGGAAAGGTGGTTGGTTTCAAGGAAGCCTCCCATTGATTGTGCATTTACACTTTGTTTAAGCAGCTTTTAATGCACTTTTTAATATGCTTCTATAAAGAAATGAGAATAGAGAGGCTAAAGCTAACTAACTTAAATGATTTTTACAATGCTTAAAAAGTGTACAACAAGAGTGTTCACTAGTAGCTAGTATTGAAAGAGAAGAAGCATTCTTTCACTACTTGCTTTTCACCCTAAGAGTGCTTCACACCTTGCCAAGATCAATTCAAGTAGAATGGGTGGGTATTCCATTATTATAGCACACATAGGTGAGAGCATTCCTACCTCTAATGGTTTGTACTTGAACTAATCAAAAGCCCTATTTTACTACTTAATGACCTTCTATGAGGTTTTTTATTCCTCTTCGTCCTTGGCTTTTTCTTCCTTCTTCTCTTTATTACTGACTTTGTTACAGATGATGTACCTCTTTAGTCTATTGCTCCTAGGCCTATGGGTTCTAGACTACAGAGAATTCTTATTGATTGTCTTTCCTATGGGGGAACTCTTTTAAGCCCAGAAGTAACTGAACTCTCTTCCTTTTCGAAAAGAGTTGAAGTAGCCATGTTTGCAACGCTTATGCATACAATGAAAAGAGCACTTAGATATACTACATCTCATTCGGAATGGGGAACACTCCATTCATGCAATGTAGGCTATCTTTCTAAAGAGTGGTTTTGAGACCCTCTCGTCACTCCCTTACTTGACAGTGAGGGAATCCTAAATATGTCATTTCACTAAGCAGTCCTTCCTGCACTGATGGGTGGGGGGGAGCATCCAATTCCATGTCTCCCTCCCTATTGAATGGAATAACAAAATAATTAACATTTTTTGAAAGAAGTCCTTCTCTAATAAATCAACTAAAAAAAGATGCTACAAATCGGATTCTGTAACTTACTACCCTCAAGTTACTTTCCTTAATTCCAGAAGTTCCTGCACTTCCTTCTAGCCTACCACTGCTTACTGCCTATAAAAAATCTTTCAAAGCAAAGAGCTTCTTCTCACCAAATGGGAATTGAAACACCTTTCAAACTAAACTTTCTTCCCCTAGCCTATGACAACATTCCCATAGTTTTATACCTACCATCTTTCTGGGTCATCCATCATTCACACAGGTAAGTCAAGACCATATACCTCAAGTGCCTTCTGGTTGGCTTTCTAAAAATCCTATTCTTGAGCTCCCAACCATTCCTATTAGATGTTCTAATATTGCGGTTTTGCCTTTAGACATAGAAAATTCCTACTGCCAAACTAAAGGAAAAGATTCCAGCTTCTTTGTCTCTTCTTACCCTTAGGGCACTTTACTCAAGCTAATCAGTCTTAGCTTAGTGCCAAGAATGGAAGAACATCTGATTAACCAATAGGCATATTACGAAGAAAAAGGCAATCTAAAGTGTCAATCTCAACTCCTCTTTTAGACCTTGACTTCTGTTAAGGGGAGAAAGCAATGGGTTTATTAACTATGAAGGTTGAAGATTAGGTTAAGAAAGAAGTTCTCAATAAGAGGGGAAAGCTCAACTCTCTTCCTGATAGAGTGGTGCAGGTTAAGACTTATTTTGTATGTGATACAACTACAAGGCTTGAGAGGTATAGTGATCAGTTTCAAAAGAAAGATGAGAAAGGAACAAATGGAAGAATCGATGAGGAAAGATAAAAGAAAGAATGTTAAAAGCGTGATAAGAATTCAAAAGTTGAGATGTTAGAAGATGCTAAATCAATTAGTGTAGGAGTTGCTACAATTGCTTTAGTGGGAGCTGTTGTCGGGATTGGAAATGTCTTCAGTTCTTTTATTCATTCTATGGCACGAAATCCATCCTTAGCTAAACAATGATTAGGTTATGCCATTTTGGATTTGCTCTAACCGAAGTAATTTCTTTATTTGCCTTAATAATGGCCTTTCTGATCTTAATTGTATTATGATCATTCTCATAAAGCAAGGACCACTTTCACATAAGAAAGTATAGGCAGGTAAAATCTAAAATGATTCCAGATGAAAGAGGATGGAACAATTGCCCTATTGAGTAATGGGAAGTGGGCTAGTCCCTAAAAATGCCCATTGTTGGTTGATAAAGTTGGGGTCAAGTTTCTTACTTGCTGAGACTATAGGATTGCACTTAAAAAGACCTTAAGAGAGAGGGATGAACCCACACTCTGAGGAAAGAAATCACAAAGAGTGCATAGAGCTAACCATATAATGAGTAAAGAGCTAACCATATTATATTTTGTTAGTTATATACAAAGATGAATTAGACCAAAAGACAGATAGAGAAAAGCTTCTTCAATGCCTTTTAATGATCTTCTAATGGGCTACCCCAAGAGGAAAAAAGGCTCTTCTTGGGTGCGGGTTCAACTCCATTTAAACCTTCACTTACAGTTGTTCCTTCCTTCATATACATGTTTACCTATAAGTAAAAGTCATGATCCCGTCCCTTCAACTATCAGTCCATTGTCTAACAAGGGGGCCTGGACCAAAAACTTCATGGAAAGGAAACCTTCCCTTACTTAAGTTGAAAGTGGCTAGAGCAAGATCGACTGAGTACCATTACTACCTTGCCCGAAGCTACCAAAGAAATTGGAACCCTTGAAAGAGAGACGTAGGATCAAAAGCAAGAGAGAGAAGGTTTCCTTTACCCCCGAAACTATATGCATCACTTTTCAAAACAACAAGTTCTTTATTTTCTCTAAGTCGCTAAGCGAAAATGGTTTTGTATCTATAAGCGCCTATTTGCCTTCACAAACATATAGTAACTCACTAGCCCTGAATAGGCTTTCATCTATGGTCTCCCTAACTAGAAAGAAAGAGGGGATAAAAAAAAAGCTTTAAATGAGTAAGGTCTTGAATAAGAACAACTAAAGTGAAAAGCCTACCGCCCTTACCTATTCCCAGACCTAATCCAAGCACTGAATCAATTAAGTTGGTTTTCAAGCGGGTTTTACTTTCATAACAAATAAGGCATAAAATAAAAGAAAGGTCTTTTCTTGAAATGTATATTCAAAGAAACTTAGCTTACTAAGAGTTCCAGAACTAGAGAGATAAGAGATAGGATTTGTTCTCCAGAAAGTACTTTTCGTCTATCTAATCTCCTTGACCGGAGTCTTGGAGTCTTAATTTTAGCAATATTCCTTCCTTCTCTTAGGCTCAAGCTCTATATGGTCTTGCTTCCCTATTCCCCATAGGCTTCCAGGAGTGTCGGCTCTATACTCTATTTGGACCATAAGACATGTAACACTAACTTACCGGAAAGACTGACTGCTTTCCAATTTTTTATTTTGCCTCTATTAGTAAAGGGGCTTTAGCCTTACAACATGCTTGACTTAAAAGTCTTGAAAGAGTTTGATCTATGATATGCTTGAACTTAACTATCAGTCTTAGAAAGAACCCTTTTACCATGATGGGCGTAGATTTATTCTCTAAGCCAAGCTTCTCTTCTTTCCTAAGTGCACTTCGACACCAGACTAGCCAACCTACCTTCTATCTCTATATTTCCCTGAGCTAACTTATACAAAAAAGAATGAAGCAAGGAGTTTTTTCTCTTTTCAAAATAGTCTTACCATAACCACTACCTAAACTGGTGCCTACTTCCTATGATAGAAAGTCATCGTCTAGCTTACTTCTTTTCCTTTCTACAAAGAGTAAGGAGTTTTGGTTTTGCCTTTCTACTTGCCATACTGACTAACTGCAATATTCGAACTATAGGCTTGACTAATTGCACCTTCTCTTTGATATCCCTCAACTTGTTACTACTACTGGCTCCTAGAACTACTGTCCAACCAAAGTGGAAGGCAAAAAAGGCTTGGCTTTGTTTCATAAAAAAAGGACTAAGGAAATTTTGTTTCTGTAGTGGTGATGCTGGCATTAGTTGACCTGGTTGATAAATATATTGATAAAAATATATTTATTCTATTTATAATGCATATATGCAAGATCAAAGACGCAATTCATGTGGGTCCTCTTTTTTTAAGATAGCAAGGAGGCGATTTGTTTACTAGGCGATTCAGCTAGCCAAATCGCACTAATGCAATTCATTTGCTGTACTATCCTATAGAGGAATTCAAACTCTTAGTAAGGTTAAGGCTAACGTGACTCATTCTATTCTCTCTGAGGTCAGGTCGTCTAGCTTGGGGGGGCGCATTGAATCACTGAAAAGCCTTGGTTATTTAGTAATATAAAGATAAAAAACCACAATGAATCCAAACTTCACTTCAATAGCCTCGTATCCATGCTAACCCAACCCTAAACTCAATGTTTTTAACTAAATAGGACATTCCCAAACTCTTTCTTATCAAACCCCTTTCTCGTTCCCTTGTGCAACCCTAACCAGGAAATTTTCATTATGTGTTCTTTTCTTTGCAGTGTTTATGGGAGTGACTTAAGCCAATGTCTACAAATAGATAGAGAAGGTTCATCCTTTTATTTTATTTTAAGGTTAGTGCAAGTCTATTTATGATTAAGAGTCTAGGTGGTATTAAAGCTGGCTCATTCATGCTAGTCATCTTAGAGCTACAAGTCAAAACAATATTCACAAATTCTTATATAGTAATCTTGTTCATATATCAGAAAAACTTATTAATATGAGTTTAAATGTTTTACTAAAGTGTTTTGTCTCCTCCCCAAGGTAGCATTGCCGAGCGAACGATCCCTATCTTGTTTATCCAGCTAGCTTTTCTCTGTGGTACTCAAATTCTATTTGTGAGAGCTCTTTCAGCTACTTTTTTTAATGTAAGGTGGGTAGGCCCTTAAAGAATTCTCAATAAAAATGCCTATCTATAAATATAAAGTGTTGAGTTAAAGATGGAAAAAGTCCCACAGAGAGTTGATAAGTGAGAAAAAGAGTGAAATAGAAATCTCTTCTGGAATGGAAGGGAAGACCTCCCATCCATTGACTACAAGACTGCAGCCTAACACCCAACTTAGCCTGATGGTTGGCTTAATGAGTTGCTTGCCTCTTCATATGATTCAATACCCTTTAATGGTGAGGAAGTACATTGGCCAAAGAAAGCATCTATATTTGACTTACCATCACATCAAACTCTCTCTTTGCATCAGACAGTAGGATGGCCCAGCTCGGACATGAAACCACATTTGGAAGCAACTGTGTGACACATTGGCATGAGATTTCAGCTCTACTTTCATGGTTCTACTGTTCTTAGGCCTTGAGTTAAACATATGTTGAGCTTGGCTTTTAAAGTAGAAATCACCTGTAATGGCTCTGATAATTGAATTTTTTGTTCTTTCTCAAAGGGATTGTATTGACCTTCTTTTAAGACTATGGGAGAAGACTGGGTAGAAGAAGCTATGGGAATAATCACTATAAGTCTTTTTTATGTTTAAGAAGAATGGATTCTTACATAAGAGGTTGTGCAAGAATTAGATCTTATCGTATCCAGTGTTTTAAAAGAGAGTAAGCTCTTTTTTGATAGTTCAGAAGAAATATTTGATAACTATGAAATCCTCTGCCCGTCTGTAAGTGACTATCCCATCCTATTCCTTTATCTTTCTTAATTGAAATGTCTCCTTCTTGCCCATAGATTATCTTACTAGCCTAGGGAAAGAATTTATAATGGAGGGAAAGCCTAGCTTGAAGCTTCTTAAGCTCACCCTTAGTATAAGAATTAAGAAATTTACATCTATTAGCACTTTCGCTTAGTCAAGGGCTAGTACGGGCACTAACCCTCATCTAAAGTAGTCCTCCCATCTTAGGATGCAAGCCTTGCATGAGCCGAACATGGTGGGTCAGTCACATCTAGATTTTCTTTATAAATTCAAGGTGAGTGAGCTATTATTAGCAAAGTTTGTAAACTGCTCTAGTAAGATAAGTACCGGAATCGTCCCTACTGAGGAAGAGCCTTCTTCTCTGAACCTAGTTCTTCTTCATTCCTTTCTTCAAAGCTATCGATAGTAGATAAAAAGAAAAGCATATAAATTCCATTCTTATGAATAGAGACTGCCCTAATCATTAAATTAGTCCTTCAAAGAAGAAAGGCTAATTAAGTAATCATTCTAATTTGAAAGATAGCCCAAGCATGAATAGTAGATAGGGAAATAGTAATCTCATAAGAGATTGACCCTTAATTAGTGCATAGACCATTACAGAACTAAAGGGCATCCTCACCACCTTACTTTCTAATAGAATAAGGGACAGACGGGAGGAATGGGATAACTAACTATGATGGCTGGACCATAAAAAACTGGAAGGAAGATACTTGGAAGGCTTATAATAAAAGATGGATATTAGGAAGAGAATTGAAGACTATGGCTTCTAAAAAGACTTCTAACTGTGAGAGTACCTTAAAAGTAAAAGTAGGCAATGAATGGGATGATTAGAACTCACTTGAAAGCAGTGGATTTCAAAAATAAAAGAATAGGGATTTTAGTCATTTGCACCTGGGGGTATTAAAAGCAGTTCTATATCTAATTAGGTACTTGGTCTCACTGACATAACTAGCATTTTAGTAAGCTGCTTCAGAGATCTAGATTCCCACACCGCTAATGAGAGTTTCACCTTAATATAAAAATAGAAAGAGAGCCTTTATTCAAAGGATTACTCTTGTTGTGTAAGACGCATTGCTCTAGGAAGAATCTCTTTTCCTCGCGAGTGAGTTTGGAATGCTAATCAATTTTAGAATGTCCTCTCTTTAAGGATATTCCCCTATGAGCAATCCCTTTTAAACCTTTACTTTAAGTAGTACTTGCCCCTTAATTTACTCTAGTGGGGGTTTTGCATTTGCAAGCCTAAGGCTAGCCATTGATCCATTTGTGAGGTATTAAGATTTTTCCCCTGCCCATCTTTGTTTTATGATTTACTTTGGATTATTCCATGGTTGCCTCTCCCTCTCTAGAGAGTAGAGTCTTTTTATACCTCTTATGACTTTTCTTTATAGATCAAATAACTTATGAAGAGGGATTAACTTTATTCCCTACTACAAGGCAAAGAGCCTAAGCTAGTTTAGTTCCATCGCCTTACAGTGTTTATGCCTGTGATCTCTTACGAAAGTAGGTACCACACTTTAATCCCATTTCCAAGCTAAGGGGAATTGGAGATACCAAAGAAGTGGATACTAGAATTGTAGCAGTTTAAAGGCTTATTAATTACATTCCAAAAGAGTGAAAGTCTTGGCCACCTTATCCCTATTTACTTAGATTCTCCTTGTTGATATGCTAATGAAGCGTAACATAGCAAAAATGTTTAGAAGTGCTTAAACTTGGGTTCACCTTTCTCTATCTTTCATTATCGCATCCCATCACCCACTAGAAATAGTCATCTCATCAATTCTTAGATCAGCCACATAGCAGCTGGCTTCCTGCCTAGCTCCTGTTATTCCAACAATTGGATTGATTAGCTCTCATCCTTCTTTCTCTTGGTCCATCCAATCAAAAAATTGAAAAAAGAGAACTTAATTATGGGAAAAGGACCGGGCTTATGGCACTTTTCAAGAAAAAAAATGAAAAAGCTTTTGCGACACATGCCAAACAAAGACACTTTATTTCCCATCTATTCATGATGAACTGAAAAACCTTGTCCTTAAGCCAAGAGACCAATGAGGGAAAAGACATCGTGGAATGTAGAGTAGGTAAGTGAACAACTGCTATCCCTTTTTCTTTTTGAATATTGAATACCTAATTCAGGGTTCACTCTTTCCTTTGGGTGCCATCCACTCTTTAAATACCCTGCATTTCCATCCATAGATGGTATTCCTTATATAGCTTAGCTAATAGCTCCCCCTATTTATTAAGGTTTGATTATCTATATTATGTGATTTATAGCCAATCAACTTTCAAGCTCTTTAAGGGTAGCTTTCAAACAAGCCATGGCAGGCAGTTTAGTCATAGTTTACATTCAAAGGCATTGATTTGAGCACAATAACCGATACTGCCATGCTTCCTCTTATTCAAAAATTCACTCTGAATGGCCTTGCTTGCCTCGTGAGAGAAAAGAGGGAAAGTGCTAAGGATGGTAATGCAGCTAGGGGAGTTTTAGGTTACTATGGTTATTCCACCAAAAGCTAGGCCAAGAAGCCCAAGGTGAGTCAACCTTGCTAACTCGTACTCTTCTTTGAATGCCCTAGGATTGTTTTAAATAGTAGTTAAGTCAATAGTTAAGGATTCCTTCTCCTTTAAAGCCTATTTTGATTAACTTTTATCCTTGGGATTATTTTTTACATCAAGGCACACTCACATGCAAGGGATTTGAGAACCTGATCTTCTCTCTTTTCTCTATTGAACTATGGAAGGCACTTTTAGTAGTGACATAGATTCATCACTACTTATGACTTTGCCAATGAGACAAATGAAGGCTAACCCATTTTGGTTGTTATGACTGGTAGGAATCAATAGGTTCTTTCAGTCTTACTTGTGCGCTTTGGTCCTTCTTACAGAGACTATCCTTTGTATCATATCAGTTTTAATCCATCCATGGAATGAACTTCCCTAGAGTAAAATTTCATGGACTACAAGGAAAATATAAAATCTTACTCAGAAACAAAAGCAGATTCAATAGTAGATTATCTTGTTGAAGGCTTTTTTACTTCTATTGAGAGCAAAGTCCTTACTTACCAGATCGGGCTACTTGAATAGCTGAAAGAAAAGATTCATGTCACGAACCCAACTCTTAGGTCACTAGGAAGAAGAATGGCGGGAAATAGTATAGGTCCTAGAAAGAACCTTTCATTCGATGCTTCTGATTTCATAATTACTTCTAATTGCGCATTCACTGAACTATTCTCTCCTGGGTTCCCCATCGTGAATGGAGGATTCTAAAACTTTATATTTCTAATGTAAAACCTACAAAAAACTCCTTCTCTTCCTTAGTGGCACAAGCCATTTTTCTTGAAGCTCTAGCCCTTAATGAATGCCATATTAGCCCTTCTAGCTTGTTGAAAAGCTAAATTAATAAAATAGAGTGGTTGAGTCAGAAGGATTTTCTTATCTTTTAATTTAAAGGCATGCATGCAGGTTGAAAGACGAAGGGCATATTTCAAGATTTCACTTAAAAAGCTTGTTATCGGACTATCTATAGCTAATTCATCTGCATCTGTTGGAGGAAGAAAGCTAAGGAGCGATAACTAGAATAAGGAAGCTATTGGCTTTGAGGCCTAAGGAGTTCTAATGAGAGTCTTCCTCGCCATGTGAAAATATCTCTCTTTCTTTTATGCTATAAATTGTATGGTATGGACTTTTATTATCTAACTAATAGGATCATCTGCTAAAGGCTACACTACCTTTACTGCTCTTATTCCTGGCATTTGTCCTTCTAAAAGTTTATTCATCACAAACAGTCTTGCTAAAATCGGATTTGGCCACTTTAGAAACCCCCTAAAAGTTTCTTTCTTTCTCTCATCGCTTAGATGTCAGTTCCTTTAAGTACTCCAGTATCAACAACAATCACAGCTTCTTCTATGCCATGCCACACCTCAATAGGAAATTTGAGAACAGTTAGAGGGCATTCATGCAAAAATCTAATCTAGTAGTTGATCTAGCCATTGTCTTAACTGTTAATGTCATATGCTAAGAGCGATATTTTTTATTTCTTCTGCATTGAGGGATGGTCTTGGGCAATCAGTAGGTTAAGTGATTGGATCGACAAAAAAGTATGTTTAAAAGTGAAGTCGATTTGTTGCATCTTAGGGTAAAAGAAAAGATAGGGCTATTCAAACCAATCTAACCAAGCCAAGGAAGGCTAGCTAATCTCAATCATATAGTTAGAAGGGATGTAAGGGCTAGAGGGATCTAAAGCTATGAATGAAATAGTAAACCTAGGAGCAGAGAACCAGCCTAGCTAGTGGCCAGGCAAAATGAAAGAGCTCATAATAAAAAGGGTTGGCTTTCTTACCTCGAATGCTACTCTTTAACAATAAAGAAAGTAGTTTGTTCAAATCACTTGTGTAAGCAAATAACTATCTTTTTATGTCTATAGCCCTAGGCAAGAGGAGTAAGAAAGATCTTCCCTATTACTTACCAGGAGGGCAACCTCATAGTGAGGGACTAACTAGTCGTTAGGCTCGAACAAGTATTTTGATGTTACTAAAAGTACTCTAAAGTATGAATCAAGTAACTAACGAAATTCCTCAATAGGAGATAAGGATTGGAATCAATACAAATTAAATAGATGTAGTAAAAAATAGAATATATAGAAGAAATAGCCCCAGCTAAGATTAAGGTAGCAATTTGGTCAATAAAATAGAATAACGAGCTCGATTCAAGTACTTCTTATTTTGTTCCACCCCTGCCTTTTATATTATATTAAATTATATTACAAGTTAAAGAAATTATTATCCCCTATTTAATGAGGTTTTGACTTAGATGTGTTAAGCATATATCATTCTTCATAAGTCATTAAGGATTTTAGGCTACTAGGGACTGGCTCAACGACCCCTCAGGACACTTCTATAGAGCGCTATTGGGTATAGCTTTCTTGATCAATTTGAATGAAGAAAGCCCTATTGAGTAGGGACTCTATATCTTATATACGATAATACTAAAGTGAACTTAACTAGGATGAAAAAGGAAAAAATTCCTTTATCTATTACTATAGTAAATCATAGGTGCCTCCTTCCACTGGCGAGAATGAGTTCACTCAATCATGCTAACAGAGCTGCTCTGGAAAGGCATATAGGATTAAAAACTACTTTTTGGCTTGATCCGACCTCTTAGTCTGGTTAAAAGAGGCATCCAAATGTTCTGGAGTTGATGATGAGAAAATCCCATCACCTTTGAGGTCCTCCTTCTTGCTAACAAACTTCTTCATTTATATACACTCTCTCAGTAGGTTCAGTTCCTATATTAATCCATAAGATAGGATACATGGCCTACTCTTTTTCGAGCATTTACACATGGTAATTTGTATATTATGATGATCAAGATTAAGGCGATGCGTCAATGGCCCGTTCCAAGGACCCTTACACTATTTTGGGATTTTATGGGCTTATGCAACTAGACTAAAGATTCATTAGAAGTTTGTTGGCCTGATCTCAAAAAGGGGCTTTTGCATGACCTTATCTTAGTAGGGTAGCGCAACAAGCATTTGATAAGTTAAAATAGGTGATTACTTCGGAATTGGTTTTGGCTTTTCCATAAAAGTATATTCTTTTGATTGAGTGTGCAACATCAGGGATATGGGTTGGAAACCCGAGTCTGGGTCTAATTTAGGAGAAGAGAGAACTCATTAACCTAGTATAGAATCAAAAAGAGCACTAGTCTTTGTTTGTTGGGTTAAAAATATGAACTTTCTTCACCGTTATGGAGGTCATCCCAATTTGTAGAACTGGAACAGAAAATCCAGATAAATTACTAAATGATTATGGTCTCTTTTAGAGTGCCATCCATGTTAGAAGATCGATTTGATATAGTAACCGCAGATATTTGGTTCAAAAAAAGTATTGAACCCAAGTCTTCATGTCAATTTCGGGCATTCTTTTTATGTAACCCTAAATTGACTTCCTTAGACTTATCTTGAGTGGAATGGAATTCTTTTGCCAAATTCCTATTCAAAGGCTCCTGAAAAATGTTTGATGGCACTTTTAATTGATCCTCCATAGGAGGTTTGTACCTTGTGGGATTCCGAATGTCTATTTCATTAAACTGGAGTAGGAGTAAGGAAAACCCTACTTAAGGTCAGCTTGGTCAATCAGATGATTGTGTCTAGTTGAAAGTAGTCAACCAGCTTTTTCAAAAGAAGAGTCTTTGGGGACATTGACCTCCAACTCAAGGAAAGAGAAGTGTAGTGAGGAAGGAGATAACAAGGGCCAAGTTGGTGTTATCTGGTAAGGGGCTAAACATTGTTGGAGGCAGCGTGATGCTTATCTAGTAAAAGCATATATGCTAATAAGCGTTGCTATCCCCGTCTCAGCTGTTGGCCTATTCACTATAGTCCTTAAGCCTCAAAGAGCCTCACTGTATATATTAGAGGAGTTCATCTATTCTAGTTCTAGTCAGCGTAATACATTCCCCATTCCCTATAAGGGAATGAAGTTCCCCTTTGCTACTTCATCCTGGTCTTAGACTAGGCTTGGTCAATTCTCCTTCTTTCCATAGGACTCAAGTAGTGGACCAATTGCTAAATTATAAGCAGTTAACCTCTACTATGTCAGACTGCATGACTCTTTTGATGAGAAATTCTTAAACTCGAATCCATCCTCCCCCTTTACAATCTGACCTTACTATACTAAAGCTAAAGAACTTTGAAAAGTTGCTCCGCACCTCAATATACGTTAATCTTCTTCGCAAGTAAAGATCAACATTAGTTGATATCAGTAAAGTAGAATTACTACTTGCATGTGCTAATCTATTTATTTATACATGAATTCTACAACTTAGTTTTTATATCTAAAGTTGAGAAAAGAGCTCGCATTCCTCAAACAATTGTCTAAAGGAGTGCCCTATTGGGCATCGTGCTAATCGCAACAACATTAAATAAAGTATGAGGGTGGTGGCTGGTAGGCAACCCTTATAGCAATGATTATGTAACTGTTTAGGCAGCTCATAGTACTATGGGAACTATAGGTATAAAGTGTATAATATAGTAGTTCTTTTAGGAACAAAGAGGTGGTGAATTGATCTCTTTCCTATAAACTGATTGACCAAATTTGAACAAACCTAAATCCGCTATCCCCTACATATGAGAAGGGTAAGTCAAAATATGCATCTGAAGTTAGGAAATAAGGACTCCTTTTTCTTAAGCCATATTCTCTATTGAATTACACCTATTAAGGAGTTTCAAAAACTGAAAGCAGAATGACTCCATGCGGGATAGCAAGGCCAACCCAATTGGTCATTAGGGACCTTGTACCGATACATGAGTGAGATAAGAAAGAATGACTATAGCTTCAATTGTTACATCCAATATGATATGCCTGAATCTCTATGTGCCCATGTTGCTCCTCAACCATTAATTGGTCCAAGACAAGACCTTTTGGGAAGACCATACATTATGCTCGCTTATCTTGTGTTTACTTCCTCAACAGAAACCCATTAAGCTTGAAAAAAGTCTATATCTTACTTACCACCCACAAGAGCAAATAGCTAAATAAAATCCTGCCCTTTCTTCTTAGGTAAGTAAGTTGCTTGCTCTTTGCTCATGCAATGAAAGCTTAAAAACCTTTACAACAGAGGGCTGTGCCTGTGAGCCTAGCTATCTCTCTGGGAAGATACAACTGATGACCACTTACTTAACTTAGTTCATTCCTCTTATTGGGAGAAAACTCAAAACCTTTTGAAAGTGAAAAACTCATTTTATGAACTCGATTTTCAAAAGGAAGCCACATATACAAATAAATTGGGTTTTGTTGAGCCAAAAGAAGTTGACCAGGTTAATAACAGAGGTGTTCCTCTCTTACTGAATCGCCCCCTCGTATTGCTAGTCATTGTTCTTCCCGCTAAAAAGTTTATATGCACCTTAGTGTAGTTTGCAATCATGCTTTATTCCCTTTTCCACCACTAAAATGGAAAATTAAGTAAGATTAGTGAGAGGTGGGTTCAGGTATGGAGCTACGCTTCGTCTTGGTCCCCAATCCCGATATGGCAATACCAGTGAGGAAGGCAACACAATCATACGAGCAAGGAAGGCATACCATGAAAAGAGCTTATATAAGGTTAGGATTGAGACTACAATCTCCAGTCTCTCTAAGTGGAGAAAGCTTCCTTCTCCTTCTTTAATTTGGTCACTACACTTCACTTTTGTTGGTACATTGGTGCTAGAAAGGGGGCCAAAGAGGAGAAAGCTTGCTGACTTAAGAACTCGTTCATCCTTGAGCTTTGACTTGCTGACTTGGTCTGCTCTCTTTGCCTTAAAGTAGGTGTTTTGCTTTAGTGCTATCCTTTCCTTTTACTCCGATCTCCTCTTTCCTGCTCCACACAGATCAGGTTTTGAGGGTCACCTTTTTTACTCTATACAAGGTAAATCAAACGCGAGTGATTTAGAGTAACCCCTAACAAATCCATCTCCACATCTCTAGAATTCGGGGGTCATTTACAACATGTGGATCATCAAAAAGGTCATTTTGCTACTTGTAGAAAGCAAAATAGACTTGTCATCTTATAACATTTCTATGCACTATAGACTACAGTTGCCTTACTTTCTTGCCTTACTATGAGTGCTCACTCCCTTTATCGACCCACCTCCCTTACTTTAAGGCATTATGGGAGGCTGAGTAGGAATTTTTTAGAGTACAATACCGTGTAAGTCCCTGGCGCCAGGGGGAAGTCACTTGCTCAACTATCAGAATCAAAAAAGAAGGAGAGGTTCTGAACGCACTTGGATTCCTGTAAGAAAGCCATTTTTCATAGTTTTCTTATCTTTTTCTCGACCATTTCTAAACTAATTATCTAAACTAATTTAATTCAGCTGGAACTGCAAGTTTTCTTATTCCATCACTGTCCTTAGTTTGGAATGAACCAAAGCACATTCTAACTAGGAATTGAGGAGTCATCCCTCTCACATTCATTTGAGTGGCTTTGCTCCTACATTAATTATGGCAACAATAGCATTGCAAGGAGTTGAACCAATGACTCATGCAATTCTAATACAACTCTTCAACCCATAGCACTACTCAATGTTGGAACCAAAAAAGCAATCCCTTACCTCCTATGATCTGACTAATGTTCCTAGTTCAATCGATCACCATAAAGTCAAGGAGGAAAGTTTGAGAACTCAGCAGGAAAGAAGTAAACTCGATCTATGCCATCCATGATTCCATTGATGGGCACTCAGTTAGTAATAACTATAAGATAAATGGATAGAATAGAATAATTGAATAAGATAGTATCCAAACTTTTATACTAAGCTTTCAAGATTAAAGGAAACCAACTAGAAAAACTATATAAATTTTTTAGGATTCCTATGCCCTTGCTTTCACGAATTAATAAAAGTCATTAGGTCCTTTGATGACCTATTTATCTTATTAAGACAGTCCTATTTTCATCCAACCTTGAATTGAGTCCCCTCTAGAGAGGGCTCCTAGTAGCAAACTTGTATGAAGGATCCACATAGAAAGATATTAGGTAGTTGGTCATGTAAAGGTTGACCAAGCCAATGATGATTGGTTGGTCCATTTACAAATCTCTTTAATGGGATAGATTCTGCTAACTAATTTCGTAGGAGTCTATTCAAACTATCTAATAGTAAAAATGGATAACAAAAAGTAACCCACTTCTATGTACCACTAGTGAAAGGCTTTTGATACAAGAAGGTCTTTTTTGATTCCTATTAACATGGTGCACAAGGGGATATATCTCAAATGGTAGACCAAGCAACCAAAGTCAGGGACTTAGGTGGGAATAGTAAAAAAATAAGTGCACAATACATAATGACTGAAGTTAACTTTTTAATATCTTTGTAAGGAAAGATTGAAATGAGTTTGTATTATATGAAAAGCAAAAGAAGATATGATGATTGGTTTAGTGGCCTATATACCAAATCGACCCTATTCCAAGACTACTTGCCCATGTCAGGATTCCACCATACCATACGTCTATACAAGACTGAGCTTCAATCTTACCCAGCTTTTCCTCTATCTGATCAGTGATTTTTGCATACCTTCAGTATATCTTGACTTATTTATGAGCAAAAAATTTGCACACACTCCTCTTTCGCTCGAGAGATGGCAATTGAGTTATAGCACAAGATGACAAGGTCGACTAAAATCTACAATCAGCTAGGCTCGGCTGAATCACTCTTATCCTCTACTTAGATGGAAATGAACAAGTTTGTTGATGAATTCTTGTAAGTTGAGATTGCTCTTTCTACAGTCCAAGAGGCTTTGAGGATAACTTAAGAGTTCTTCAATCTTACTGAAACAAAGATGAGGACATTAGCTTTTCAAAGTGGTGATCTGAATCTGAAGCGAGAGTGAAGAACAAAAAATGTAAGAAATTCATAATTCCTTTAAGTTCAATTAGAGGAATAAAGCCACAGGGCCGGGGCTTTAAAAGCTGAAAAGAACACGCTCGAGTTGCTAAGGTAAGGGGGAGTTGACTGCTTTAAACTGTCTTCTTTGAATTCTTTTTAGCAATGTTTTCAATTTTGGGCATGCTGTTATCGATCTAGTTTGATTGATAGCACCTTCTCTTTGATTTCAATCCTTTCACTACTCTTTGTCTACTAGTCATATAAGCTTTCCCATCCTCCTTATGGTTTCCTAAATAACAAAACAATTCCCATTGGACCTAGTAATTCACCTTCTATCTTTTTTACAAATGGTAGAGCCACAGGTCAGTAAAGTAGGTGTATTGTTTTCATAGTAGGCCTAACTAACTTCATAGCAGGTTCATTGTAGGCATAACATTAGTATAGCTTTTCTAGCTGCTTTTTATTATATATAGGAGGAGAACACTTTCTAGCTATAGAGCAGTTGTATGACTTTCATAGCGTTTAGTACTTTTAGGGATAGGTAGCTACAAGTCAAGTAGTGCTTGAATAGGAAGATTTTTTTTAGTTGTTCTTTCAAGAAGGAGTGCTTGAAACATAGGTAGTCCTTCTTAAGTCAAGAGTGCTTGAAGAGAGAGCTATCCCTTAGAGGAGTACTATACGCAAGGTCTAAGCCTTACATAATTGTCTTTATCTCCTCAACACCCTCATTCTTTGATCTTAGACCTGAAAGTGGCATGAGTACTTTATTTGTGGGCCTTTTCCTTATTGGTTTTTTTGCCTTGCTCTTATACTAGTTTGCTATGTTTTAGCTATCATTAGCTCTACCAGTTCAAAGCAACCTTGATATGGATTGATTCTCTGAATAGAAAGGGACTTTTGACCTTGTCATCGCCGAGCTATTCAAGAGAATAACTTGTAACAAGGAAAAGGGAGCAGTCACTCTTTCTTAAGGCAAGAGCGATATGAACACAACGAGGCTCTTCCCTTTAAGGACTTTTCCTATATGGACATCACTGATGAAATTTAGTAAATAATATATAGGTATTGGGGCCACCAATGAAATGGTTATGTTTGTGGATTAAAACACTGAAGGGGACAAGTATTATGATGTTAGGAGAGCCGGTGCATAAAGCTGCCCCTTACTTTTTAGTTATGCACCCCCATATTCTAGTTGTTGGCCTAAATGTTGATACATAGTCTGGAGTTATACGAATGGAGTTGTTGATAACAAAGATAACAAAGGTGCTATTAATGCCATTGCTGAGTCTTTAGCAAGCCTATCTATTTTCTCACTTGTCTAATCTCTCCATTGTTACTAAGCAAACAAGATGAAACTCTGTTCTTTCATTTAAAAGAATTTATCTAAGGCCGATCTTATATAGAAAGTGTGTCATCGGAAGCTTAGCAAGTAGCTCTTCTGCCACAAGTAAGTAAGATCTGGCTCATATGTCGATTTCATTGCTACTAAGAAATCTGTTACATTAGCTTAGGTCCAGGGTGAAGAAATGACTTAGGAGAATCAAAGATTTCCCCTTTATAAGTGATGATGGAGATCCTCTCAACTGTGAATAGAAGGGGAGATGCGGAGTAGCACTAAAGTAAAGAACTCTTGGCGAAAGCCCGATTACACCCACTTGTAGAACCCCTTTTTAAAGTTGCCTTTTTTTTATGATAACTAGCTTCTTTTTTTTCTTCTCTTTGAAGTTTTGATCTTAGCTTTATTTAATATTTCAAGAGTATTGGAGATGGGTTGTTTTAACTATTCATGAATCCACTCACTTGGGAAAGTGCATTCAAAAAGATCTCAATTATGATTTTTAGTTTATGTTTTTTTTATTGCATTAAATGGGAAGTGAATCTGATCTTACCCATTGGAGCTTTATTATAGATCTAGTTCCATACCTACCTTGCATTAAAACACTGAGGTGGGGTGATCTAAAGTCATGCCTACTTTTTTATTTACATTAAATCTGATGGGAGTCAGAATTAAAAAGATCACTTTTTCATCTTGAAGAGAAAGATAGCATATTGAACCGGCTCATCCAGTCCCCTTTGGGGCTAAGGTGCAAGTGTCATTTACTGCTTAGAATGCTATTGCTTGCCTGGATGAGAGAATGACTACTAAAAATATTAGAAACACGACAAGGTCATTCTTACCGATTGGAGAGCTAGCTATTAAGGGAGTGGAATTGATGCTTTCAATTAGTCTATAAACAAGATCAACTTAGGGCACTTGCTCCCTACCCCCTTGCTTTTAAAAATATAATTAGAAGTGATGTTACCAAGCTATCTGACACCTTCAACAGGAGGCTAGGGCTTCCTCTAAGAAATCACAGTCCCACTTTTTTATGTAGCCCTGTGCCAGCATGAGAGCCCTCATTGAGGGGCCCTTAAAGCCTTTATTTTGGGCTCACAGAAGGAGATATAAGGCAATCCCTAAGGTATCAGTAAATAGTACACTTTTAGTTTCCTTCCTTTTTAATAACATGCCTCCCACTGTGAACTTAACGGAAGGGGAAACCCAAAAATAAGTAAGGTAACCCGATTCTGAGCCTGCAACCCTTACTCCTTTAAAGAAGAAGGTTAACGGCCAATTATCGATGGTATAGTAAGAACATATGATGAAAGAAGATTAGTGTTTTATTCATTGACTGACTCGTGATTTGATTTAGGGGGTTTTGCTCTATAGAATTAATTCGATCAACTTGATTGATATGATAAATGGAATAGGTAGCTTATTTTATGATTTATTAGGACTTTATCTCCCTTTTTTTATCTTCCGCTATCAGTTAGGGAAGGGCTGGGTGGATTATTACCCTTGGGAGCTAAGTCAAAGATCTCGGTGGTCTTGTGAGTGTAAACTATGATTGTAGTTTTCTTTAGGAAGTCTCACAGCTGTGAGGCTTAACATACAAAGAAAACAGTGGATACTTCCACTAGTTCGGTAGAAGGTGATGACCCTAATGAATCAACTATGAAGAGAGGGGAATTTGGTGTTGAAAAAGATTATCCCTATTCAGAACAACCATCATGGAAAGTGGACCTCGAATTATGATTATGAAGGTCTGTACATTATTAAGAGAGCCTTTTTAGGGAGTGCCCTTCTTTTTAGCAATATGGATGGAGCTGAACTACCAAACCATGAACTCAAATGCTGTGAAAAAGAATTACACTTGAAATCCGTAATCTTAATTAGTTTTATTAATGAAAATAGTTTAATTCCTTTTTGCAACCCATTTATTTTTTAGAAAGACTGGGAGAGTATCATTCCTACGACATTCTCAATAGGCTATTAGTTTAGCTTTTTAACACAGATACAAGAATCTTATTTTGGCGAAGCTAGAAAGGGTGTTTAATTATCCTATAGGAAATAAAGAAGAAAGGGAAATAGCAAGAGCTCATTCGGGAAAAACCTGAAGAGGCGATCTAGGTGAGAGCTAAAGCTTTGGGAAAAGGATAACTTACTGAGTCAAAAAACAAACTCGAAAAAGCACTTTGGCTAAACTGGAGAGGTCGATAAAGCATTTCCTAGAGAATGAGTTCTATCTTCAAGAGCGGGGGCAAAGTTTGACACCACATGGGCAAAATTGATAGTAATCCTGGCACAACCTACACTATACATTGTTAGTATCATCATTGGAAGAAAAAAAGGGAAGTTCTCTTTTTATTATGTTATCGACTATTTGTTTAACTTTACATCCTTTGCATCTTTTGATTTTTACATTCCTAACCATAACATAAAATAAATTCCAAGAAAGTTTTGTTTGCATAATCCAATCATTGTCCTTTTTTCTTTGTCGTTTAATCTAAAACAAACATCATGAATTCACAAGCAAAACTTGCTTGTTCAATCACACGTGGACCTTAATCCTCATGTTTGTTATGTCAAATGAATATTGAAATAATGAAATAGCTGTAAGCCTTAGAAGCTGTTTTGAGAATTAATCACAATAAAGAAAAATAAGAAAGCACATATGATAACTATTGAAACCTATAGGTCAAGTAGGCGTATTAGCAAACCCTCAAAATAAATCTAGACTTCAGTCTAGGATAAACTACTCTATAATAAAAGGGCACTGAGCCTCTTAGTATGTTCATCAAGCTTCCCAACAGAATAACATGGGCTTTAGTCCCATATAGTTGGGCTGAACTAATTAACAGGATGTTCATAAACCTTCTAGTGACATCCACATGAGGGGATGGTTCATTCGAGCTCTATCAGAGGAGTTATCATCCACTTATCGAGAGTATTGTCTGAACCTAGAACGTTGTTTAAAAAACTTAATAACTATCCTTCGAGATGTGGTCATACGTTATGATGGAACTGTAAGAAATGTCTATATCAATCCAATCACCCAATCTAAGTATGGGGGGAAGGCTGGAACTAAGTCATAGAGTTTATTCTTTGCTAGTGAATGGTCTATGATTCCACGCCTAGAGACTTTCTCAAAGGAAGTGAGAATGTGGGAGACAGGTCAATGAATAACCTTTTTCCATTTTTCATAATTCCCTGGGCTTTCAATAGGACCATGCCTTGGATTTCAATTTGAGATCATCCTTTGGGGTTACTTCATTTCATTCATTGTATTTCTTTTTCTTTTTCTTGATGAAAGACATCCTAGCAAAGGCTGTGTATATTAGTAAAAAAAGGGACTTTCATGGGTCTAGTGGCTCTTTGGTATGCCCTAAAAATGTGATTGAAAAATTGGTTTTTGAAACTCGATTTGTCATAACAAGAGGTATTGTCTCCGAATTTTCAAGTAGGGATCATCCCAATAGTATAGTTAGTTTATGATCCTCCACTCGGTAGTGGTCTAAGGCTTAATGATTGATCTTATATGCTAAGGCTAGCATCTCATCCCATTTTTCATCTTATTGCTTTAAGCTCTGTTCGAGAAAGTGTAAAAGTTGAACCTTCTACTCCTTGATTTCACATAAATAACTGAGTACCTTCTGCTCTTTTTGGTCTTATTTTTCTGTGTCTATTGATCTCTTGCCCACTCACCACTCACATTCTCTTTATAGAATCCTTCTAGGTAGATAAGACTACTATTAAAGTAAGTGCCTAATAAATACCCATATGACAGTATGGAGAAAAATGTTGTCGAGTCTAAGTCAGCTCTTTCAAACCAATAGCCTTCAGGGTTAGTAGCCTAGGAGATCATCACCCTCCTATCTACTAACCTTGAAATGTTATCAAGTCATTGGCTTCTCTCCACCCAAGAAGAGGCAATACTCTTCCCTCAAGAACAATGGGATCGCAATGTTAGCCTTCTTGTCTGTGAACCATGGCCCAAGGCTACATCACAAGGTATTCAAGTTAAGCCTTGAGCAGGGTATACTAGCAGTTCTAACATCACCTATGAAATTTGAGAGAAGCCACTGAATGAACTGAACTAGTGGAAGTATAGGAGATACGACAATAAGGAATAAGCTCAATAAAGTGATTCTGGAGGGGATAGCCCCAAAAGGGGCCAGGTTGGGGGTAGGGTTCATCACTCAACTGAAGCTAAGGGCTGCCCGGCATAGTCGATTGAGGAGAGCACTTAGTGAGCGCAATAAAACAAGATAAATTATATATTGGGAAAAGGGGTATTGTGTATATATCCCTTTGTCTTTAAAAAAAAGATAGAGTTTGTATTTTATAATATATATGCTCTGAGAGAGTTTAAACATGCCTTAAAGCTCACGTAAATAGCCATAGAGTTAGGAATTAGTTGTTCGTGCACAAGCGCACATACGTGCATTCTCGTGCCTATATGTGCATGTATACACGTGTATACGCATGTGTGCATGTACGTGTATGTGTGTGTACAGGCATATGTGTACATGAGGAAAGAGTTGATAACATAGTAAAACATATAGTTCCCCCTAACCTTGATGGCTTCCCTACTGGAGGGGGAGCACGAATGAGGGCTACCTCTCCTCCATCCTTCCACCTATTAGGTATTTATTAGGTGGTTAATAGTTGCTTAATATGTTAAATTAAGTGCCTAATAAATACCCATTTGACGGTATGGAGCTGAATGTTGTTGAGTCTAAGCCGACTCTTTCAAGCTAGTAGCTTAGGAGATCATCACCCTCCTATCTACAAACCCCGAAATGGTATCAAGTCAGTGGCTTCTCTCCACCTAAGAAGAGGCGATACTCTTCCCTCAAGATCCAAGGGACTGCATTGTTAGCCTTTTTGTCTGTGAAGCATGGCCCAAGTCTATATCACGAGCTATACGGGTTAAGCCTTGAGTAGGGTATACTAGTAGTTTCTAACATCACCTACGAAATTTAAGAGAAGCCATTGAACAAACAAGACTACTAGAAGTTAGGATATATGACAATATGGAATTAGCTCAATAAAGTGAGTTAAGAGGGGATAGCCTTAAAAAGGGCTAGGTTGGGGGTAGGGTTCATCACTCAACCGAAGCTAAGGGCTGCTCAGCCTAGTCGGCTGAGGAGCACTTAGCAAGGGTAGGAAAACTATATAAATTATATACTAGAAAAAGTGGTATTATGTATGTACCCTTTTTTCTTTAAAAAAATATAGAGTTTATATTTTATAATATATATGCTCTAAGAGAGTTTAAACATGCCTTAAAGCTCACATAAATAGCCATAGAGTCAGGAATTAGTTGCGCACATATGTGCGTGTGTGTGCTTGGATGTGCATGTATACTTGTGTATACGCATGTGTGCATGTACGTGTATGCACGTGTATAGGTGTATGTGTACATGAGGAAAGAGTTGATAACATAGTAAAAAATATAGTTGTTAGTGATATGCACTAAGTCAATCATTTACGACTATGTATTGACTTTCTTATTTTATTAATAAAGAGGTATTTCATTATCATTTGATTTTATGATAATTATATGAATAGTTAGTTCTTACTAAGGCCATCAAGTATGTGACTTGATAGTAAAACCCTTAAATTAAAATAAGAGTTCTATTCTAATTATCCCTAGCCATTTATTCATTATATATAAATATTAAAGTATTAAGGCTAGTATGAAGTTGACTGATGGTTATGTTTTACTAATCATGAATATGAGATATTAAGTCAACTCATAGGTACATGATGAGAGATCATGTACTGGATTGACCCACTATGAAAATACTACATAGATTATTATCATAAGTATTTCTCATCACAGTAATTTTATTTTGGTCTTTTAACCTTGAAATCATCATGGATTTCTACATAGCTATTTTATGTTTTGACACATTCTAACATTGTCTTTAACCGGATGATTAAATAGGATGTTGTTGGATATGAAATTGGTTGTGTGAGGAATGTGAGTGATTTAGAAGGGATTTATTCCTCATTAATATAAGAAAGATATCTATGGGCCCCTTGATGAGATAGACTGAAGGAAAAATGCATGGCCATGCTGAAATGAATTGATAAAGAGTTATCATTTTCAGTCTACTTTGAATCAAGTCATAATATTGAACTATATAAAGATGACATTCTATGCCTTATGTTAAATTAAGATATCATGTGATAAAGGGACGATAAAATTCATTGTAATTAGGTTATGTCAGATTATTGACTTCACAAGACTTGGGAAGTCATAATGTCTTGCTAGAGGCCGCTTATGACTTGTAGGCCTAAATAGAGATTTAGGCCCACTACTAATGTTATGTGAACTTATAGGGTCACACACTTAGCAAAAGCCCAAAACGAATATGGGTTTAATAAGCCCAAAAATAAACTCTGTGGAAATAAATAATTAAAGTGTTTTATTTATTTATTTATTTGTTTATTTATTTAAGATAAATGTTATTTTAAATAAATAAATAAGATATTATTTCTGATTTTTTAAAAAAAAAATCAGAATATAATAAATGGAAATTACCAAAAGGTCATTGGTAGGTGAAACCTTAATTTGGAGTCTATAAATATGTTATATTTCTCTAGGATTTCAAACACTTGTTTTTCCTGCCTTCAAATTCGTTTTCTTTCTTCTTAGAAAACAAAGAGAGAGTTTTTCTTTTCTTCTTGATTTGTGAGACAATCAAGGAGGTTGCTAGCACACACATTCCAATTTATTTTGTGAAGGGTTGTTCGTGTGGATACCTATAGAGGATGCATCCTTTTGGAGACGTCTTGATCCGAACAACCAAAGCAAAAGGCTCGAGGTAAGATATCATTGGTGTGAACCTCCTCTCATCCTTTGAGAAAATCTTGCCTCTTCTGCATTTTAGTGAGATTCTTGAAATCCTAGATTTAATCAAGTAGTCAAATTACATGGATCTAGGTTTGGGAATGTGATAAATTTTTTATTTTTTCACTGCATTTGTATCACGAAACCAAACAATAGCTCCCCCCAACCTTGATGGCTTCCCTACCGGAGAAGGAGCGAGAGCGAGGGCTGCCCCTCCTCCATTCTTCCATTCGTCAGGTATTTATTGGACACTTAATAGTTGCTTAATCTATTAAAGTAAGTGCCTAATAAATACCCATATGATGGTATGGAGCCAAATGTTGTCGAGTCTAAGCTAGCTCTTTCAAGCCAATAGCCTCTGTGGTTAGTAGCCTATGAGATCATCACCCTCCTATCTACTAACCCCAAAATGGTATCGAGTTAGTGGCTTCTCTCCACCCAAGAAGAGGTGATACTCTTCCCTCAAGACCTGAGAGACTACAATGTTAGTCTTCTTATCTACAAAGCATGGTCCAAGGCTATATCGCAAGGTATGCAGGTTCCATTATCGCTTCCATTACAACCGGAGGTCTTTCGCTTTAGTTGTGTCACAGCATATAATTCCCTACCCTAACATAAGAAAATAAGTGCACTTCCTAACGATTAACATCAAGCAAGCTCTTTCCTATTGTTATTGATAAAGATTCCAATGTGTAAAACACCTATTCAAAAGAAGACCCTAAGTAGCTGGATTCTCTCAGAAGCTATTTATGCACTTTCAGACCAATTTGATCCTCTCCTTATGGTTGAGTGGCTACACTCCTTCACTATAGAATAAATCTATTGATATGATTCCTAACTTGAAATAGGTAGTTTTCTCGCTAACGCTAGGAGCTTTAGCCCACCCATTAACAAGTAAGAAAGCCAAAACAAGATGATCTAAGTTAGCAGTAGAGTCTACCCCACAAGCCTATTCAGTAGATTTCTCATCAGAAAGGTGCTTTAGCATATGTTCTTAGGGCTTATACCTGGATAACCTTAGTTCAGATGGAAATAGATATCCTCTGAGAGCCTTTGACTGCCCTACTTACTATAAAAATTCCTCTTTTTTAGAGGTTCCTGTTAGGCTTGTTGTGTCGGTAGAAACAAAATAAGAAGCATCGTTAGCAATAATTGGTGTAGGTGAAGTCTTTTAGCCACTTTCACTTTCTACCGCAGGCAAATCCTTTAGGTCCGATTTCGATCCATCTATAGAAGATGCCTTTGCTAAGCCATTTGTCACATTCCTTACATGAAGATTGATCTCTTAGGTAGCCACCTATAGTGTCTACATTTGAGGAAATCCAAACTGAATGAATTGATGGGCAACCCAAAGCTCCTGGCTTGGATCTTATTGTTTAGGCTTCAATACATTAGACTATCATAGTGCTAAAACACCTAAGAAGGGTAGATTCACTCAGAGGATAATGTTTGCCTATGTAAACTCATTTTCATACTTTTAGGTATCATTGATAACTATGTTAAACAATTATTTTAAAACCTTACAATGATTAGGCGATGTGCATTTTGCGACGTCTCCTAAACGATAGTACCTACAATTAGATTGCCCCACTGACATACGCTTTTGATGGTGAAGATGTCCTGAGATATGATTTATCGTACCTTGAAAATAAGCTTCAACTTGTTCTTACAATGATGGAAAATATAGTAAGCAAGAAAAGGTAAGGTAAAGAAAACCCTTTCTCTATGATAGCACTAGAGAATTGGCCACCCTAGAAGATAGTTTGCCAGAAAGACCGATTAGCCAAGAATGCACCCCCTTGTCTTTTCTTTTCAGCAGATCAGCTACAAAACCATCTTTTTTTGGATAGGTCTTTCTTTCATAAGTGGATTTCTAGTGAATGAGTTGGGTGATTCCCTTGCCCTTGACAAAAGCACAAGTTGTAACAAGTCTTTCAACTCATGAGATGCTTTCTAATATACGCTATTTTGAGTTGATTGAAGGACTTTGGTTGGGTCTAGAGAGAGTGAGTGTGAAAATCAAAATGAATCATTCACTTCAAAAGGGGTTTATAGAGTTCCAATAAAATAAATAGCGAAATAGAAGTTCCATTCTGCTCGTTGTGGCCTTGACACAGCGTTAAAGGGGGCGTATCAGAATAAAGGACTAGAATAAAGGCATAATCCAATCAAAATAGGAAATATATGAAAAAAGCATCCTACACTCTTTTAAATGAATAAGATGCCAATGAAGCATATGTAGAAGTAAGTCTAAGGAGAGTTAGTGAAAGTTAAGCCCTCGGGTGTCAAGGTAGAGTGATTAGAGCCTTTTAAAGGTGTCATTTCACTTATTATTCTTCTTTTTTCACATGAAAGTAGAGCTAAAATCTCATCAAGTTGAACAATAGCAAAAGGACTGACCTCTTCCCCTAACCCTCATCTCACCGTTCACATCCTGCTAAGAAGAAATATTTTTACAGCTTGATTCTCCCCTTGTGCTTTTAAACTAGCTTGGGAAAGAAAGGAGCTCTCTCACTACAATTGGCTTTGTTGTGAGGGATTATCTTTTTTCTAGAAATTGTATGTAGACTTTTTGAACTAGCAATGGCCACTAAAGGGACGTATAGAAAGACTGGTACTAGGAATGCCACTACAATTCTAGAGAACCCTATTAGGTAAACTCCTTATATATTTTATCTTACTGGATAGCCCATAAAAAAAGATCCAAAGTTGTCTATTTATCCTGTCGCCTTTGCTGCCGTTGGATATGGATTCTTAGCTTATGGAATTTCTTTCCTTAGCATTCCCTCCATCATATGTCACAAAATGTTTTAAGATAAAGAAAACCCCTCTCTGGGCAAGGAAGATATTAAACCTCTGAAATTAGGACATGTTATAGTCTGCCTAGTAGGGTACGAGACTGACTTCATTGCCCAAACTACACTCTTCGTCAAAGCGCTGATTTTGATTCATTCTATCATCCACTGGCGAGGATATGAATGATAGGAGATAAGGTAGGGACCATACTCATTACTTGGGAAGCCTGGCTACATTGTCGGGGTTCTGGTACTGTACTTGTTGTAAGGAACTCAAACGAAGGCTGTTTAAAAGCAGAGAACCATGGATACACAGGTTGCTTCTAACTTGAGACAAACTTCACTGTCCACAGAAATGATATCCTCAGGTGTGATGTCACTTCTCACTGCCCTACTTCTAAGATTCAACCTGTCCTGTCCCTTTGCTAATTTTGCTCATAGCTAAGCATTCATTCCTAGTCAATTCGTAGTCACCTCTCGAATTTGATATGTGATTACTTGCAAGGAGAGAATTTCTTTTATGAAAGGAATTTTCTAATCTTTCAAGAAGATAAGATAGATTTGACTCTTAGAGTTTCTCTAAAACCAAAAGAACTGAACCAATAGGCTTATTTAGTCTTCTTCCAGCTCTCCAGGTAGCGATGGAACTTAGGGATTAACTGATTTAGAAGTTTTCCTAACTTTCGTACCTTCTTCTTAGTCTTCAGCTTTCAATGGATTGACTACTCTAAGTAAAGGAGCCTAAAAGGAGATAACTCAATAGGTAGGCTATCTATCTGTGTTTGAAAGCAAGGAAATTAGTAAAGGGAAAGCTCATACTCAAAAATGATTTAATTTAGTTTATGGCTTATGGCTTTAAAGAAGAAAGAGTAGCAAAAATCAGTCATCAATTAGAGAATTTTAATTCAACCAACCTAACATAAGTACTCTAACTCTTAATGATTCTTTCCCTCCTGAAGGTAGCCTAAGAGAGGAAGGAAGAGTTGCTCAATCCATTAATGATGCCTCAAATGATTAAAGCGTCATGTCTATTTATCACTCTTCTAAGTTCTTATAAAGATTCAGGTGATGAGGTTAACCCATTACCGAATAATCATTCTAGGATAGAATCATCCAAAATACAGGTCTCGTCCCCCATACATACAATTGACTCTCCTGAGTCCAAACCAATTAAAGAAAAGACTGTGGTTCCCTAAAGTAGCTAAAGAAAAAGAGGCTCACCGATATTAACTAGGCCAAAGAGTCTGAAGTTAAGAAAAGTTTAAGAGAACGATTCATGGCTTAAAAAGAAAAATCTTAAAACCAAAACTCACCCCAGTAAGGACATGGGTTTATATCGACCTAACTAATAGTTTGGTTGGCCCTAACAGGGAAATTATCTCCCAGGGGAAAATTAGAAGGGAACTATATCCTGCCTTGGTGCACTAAGTTCCTTCCCCATGGAAAAGGAGAATGCTAGAGCTCTTATTCCACAAGTTGGGTAATTCCTTCTAATAAGAAATTGAATAAGAGAAGAAAGTAAGGATCATAGGCTAGGCTAGAGTACATTCGACTGTATGCTAGTTTAATTATTTGACTTCACCTTAAATCTTGATTAGGTTGGTCTTCTTTGTATGTCATGGATTTAGTACAAGGTTAAGTTTGATAATTAATGACTTAAAAGGAGAATGTTCCCTTATCCCAGAATGTGTGTAACCTCTTTTTTGAAATAGATTTTCTTTTCTTAATTTTCTATGAACTCAGTAATTACTCTTTGAGTTTATAAACAAGGGTCAGTCTAAGCCAGCCAATTGGCTAATCAAATTGTCTTACCAAGAAGTAGGATAGGGAAGCGCCCTAACTTATTGTTATCTCTTCCACTCAGAGTTGAGGTCGAGTGCAAATGCATAAAGTGAAAAGAAAGGGTGACAAGTATTACACAAGGAGAAGCGAAAGATCCCTCTAAGAAAGACCTACCTTATGCTAATGCCAAAGCAGGAAGATGGCATACACTTCTAGAGAGCCAACCCTGTCATGAAAGGAAGTGAGGCGAATAGAGTGGGGAAGTGCCAAAAAGTAGCCTAAAAAAGTATGAAAAAGGGGATTACTATAGATGGATGCTTTCCTAGGACTGGACCACCCTTTATCTCAACTCATATTTTACTATAGTAAAGCATACGGCAAGACCAATGAATGTACAAGATAGAGTTGGGGAAAACCTTAACTCAAGCTTGATCGATGAAAGAAGACCAATCCTTTGAGTCATTTTTTCCCTTTTTCAAAGAAAGTAAAGGTCGGCCCTTACTTTGCAATTGAACTGGTTACTAAAAAGAAAGGAGTTGTTTAAAGACTAGTTCTAGCAATGAGTTATAAAGGGATTGACTCTTAGTTAAATTGGGAATAAAGAAGGTAGAGCCCTTTCAAACCTAGTAGTTCCTCCATAGTCCAAAGGCTGGGTAAGCGAACCCATTCCTACCTATTATACACCGAATGAATTACTTCATCCTATAAACTCCCTACCTCTCTTTGATTTAGAATATTTTGATTGAATAAAGGATTCAAAAGAAATAAATTATAGATCAAAGAAAAAGTAATTTTCTGTGGTGGAACAAAATATCTATCATTTCCCCCTCGAATGTATTCTTCTTTTTTTTCCAAGGGAATATTGTTATCTTCCCTTGAATGGTGAACCAATCCCTTGAATTCAGTACCAATAAGGCCCTAGAACAAATTTTTTTGACTCCTTTCAACCAATCAATATGACCTTGTAGAGTGGCTTTTGCTAAAACTTGCTTTTGATATGAAACTTTGAGTATTCAGAGATGCTATCGTTATTCCCAAAAAGAATGCTTGGTAAGATATTACTTCTTCCAAAGAACGACCCATTCATTTGACTCGTAACAATCTGATTAGTTCTCAAGGTGAAAAAACATGTGACATTCCATCTTTTAAAACCAAGACCTTGGATTTTTTTGGCATACATTAATCTTTATATGCCTATTATGGATTTGCACCCCCTGGGATCGATAAAGCATTTTTTTTTATCTTATTAACCAAAGAGAGATGGCTTTGCACTATGATTAGCTCATCACTAATAAAAAAAAACTCCCTAAAGGGCTTCTTTGAAGTGCCTATCATATGTTCACTCCAACCCTAAAATCTTTCTTTTTAGTTCATCGATATTGAATTAATCGAATGAACTTTGAACATCCATTCCATTTTTGGAAGACCTTGAGTTATATCACCAGATCTCCATTTTTCATATAGAAATGTAACTAATTTATCTCCTCCGTGAAGGATTTCTCCATAATGACCATGACTAGTTGCTCCTGGATGACCAAATGTGGCTTATCCGATCTTATTACTAAGGAATAAAGATGAAGAATTAAAACTTGACCTTATTTTCTTTTATGAGGAACAATAAACCTTAGGCTATTTTCATAAATAAAGTTGTTGACTCTATTGAATCAGAGAATTCAGATACTATCTCATAAAAAATCCTCCATAGTTTTCCCCTCGTTCGACAAGGGGACATAATGGCCCACCATTATAGGGAATCTTAAAGCCCAGAGCTCAATAGTAAGGGTTCAAAAAACATGACATGTCGAGAAAGGCTTTCGAAGGATCATTAACACATGTACCCCTTTTGAGATGAGGGGTACCTCAAGAAAACACACAGGGTGAATATAAGTTGGATCTTTTGTCTTGTGTAGGGGATAGAATGTGAACAAAGCAAGTTTTGAGGTTTGAATTGTAAGGAGGTTTCCTAGGCCATCCAAAGCCTTCCACTCTAATTTTTAGGACCACATATACTGTATGCCCTAATTTTATTTAGGACATTCTATCTTGGTACCATTCATTTTGCGGTTAGTGTCAAGGTGGCAATGACACCTTTTGTATAACACCTTTCTTTCTCATCTTTATTTTTTCCCCTTAAGCGAGATGCTACCGAGTCCTTCTACAAGATAGGCAAGGGCATATTAACATGACCCATCTATGCTAAAGCGCTTAATGTTCACAACTACATTCATATTTGGCTTAAGTAGCTGAGTGGTCACTACCACTATAATGCTTGCCTTCTTGAGAGATAGTGGTATTTGGTTTTATATAGTGATCACTATCACCATACTTACCTAGCTAATATGATATTGGCATCTAGGAGCAATGTTGCCATAAAAGAGTGCTACAAAGATGGCCTCTCTCATGAAACACTTAAAAATGCATTTTACATGATCATCAGAAGGTGACACTGAAAGAGGCCCACGAGCCCCACTGTATCAATGTGTACATCCATGTGATCGAGACTATACGATAGTGCTAAAAGTAGAAACTGTCACTTTTTCAAATCCTTGCTTCGCCATTATAGGCTATCCTTCTGCTTATTAGAGTCAGAGATGGCAATGATTTTCAAGGTTACTGCTTAGCCTAATTGGTTGATGATGGGGAAGAGCCCTACCTCGAGTCGGGTCTCAACTTACTAGATGAAGGAAAGTTAGAAGGCAAAGAGCGCATTCTATGCTTAGTGGTTTAGGTTTTAGAAATGGGCAATCAATTAACTGCCAGCCTAGAGACCTTTTGGTAAACCCTTTCCTCTCTCTTAGATTATCTACTTCCTCGAACATGAAACCTTAAATCCATCAGGCTCTCTTTAGTGACTTTACTTCCTTGAAGTAATCATGAAGTACAAGTTGAACAATTTTACCAAAAGCACCACATTGTTCACATTAAGGAGATACCACCATGTTTCACTTTTGCAAATTGTCAAGGGTTGGGAAAAAAGATATGGAAAAGATGTGTAGTAAATATTTCTCTCCCTAGCTATCCTTCTATCTCTATGCTGGAGTGGATTGAGCATATATTCTAGGCTGTAACATTGAATGACAAAAACTTGGTCACCATGATCATATGGCTGCTATGGTGCATAAATAATATGCTATTGCATGATGGAAAGCACTGGGACTATGTAAAGTTAATCCAGAAGGCTTGTGACCTATCTAATGAATACTTGCACGCCATCTCATGCAATGAAGACATACAATCTCAGTACACAATTGAACCTGCTATTTGGCATCCTCTAATGACAACGAGTGCATGTATAAAGGTCAATGTTGATGCTGCTAAGTTACTTAGTGCAAATGCAGTTGGACTTACACTGATCATTAGGATGGTGATAGTGTTGTTTTGGGTGTCAAGACAATCCACAGTTCTAGGCTAACTGAAAGTATGACAATGGAGGCTATTGTGGTTAGATATGGAGTCTTTTTTACATTGGAAATGGGATTCGCATATGTAGTTATTGAAAGGGATTCTGCTAATACAATAAGAGCCTTACAAAAGAAGGAAGTCTCTTTTTCTCATTCTGGTTCTATTTTAGAGGATATTCTTCAACTATTAAACCAATTTTGGTCTTGTTCCTTTACTCATGTTAGAAGGGTCAGTAATACAGCTACTCATTAATTAGCTAAGTTTGTTGCCACAGTTGAGACTGAACTAGTATGAGTAGAAGAGTGTCCCTCATGGTTGGAGAACATATTTCTCAATGATGTACTTTCTTCATGTTTTGAGTAATAGAACCTGCTAGTCCACTAACAATTGAACCCATCAAGCGAACGAGTCACTAAGGCTTCCATAGAATAAGGCTTATGGCAAATGGAAAGATGATTATATCTAATAAAAAACTTGTCAAGTCTGCAATCATAGGCTCCATCACGTTAGCCAATACAAGGAGTGGCTTTTAATATTGTATATCACAGCTAATGCACTACTCGATTCCTTGATGTCGTATCTCCTATACTTCTATTAGTCTGGTTTTTTCAATGGCTTCTCTCAAATTTCATAGGTGATGTTAGAAACTACTAGTATACCCTACTTGAGGCTTAACCCACACACCTCACAATATAGCATTGGGCCATGCTTTGTAGACAAAAATGCTAACATTATGGTCCCTCAGGTCTTGAGGGAAGAGTATTGCCTCTTATAGGGTGGAGAGAAGCCACTGACTTGATACTGCTTTAGGGTTAGTAGATAGGAGGGTGATGATCTCCTAGGCTACTAACCCTAAAAGCTACTAGCTCGAAAGAGTTAGCTTAGACTTGAAAGCATTCGACACCATACCATTAGATGGGTATTTATTGGGCACTTACTTTAATAGATTAAGCAACTACTAAGAGCCCAATAAATACCTAATGGGTGGAAGAATGTACAAGAGGCAGCCCTTACTCGCGCTCCCCCTCCGACATGGAAGGCATCAAGGTTGGGGGGAGCTATATGTTTTACTATATTATCAACTCTTTCCTTGTGTACACATACACTCATACACGTGTATATACGTACACACACACATGTGTATACATGCACACATAGGCATGCACATGCACATATGTGCAAATGCGTGCTCAACTAAAACCTGACTCTATGGCTTTTTACGTGAGCTTTAAGGCATGTTTAAACTCTCTTAGAGCATATATATTATAAAATACAAACTCTGTCATTTTTTAAAGAAAAAGGGGTATATACACAATACCCCTTTTTCCATTATATAATTTATCTAGTTTTCTTGCCTCGCTAAGTGCTCCTCAACCGACTAAGCTGAGCAGCCCTTAGCTTTGATTGAGTGATGAACCCTACCCCCAACCTGGCCCCTTTTTAGGGTTATCCCCTTTGAACTCACTTTATTGACCTAGTTCCTTGCTATCGTATCTCCTATAATTCCACTAGTCTTGTTCGTTCAATGGCTTCTCTCAAATTTCATAGGTGATGTTAGAAACTACTAGTATACCCTACTTAAGGCTTAACCTGTATACCTCATGATATAGCCTTGGGCCATGCTTTATAGATAAGAAGGCTAACATTGTGGTCCCTCGGATCTTGTAGGAAGAGTAGCCACTGACTTGATACCATTTCAAGGTTAGTAGATAAGAGGGTGATGATCTCCTAGGCTACTAACCCTGAAGGCTACTAGCTCAGAAGAGTCGGCTTAGACTCGAAATCGTTCAGTTCCATACCATCATATGGGTATTTATTGGGCACTTACTTTAATAGATTAAGCAACTATTAAGCACCTAATAAATACCTAATGGGTGGAAGAATGGAGGAGAGGCAGTCCTCGCTCACGCTCGCCCTCCGACAATGAAGGCATTGAGGTTGGGGGGAGCTATATGTTTTACTATGTTATCAACTCTTTCGTTATGTACATATACGCTCGTACATGTGCATACATGTACACACACACGTACATGCACACACATGTACAGGCACGCACACGCACATATGTGTGCATGCATGCAAGCATCTAATTCCTGACTCTATGGCTATTTACGTGAGCTTTAAGGCATGTTTAAACTCTCTTAGAGCATATATATTATAAAATACAAACTCTATCTTTTTTTTTAAGAAAAAGGGGAATATACGCAATACCCCTTTTTCTTAAAAAAAAGATAAAGTTTTTATTTTATAATATATATGCTCTAAGAGAGTTTAAACGTGCCTTAAAGCTCACGTAAATAGCCATAGAGTCAGGAATTAGTTGTGCGGGTGCATGCGCGCATACGTGCTTGTGCATGCCTTTATATGCATGCATACGCGTGTGTGCATATATGTGTATGCGCATGTACGGGCGTATGTGTACACAAGGAAAGAGTTGATAACATAGTTTAACATATAGCTCCCCCCAACCTCGATGGCTTCCCTACTAAAGGGGGAGCGTGAGTGAGGGCTGCCTCTCCTCCATTCTTCCACTCGTCAGGTTTTTATTGGGCACTTAACAGTTGCTTAATCTATTAAGTAAGTGTCCAATCAATACTTATATGATAGTATGGAGCCAAACATTGTCGCATCTAAGTTGGCTCTTTTGAACCAGTAGCCTTTACGGTTAGTAGACTAGGAGATCATCACCCTCCTATCTACTAACCCCGAAATGTTATCAAGTCAGTGGCTTCTCTCCACCCAAGAAGAGGTGATACTCTTCTCTCAAGACCCGAGGGACTGCAATGTTAGCCTTCTTGTTTTCAAAGCATGGCCCAAGGCTATATTGTGAGGTATATGGGTTAAGCCTTGAGTAGGGTATATTAGCAGTTTCTAACATCACCTATGATATTTGAGAGAAGCCACTGAATCAACCAGACTACTGGAAGTATAGAAGATACTACAATAAGGAATTAGCTCAATAAAGTGATTTTAGAGGGGATAGCCTTGAAAGGGGTCAAGTTGGGGGTAGGGTTCATCACTCAACCGAAGCTAAGGGCTGCTTGGCCTAGTCAGTTGAGGAGCACTTAGCGAGGGCAGGAAAACTAGATAAATTATATACTAGAAAAGGGGTATTGTGTATATACCCCTTTTTCTTTAAAAAAAATATAAAGTTTTTATTTTATAATATATATGCTCTAAAAGAGTTTAAACATGCCTTAAAGCTCATGTAAATAGACATAGAGTAAGGAATTAGTTGCGTGTGCGCATGCGCATATACGTGTGTGTGCATGCTTGTACATGCATGTATACGTGTGTATACGTATGTGTGCATGTACGTGTATGTGCATATACGGGCATATGTGTACATGAGGAAAGAGTTTATAACATAGTAAAACATATAGCTCCCCCCAACCTTGATGCCTTCCCTACCGGAGGGGGAGCATGAGTGAGGGCTACCTTTCCTCCATTCTTCCACTCGTCAGGTATTTATTAGGCGCTTAACAATTGCTTAATCTATTAAAGTAAGTGCATAATAAATACGCATTTGTCAGTATGGAGCTGAACGTTGTCGAGTCTAAGTTGGCACTTTTGAGCTAGTAGCATTTGGGGTTAGTAGCCTAGGAGATCATTACCCTCCTATCTACTAACTATGAAACGGTATTAAGTTAGTGGCTTCTCTTCACCCAAGAAGAGGCGATACTCTTCCCTCAATACCTGAGGGACCACAATGTCGGCCTTCTTGTCTACGAACCATGGCCCAAGGCTATATCATAAGGTTTATGGGTTAAGCCTTGAGTAGGGTATACTAGCAGTTTCTAACATCACATACAAAATTTGAGAGAAGCCACAGAATGAACTAGACTAGTGGAAGTATAGGAGATATGACAATAAGGAATTAACTCAACAAAGTGAGTCCAAAGGGGATAGCCCCAAAAGGGGCTAGATTGGGGGTAGGGGTCATCACTCAATTGAAGCTAAGGGCTAATCGACCTAGTCAGCTGAGGATCACTTAGTGAGGGTAGGAAAACTAGATAAATTATATTTAGGAAAAAGGGGTATTGTGTATATACCTCTTTTTCTTTAAAAAAATATAGAGTTTGTATTTTATAATATATATGCTCTAAGAAAGTTTAAACATGCCTTAAAGCTCACATCAACAGCCATAGAGTCAAGAATTAGTTGCGCACATGCATGCGCACATACGTTCATATGCGTGCGTGTCTATGTGTGTATACACATGTGTGCATGTATGTGTATGTGCGTGTATGGGCGTATGTGTATACGAGGAAAGAGTTGATGTACATGGATTGTATGTAAAGTATAAGAAGATATGATGATTGGTTTAATGGCCTATATACCATGTCGACCCTGTTCTGAGACTACTCAACCATGTCGGGATTCCACCATACCATACGTCTATACAAGATTGAGCTTCAATCTCACCCAACTATTCCTCTATATGATCAGCCAATTGTTGCATGCCTCCAATATATCCTGACTTATTTATGCATAGAAATTTCGCACACACTCCTCTTTCACTCGAGAGATGGCAACTGAGTCATAGAGCAAGATGATGAGGCTGGCTGAAATATGCAATCGGCTAGGCTAGGCTAAGCTAAATCACTCTTATCCTATACTCAGTTGGAAATGGACAAGTCTGTTAATGAATTCTTGTAAGCTGAGATTTCTCTTTCCATAGTCCAAGAGGCTTTGAGGACAGCTCAAGAGTTCTTAGATTGTGTCGAAGTAAAAATGAGCATGTTAGCTTTTCAAAGCGGTGATTTGAATCTGAAGCGAGAGATCGAAGAACTGAAAATGGAAGAAATTTATGATTCCTTTTGGTTTGATTAGACTAAAAAAGCCACAGGGCAGGGGCTTCAAAAGTTGGAAAGAAGATGCTCGAGTTACTAAGGTAAAGAGGAACGTACTGCTTTGAACCATCTTCTTTGAATTCTTTTCAGCAATGTTGTCAATTTTAGACATGCTGCTATTGATCTAGATTGATTGATAGTACCTTCTTTTTTGTTTCAATCCTTTCATTACTCTTTATCTATGTCATATAAGCTTTCCAATCCTCTTTATGGTTTCCTAAATAACAAAATAATTCCCATTGGACCCGATAATTCACCTTCTTCCTTTTTAACAAATGGTAGAGCCACATATCAGTAGAGCAGGTGTATCATTTTCATAGTAGGCCTAACTAACTTCATAGCAGGCATATCATTAGTATAGCTTTTCTAGCTACTTTATATTATATATAAGAGGAGAATGCTTTCTAATTATAGAGTAGTTATATGGCTTTCATAGCATTTAGTAGTTTTAGGGATAAGTAGCTATAAGTCAAGTAGTGCTTGAATGGGAAGATTTTTTTTAGTTGTTCTTTCAAGGAGAGCTTGAAACATAACTAACCCTTCTTAAGGTAAGAGTGCTTGAAGAGAGAGCTATCCATTAGAGGAGTCGTATACACAAGGTCTAAGCCTTACATAGTTATCTTTATCTTAGACTTGAAAGCAGCTGGAGTACTTTATTTGCGGGCCTTTTCCTTATTAGTTTTTTTGCCTTGCTCTCACACTGGTTTACTGTGTTTTAGTTATCATTAGCTCTACCAGTTCAAAGCAACCTTGCTATGGATTGATTCTCTGAAAAGGAAGGGACTTTTAACCTTGTCATTGCTGAGCTATTTAGGAGAATAACTTGTAATAAAAAAAAGGAAAAAGGAGCAGTCACTCTTTCTCAAGGCAAGGGCGATATGAACACAACAAGGCTCTTACCTTTAAGGACTTTTCCTTTATGGATGCTGATGGTGAAATTTAGTAAATAATATATCGGTATTAGGGGTACTAGTGAAATGGTTATGTTCGGAGATGAAAACACTGAAGGGGACAAGCATTATGACTTTAGGAGAGCTGGTACATAAACCTACCCCTTACTTCCAAAATTATGCGGTTTCATGCCTGAGCTAGGCCATCCTGCTGTTTGATGGAAAAAGAGAGTTTGATGTGATGGTAAGTCAAATATAGTTGCTTTCCTTAGCAAAGCTACTTCATCACCATCAAATTGTATTGAATCATCAGCCCAGAATGAAATAAACTTAAGGAAAAGGACCCTATTGCCTCATGCACATAGGTCAAGTCACCTAGCTAGGGGCTATGAAAAGGGCCTAACTAATGTTTTAGCTATTTTAGTGAACTTATGTCCATCTACTTCAATTCAAAAGAATGATGTAGGTAGACAAGAAGGAAGAGTTTCAGGCTCAAGGCATAGTAAAAATAGGAAATTTCTCTTACTTTTCGAAGGGATGTTCTGAAAGAAAGACTGATTTTTCTTAACCAAAGTGAAACCATATGGGGTAAAGTCCCATAAATCTATCTCTTCTTTGTTTATAGCTAGGGAATCATAAACCAACTCTACTTGAGTCATCAGAGGAGCTATTCCTGCATTTATTAACTCTCGAGCTTCACACAAACACAATGGCGTCAGTGCGAAGTAAAACATATCACATCAATAAGGGATTGGGGCCAGGATAATAGCATAACATAATAAAGTTCAATCCTATTTAGGAAGATCATAGCCATAAAGGGGAAGATCTTATCTTGATGGAATTAGATTCAATTGCAAAGAATAGCTTGAAGGGAGGAATGAGGGCAACTTGACTTTTTGGCATGACTGTTTTCTTTTTTCTAGATGGGATCAATCCCAGACCTAGTCGCTTTGAAATTTATCTCTTCCACTTCATGTCGTGGATCTCATCAAAAGTAATTTCCCATAATACCATGAAGGCATTAGGAAAGCTCACCTAAGACCCCTAAAGGGGCTTTTGCCTTTTGAAAGAATTTATCTTCCCTCTTCCTTTCATTCCACTAGCACATTCAACCTATGGGCTTCTGCTTGTTCTCATCGAATGTGATCCCTTACTTAATGAATTCCCTTTCTAAGCCTACTTCCATAGAACTCTTTGGTCTAAGATTTTGTACTTAGTACAATCAATCATAGGATTAGACTATGTATGGATATAGCTTACCCGAGATAGGTAGAGGAAGAGGAGTTAAGAAATTGCTCAGCATGTGACTCCTACGGCAATCCCATGTCTTCAGGCAAGGTAACGTTAGCTATCCTAGGTTGTGAATTGAAGATTTTTCTTCACCAGCTCTAAACTTGATGGTACCCATCTCTTTCCTTATTCTATATAAATAAGAAGATAGGTGGATCATGCTTATGCTATCAATCTGATAAATGACTGCTTTCGAGCAATATTCATGGAAATGAATATTGAATGATTACAAAAATATTCGCTAGTTGGGTCAATTAGCACTCTTTCACTAGTGATTTTAAGCTAGGTGCCCTTCAATGACATGAGGGGAAAAAGCTCTAGCTTAGAAGGTTGGCTCGTTGTTAACATGAAAATGCAAAGGAAAAGGCTTAAATCTCACATTTCAATGTCATTACTGAATGTGGTTGCTTAAAAGGAAAATTTCACACTTAAAAAATCTGGCCTCGACCATAAAGACTTCTTTATCAATTAAGAAGGTCCATGTTCAGGAGAGAATCATCTAGAACTAGGTATTTGCAAGGGCTTGTCCTTTAATCAATTTTTATGGGGCATATAGGATAGGATATAAATCTCCATTAGTAAGATTGCCTATTTAGTATCATGACGTATTTAATGAGGTCCACCTTGGATATGAGCAAGGTTTGATGTGCCAAGAGATAATAATGCCTGAGCACATCTTCTTAATAGGCGAGTCTTTATTCTCTACCTCTTACACCACGCTTCTTGGATATAGGGAATCTTGCTCAGGTTCAGGGTTAAGCATCTTAATTGCTTCAGCCAACTAGAGAATGGTCCTGTCCTTAGATTTATTGAGAAAGATGCTTGGACTTGGTTGTTATGGGTTTTAGACTCTACAAGGGCCAAAAATGAAAAGAGATGCCCTCACTTTTTTGCCAAGTATTGAATACTAGGGAGGATCAATCACCCGAAAAAGCCTGACCTCTACTCCTAGTCAGGGTAAATGTCTAATCAGGAAGAGATATACATGGAAGCTAGCTGAGAACTCGAATAAATCTCCTGTGCCTCTATCATTTAGCTGAGAAAGGGTTGGTATAATAGGAGAGGATAGAAGAAAGAAGGGCGCTCCAACTATGTGCCATTGTAAAAATGTAAGTCTATCACCCTGGTATAAGATACCTAAGTTTTTTGCTACTTACCTAACCCTTAACTTGCTACTTTTTTTATGGTCGTTCCCTATGGTAAAGCACTTCATTCATGAGTTCCTATTGCTTTAGCTATAATAACTGTAACTTAAGCTACCTTCTCAAGTGAAAACTACTTTCTTTAGGATGAGCTTTTAAGGCTAAGTAGAAAGACTTTATTTATTTACCGATAACAAGCCTTTACTTCAAACAAAAAGGAATAGAACCAAAAGCTTTGATGGTAGTAAAGTCAGTCCATCTACACTATAAAGATAGATTCTCTTTATTCTTCATATCGTTGCTTTATACTTTATATAAGCTCCAATGACGCAAAGAAATGCAAGACATATGGATAGAGGGATACTGATACCATAAGAAAGAGGACCTACTCCTTATATTCTCTTTCCTATGCATAACTTACTTCATAGTTCATCTTTAAAGGAAAAATTGAATTCCGGTATGATCTTCCCCCTACAAAGGCTAAGCGGTCAGGTCATGGATCTTGCACTTCACTTGAATAGTGCTTTTGAGATGGAAAAGTTAAGAACCAAGCTGACAAGGGATTTTTTGCTTTTGTACTACATGAGCACCAACAAGTGAGAAAATTTTAGGAGTGACTTATCCCTATACAAGTGTCCACCTTAATTTTAGTTGGATTACGATCTTTCACTAACCTAGGGAATCAAAGGGATAAAGTTAGATGACTCTAAAACCACTTTCCTACTTCATTCATTTTAAGGCCTTCCTTTTGTAAGGAAAATTAATGAAACCTTCTGAGCTCAAAAATGAAACAAACATCAAAGGAAGTGGCTTTCTCAGTAGACACATGCCCTGACCTTAGGAGCAGTTGGAATATAGCTTTCTTCGTAAGTGAAAAAAGCCTTAGGTTTGGCTGACCCTTGCTTGCCCCTGACTCATAACTTTCACCCTTTTATTCATTAACTATGGCATTCAGTCACAAGGGAGAGCCTATTTGATAGGCATGGAACTCAACCAGAGGTAGAGCAAACAAATTTAGAGATAGAAGAGAGTTACTTCAAAGTCAATGTGTTAAGCATAGTTAGAGTTAGATAGAACCCCTTAATCAAATAGAGAAAGCAGAACCCTATCGCCTCTTTAATTAAAGAGAGCTAGAATGTAGTGAGCCATGCTGAGCTTTTCTTTTCTTTACAGTCTTGCTTGCTAGCTTGTTCTATAAACTTAATGAATGGAAAAAAAAGAAAGCATTCTTCTCTCTCCTTAGATTTGAAAATGATAAGCCTTTGCTTCTTCCTTCGTCACTGTCTTTGACTATTGGTTGGGCAAGGATTTTGCTTAAAGCAGATCTATGCTATACCCTACTATATTCTACCTTAGAACTAAACAATTGTTCTAGTTCATGGTAGGTTGAATTTTTCCCTCCATCTGAACCTACTTCTCCTTACTTGCTAGGCATATGATCTTGGAACATGTGTCTCCTTGGTATAATGAACCATCAGAGCTCCCATGTTGTTAGAAATCCAATATGTGGTCACTTGCAACTGAATATGATGATCTTTTTTCTCGTAGCACCAAGAAGTGTAAATGCCGCTCATCGGGAGATTTTTTTGGCTATCATTATATGTCCCAGGTTATAAAACCTGTGGAAGGGATCACTAATGCCCCCCAATCCCAACTAGTTGGGGTGACATATATTGAATGGATAACTTATTTTTAAGGAGAACCCTCTGATTGCTCAGATCAAAAAGAAGAAAGGAGGCATGGAGGAGGCCAAGTATGATGGAAGCATCTATAGACTCAGAGAAGAAAGGTCCATGGCCATGGGTCACTATCGCCAAAGAGGAGTGCATAAGTTTATGGAAGCCCTAGTGTAGAGCCCTTATTGTCAAAGTCATAGGGAAGTCAGTCAGTTGGAAGATAATAGAGCAAAAATTTTCTGAGCAAATGGGACTAGAGCTTGGGTTTGAAATGATCGATATGGATCATGGGTTCTTTCATCCTTGCTCGGCACTTGTTATTGATTTGAGGTAAAAGAGGGCTATGCCCAATAATTAAAATAGTTCACTTTTTCATTTTAGCTTCGATACTTTAAGCTAAGATCAGGATGATGGGTGGGAGATAGGGGCTTGCATCTAAAAGCGTATTTTCTCATAATTGCTTGTAACATTATTAATGATAAAAGCGCCTGGCTCTATTTTCATGCTTCATGTTGTCGCCTTTGAAATCAATGCTTAAGTCAATCAACTTGCATTAGTGGTCTCTCTCTTCCCTCATTGCATGCTCTTCGCTTTGACTAGGGTTTAAGCTGGCTTCTTTCTTTGATTGTCTAGTAGAGCTTTATTAACATAGACCCTCTATTTGGTCTTCTATATTAATCAAATATTTCACTTTTATTATATTATGTTATTTTTTTTCTTGGGGATCTCTTAGGTGGGGAAATATCAATAGCCAAATAGTGCAAGAAAAAGAGGAATGGACTAATGCCTTAGCCACTTGGCGAAGATTCCAACCTAGAAAGAGTGAAATAGATTTTCATTGACCAAGCCTTTTGGATGCCCCTCTCGCTATGCTTAAACTCCTACTCTTGGTCCCCAGGCAAAATGGGGTGACAAAGACATGTTGCTTCACCTGGGTTGGGCTCCTAGCTCATGGGAAATTAGATATTCTACAATCCTTGCTTCCTTGGCTTTGCCACTTAAAAGGTTTCACATCAATAAATGATTTAATAAAAGAATCAGTCTCCCCTTAGCCTGCAAAGGCTTTTCATTTAATAAAGTATACCGATGCGCCATTCGTTGGGTCTGAGCTTATAGTTCCAATAAAAGTCCAATCATGTATCACTCATGGCACATATGTAATATGTTTGATTTCATGTTGAGACCTTGAGAAAAGACTGGCCCTGAGTTCATCACGTTCAAGCTAGTTGAATCCTACTACCCTTACTTAACCATCGGGAGAAAATTTGATAATGGGATTATTAAAAATAGAAAGTGCTGACCTCTAGTCTTGATTTTCCCTTTCTTCCTCTATCATTCATGGCCCATAGCCATAGAAAAAAAATGAGGATTATAAGTCAAGTCTCCTCCAATGCTTGGTTCATCAACTAGTTCTATTCAAAGCAAGACATCCAAAGCGGGGAACCATGGCACTCATCTCTATAAATGTAATGATTGGGCTCAATCCTTTTAGCTAAAGGCAGCCTTTTTATGAGAAAGCATGCCACCAAACCAATAAGAAGAAAGAGAGGGCACCACTCAAGCTTTTGAAAGAAAAGAGCTAACTTCCTTTCCTTATCAGTCGAGTGTCATCAAAGCTTAGCACATGGACTATGTAATCAAGCCACCTTAGCCTTCAACAGTCAGAAAGTCTAGTAGTTAAACAGCGGGTAAGAGCTTCACATCCTTGGGCCAATAAAAAGGGTAGGAATAACCTCAAAGGCAAAATGTATCGAGAGGCCCACTCTTTGCATTCGACTAAAAATGGTCATAGTCTAGAGTTCTTAATTGGGCTCGGGAAGTATGGTAAGATTCATAGGACTGAGACTATCTCATCTCATATCGACCATTTTAAGCCAACTAGCTTTTAAGCCAATTAATAGGAAAAGAGCAAACACTTTTCCTAAGCCATTCATAGTCACATTTCTTCTTTGATTCATCATCTAATTTACTTTCTCTGAGAAGGAAAAGAATGAATGGGAGAAGGAAGGGTCCTAGCTCCTGAGCTTAGCAGACAAACAATCAATCACAGTTTAAAGGATAAAATAGATTCTTAAAATAAGTAGTGATTAGACTCACTTATAGGGGAGCTGGCCTATACTATGATGATGAGGCATAATTTGAGATCATGGGTTAGCCAGTAAAAGAAGAAGTTTTTCTTTGTTCCTATTTCCATATGGTATCAATCAGCCGCCTTTACTTAGCCCCTATGAAAAATGGCAAATAGCATTTCCCAGTAAGTGGCATGTCAAAATTGAGGAATTGAGAACCCACCTATATTTACTTATAGCAACAATGCCATTCGAGTTTTTTATGTCAATGAAGGAGGATTAGTGCGCCATCTCTTTATTGAATCCTTCATGATGGTAGGAATCTTTCTCTTTCACACTCATCGTTACAAATCCTCGGCTGAAGGTAGCTAATCTACATCTAAACTATTGAACTTATCCGCTAATTAAAGTAAGTAAATAAGGCAGCGTTGGCACTTAAAAAGCTAATAGTAAACTATGTCATTTGATTTCCTTAGTTAACTTACCTCACTGGCTAGCTCTTCATTGAAAGCCTAATACTTGACTTGAATGTGAAGGGATAAAAAAAAGTACTTGCTACTTGAGATCTTTCCCACTTTCAACTAACGCATAAACTATCTCCCTCCCCGATAGCGAGATAAACCATTCCTACCCAAAATATGAAGTTGAGCTACTTTCCCCCGCCGTTAAAGCTTATCAGGGTAGCAATTTTATGCCTGACTCCATAACTCGTATTTGAAGGAGAAGTTCTTATCAAAAAGTAGATTATGCTCTTTCCTGATTATCTTGCTCAATGGTTTTGACCCTGCCCATTCTTCCTTTAGTACTATGATGGTCGGACCCCTTTCCTTTCTTTATTAGGAATTATGGCAAAAGGTTTCATTTCCCACTTAGACTATACCAGCTTCTTTCCCTACCACTACTCTTGACTTAAAGCTAAACTAAAATGGATTGATTGGCTATCTTATGGGCATGGGTCCACATATCTCAAAACTCTACCCCGAATGCATTCTTAATGAAGTTAAGCTTAAAGGAGAGTTTAAGTTGGTATCAAATTTAAACCAAGGTGTACAAAGACCAAGGCTACATTTCTTATCACCACACTCTTCCCTTCGAATGGAAGACCTTTCAAAAGGGTACAAATGAAGAAGAAGGACTTTAAAGCGGTCCTATCACAAGGTTCTCATATAAGGGCATGGTAGGGATTTCAATCAAGTTGAAAATATGCATCCAAACATCTCCTTTCAATCAAATCACTTTGTCCCTCTCTCGTTCTTCCCCCACCCGAAACAAAATAGGAAGGTCCTGGCCCTAACCCCTATAATAATGAGGTTACAGATTTCATTTCAAAGTTTTGGTTTCATGAATGGCACATCTTACCTCTAATTCAGTAATGAGTTAAAGCTGACCTTCATAATCTTATCGAGACAAAACCTAGATATAATTTCCTGGTAGAGCTATTTCATGCCCTCTTATATGCTCGCTAATGTTTATTAGCTCGTTTCCAAGTATAGAAGAAAGAAGATATTTCTTACCCACTTGAGCAAAAGCAAAGCTCCCCCCTATCAGTTTGTTTACTTGTGCTCTAGCATCCCAATCTGTTCATTATGCGCATTTGACCAACCATCATGCTCTGAGCTGACTCATCCAAATCCCCAAACCATCTTTGTGATAGCTTGTCAGCACCGAAGATTGAACTCTTAATATATTATCTTCTTCCCCATTCATCAGTTGGTTTAGGCAATTATGTTCACTAGTCCCAGGTATTCCACTTGCTAAATTATATTCCCCCATTAGTAAAAAATTCTTTTCATAAGACTGATAAAGATGCACTCTAGCAATATCTACTAGATCTGATCTCTGCCAAATCTTTAAAGCCAGTCCACTTCCATCTGAACATAACCTTCTAGCATCTGATCTTATCTCTTATTCTTATTCTTATAAAAGATGCTTGGACACTCTTTTAGAATTATGTTGGTCTAGCTAATGAGCTAGCTAGTAAGATATCTTTATCTTTTAGTTGGCTACGCTTCTTCCCAATATCAAACATTCTTCTTTGCCAACTAGATGATAGGGTTTTTCTTTCTTACCTATGATAATGATCTACCTTTTCATGCAGCATGATCAGTTTAGATAAATGTTTCCTAGAACCATCAGTCTTCTCAACACAAATATAAAATGGAGTGTCATGAGCTTGAGCGAGTGAATCGAGTATATGAGAGGTACGTAGTTAGAGTTCTTATATAACGAAGATAGCTCAAGTGAGCTCTCTAGTAGGCATGGAAGATTATTAGTAGCAATCCGTGTCTATATGGGAAGAGCCATCGAAGACTGCCCTATAGCTTCTGTTTATAAGTGTATTTCTATGGCCTATTTTATCTAGAAAGAAGCCCCCTTCAAACTATCTAGAGTAATGAGGAGCTATATGGTCCATTAATCTTGCAATATTGGCCTGAGTTAGGTTATGTCTTCTAGTCAAAGTAGTAAGTAAGCCAGTCGGCCTAGTAGTAGAGTCAAAATTCCCTCTATCAGTATAATTAATGCCTATCCTTATTAGAATAAAGTATCTGCTTTCTTTCACTTTACTCTAACAAGCTTTCTACTAAACCAACCAAGTCCATTCTCAAACTCTAATAGAGGAAGTGGTTGTCACACCTTAATGTATCCATACCTTACTTGCAATAGAGCTTGACACTTGCACTTGTTCATTTTCCTTGGAGAACTTTCCTTACTAACTATACCTATTGCCTTACTCTCATGGAAAAAAAAGTACTGGAACAAAGAGGAAAAGAGGTTCGGAGATGCTCTTGCTAACGCCCTTGACCCTAATACTATAGGAAATTTTCACTCATTTATATATATATATATAGTAGTGGTAAGTAATTAACATAGCAGAATGCGATATAGAGTAAGGGGAGAGGAGGATATGCGTAATTTGATACTAAATATCTGAGGGGAATCATTAAGGTGTTGATGTTTATAAGATATAGGTGAGTTTCCTTCACTTTCTTTAGTGTAGGAAGATCTTTCTTTTTATCTTCAAGCCTTTATATGATGTAGTATGGATAGAGTGATGAATCTTGAGAAGGAGGTAAGAGTGGTGAATCCTTGGACACAGGGGGATAATAAAAGCTTCTTATCCTTAGAAAATAGAACATAATAAGAAAATGAATTAACCCCTCAGCTCTTATCTTATTGCACCTCTCTTCTTGTACATGGTCTATGATATACTTGATTTAAGTCCAATCACTTGACTCAATTTTTTGAGTTCTCCCTTTCATCCTTAGGTATTAGGTATTAACTTCTCTTCATTGTGCATCTTCTTTCCTCTCTACTTTACAAAGCTTTCAATGCATGAAGTCCTACTAATTAGCAAAGCTAAGAGATATTTATTAAAGACAAAGGTGCAATCAACACATTCATTCATATAAGACCAGCTATATGCGAAAGCACTACCTGCTTACTTTCTCTCGGGACTTGCTCTTATCCTATGAAGATAGTTAGCACTACCTTATTCACTTACCAGAGAGCTAACCTCTAAGATATATTCTTTAAACCAAGAAAGCCACCCCTACTAAATCAATAAGAAAGGCACCACCATTAGAACATGGTTACTGCTTACAAGGGGGGCTGTAGTCCCTAATCCTCGGACATTGTGATCCCTAGATATGAACCCATTGACTACTATCTAAAAGAAGATGAGTAGTTCTTTTATCGTTTAAGGGCAAGGGGAGAAGATGTAGCGGCTTGCCTAAATCTTGTATTTCCCACATAGTCTGTTAGTCAAACCAATGATTCTCTTTTTAAAGTAATAAAGACATTCTTTTTCTGGTATGTAACTCTATAGCGCATCATCGGGGTAGGACAAAAATGAACATAGAATCAACATCATGGCCCTTTTCTTCTTTCTTTTTTTTTTTGTGTTCTGGTCCGTTGTGTGTTTTTTTAAGGCTTATCCAAGGAATGCTGCTCTAGGGCATCCCTTTCCTCTTCTTTCTTTTGATGTTGATGTCACATCGAGAGCCACTCCTTCTTGTTCAAGGTCATCAGATGAGAGATCTTCCTCTGACTCTGAGAAATCGATCAAGCGGGAGGCTACCCCTTCTCTATCTATAAAAATCCCTCCCCAAAGGAGAGTGGAAGCTCCAGGATGAGTTTGTCCTAGATTCCTGGATTCATTCTTGTCCTGATCTGCCATGGAATTTTTAGAATGTACAAAAACATTATAGGAGAGTGCTTGTTATGATCTTTGAGAATATCAAAAGGTGCTGAAGTGGTAGGATAGGAAGGGATCTATAGGTTTTTGTGAAAGGGATGCTCTTATCATATTATTGTTGAAAAGAAAAATTGAATTCCTCTATTTGATGTCGATTCATCTACACTTCCATTCCTTGTAGAGGAAGGCTAACTGTTTGTTGGCTAGGAGCTGTATGAGTGGTAATGTCCATGTACAGTTCCATGAGAAGGGCGGTGGACAAAAACAGCCTTATTGTACCTCACTCTTTTCTTCAATGAGGTCTGCGCTTTTTTTTGGGAGAGTATGCCAATATGATCTTAATGAGGTGCAGGGTATTGCATCTGACATTCATTGGGCTTCCCTCTTTGGGAGCCTACATCCTTATGTTTTTGTGCAAGAAACCCTTTCGGCTGAAGACTAGTGGTAGGTGGTCTTGTGGAGCTTTCAAAGAAGGGTAGCCTAGTGTGTAAGCATAGTAATGAATGCGGTGAACCCTCAGATGACCTATCTAAGATTAGGGGGGAGATCCTCAATAGTGGTGACCCTTTCACTCTTCCATGGACTGATACATGTACCGAATGCTCATACAGGAAAGTTTACTCCCGGGGGTTGCTCTAAAAAATCCTTTCTTTATCATCCACTCAAGGTGGTGCAAACACACCTACACGAATTACAAGAATGGTAGGGAAGTGAACAATACCCAATGACATTTAGGGATAAATGTAGACCCATTAGGTAGGGATAATCATTCTAGTTCCGGGAGAGGCAGAGATCATTCTTAAGAACCAAATGGCTAAGTTGAGGGAAGCCCTATGAGTCATATAAACAATAAATGCCCTTGATTTATCATCAGGAGCAAAAAAAGGCTTTGCTCGCATTTACAATATAAAGAAAGAAATAAAGGTTAAAGTTTAGACTGCTCATAGTAGTTTTACCCATAGAAAAGATCATGAAAGAGGCGATTAGAATGGTACTCGAATCCATTTATGATTCCAAGTTTTTGGACACATTGCACTTCTACTCGAGTCGAGGCTGCCACTCGGTCCTAAAATGAATCAAAGAAGAGTTGGGAAACTCTTGCTAGATTTTAGAATTTGACATCAGGGTAAAGAGCATCCAATGCAAAGTGGCCTTTCAATCCCTTGTTTTGTCATGGCACACCCCCCTAAAAAGCACCCCTAGGCCCAAGGGAGACCAAAAAATGCCTTTCATTTTCCCCCCTTTGTCGGGACTTGCCACCTTTCTTAACAAGTCCTCGAGCCTCCTTTGTGCTGCCTTCCTTATAGAATCCATCGGTTTTACCTTAATGGTCAAATTCTATGGTAGAGAATGCTATAATAATAATTGGGCCATGAGAGACCATATTAAGTATTCCAAAAGAAAGGGCCTACTGATAGAGCTAGGTGGGGAGGTGATATTAGTTATCAGGTTAGAGAGACACCTAGCCCATAATCTAGTTCCCTTAAAAAGCCATTACTTAATAAAGATTGCTTATGCATGATATGTGATGACTTACTATTGGGAATCGTAGGTGTCGTAGAGCTTCTCATAAAAATACAAAAATGTATCGCCCAATTCCTACAATTTAGATTGAACCTTTGGGTTGGCTTGGCAGGATTAAGAATAATAACTACATGGAGTGCAATAGAATTCCTTGGTACGGTCATTCAGGAAGTTCCTCAGAGGACAACTCCAATACAATTCTTTCAAGAGCTGGAGAAGTGTCTATGGGTAAAGCATTGTATCCATATAATTGCTTACCACTTACACTCCGCCATCCAATCCATATTAAGGAACCTAGGTAATAGTGTCCAAATCAAATAGCCAACAAAGGAAATGAGTGAAACAAGGAGTCTACTGGACGGGGTTCAACTAGCGGACACTTTTAGAACAACTGGAGTAATAAGTCCCTAAGTGAGCATATTATAGGGGACTGTAAATCAATTCCAGCAAGGATGAAGGGGGATCTTGTTGTTGCATAGCTCAGGTCAGGGCAAGGTGCCAGCGGATGCTCAACAGGCAGTCTAACGATCGGGCATGAGTGTATGGAAGTTGTCACTGTATACTCCCACAGGTCATAATGTAGTATGGAAAGGAGGACACCGGGCGGGAACTATCACTAATGAATTCCCTATACAAATAAAGGGTCGTATCAAAAAGATACTCTGAAGGCTTCAGGGTTGAGGTATCATTAGTCAAAAAAGACCTTGGCCAATCCACATGGCTTGCTTGATGAGCATTAGTGACAAAGACATCATAAATTGGTCCGCAAGCATTGTGATAAGTCCTCTGTCCTACTACAGGTGTCATGAAAAACCTTTACCGAGTTCAAATGATTGTCGACCACTAGATCCGCTGGTCTGCAATATTCACCCTATCCTACAAGCATAAATCCTTGATGTGGAATATAATCCCAAAGTACTCCAAAGACTCAAATATAGTAAATAAAGAAGGTGGTAAGACCCTTATAGAGTTCCCCAATAGCATAGAGCTTGGGAAGCTTAGACCCGGACAAGATCTGAAGAACAAGGAGCACTTAATTACTAGCCTAGTCTAATAGTTATTTTTTTCTTTATTAGTTGTGATGTGAATAGGCATTTACTTATGAGATTAGTTGAGTAGGCTTGCATTATTTGTCTACTATAAGATAGTTAGTTTTGGGGCTTTTGACATAAAAAAGCCTATCCGGCTTGGCTTTGTTATCGTTCATGACTTGTATTGCAGGTGGCCCGAAATGCCTCCTTAGTATTTTGCTATGCTCCTTCTTCTTTCATTCATTTTATTTTAGTTGTGGTAGCTTCCATGCTAGCAAGATATGGATGGCGAAGCTAAAGCAATACTAAACAAGCAAGAAAAGCCCTATCTATTTTATTTTCTATTAGTAAAGCCTAAATGTCCTTATTGAAAAGAAAATTAAAGCACTAATGAGCAAGAAAAAAAAAGCCCCTTACTATAGATAGGCTAATGCTCCTTTACTAATATTAGAATAGTTCGCCCCTTCTTTCTCAAATTTTTCTCACTTAGAAAGATTACAGGGGTGCTCACATTTTTTGCTCCTTCCTGGCCAGGGAGTCTGCTTTCTGGCGACTAACTTATACCACTAGCGCTTGGACTTGGAAGCAAGCTACAACTACCTTGAATTAATCAATGAATGAAAAGAAAATGTTTACTGAAGATTTAAAATAAGGGGAAAGCTTAGTTCAAGGACCCATTGGTTAAAGGAAAGGGGAGGTCCTAATTTTGAGGTTGAGTCAATGATGTGAGAGTGTCACATACGGTTCCTTTGAGAAGGGTGTGATACAACCACCTATCAGGCCCGATGAGTGGTCCATGGAGCTGCATCCCTACTCACCTAGTCAATGCACATCGCTCTCTCTAGGAGGTTGGCCGCCTATCCTAGATCTTCCTATTTTCAAAAAGATGTCGGGCCTCGATCTAGTTTAGTATCAAGGTGATTCTCTTTCTCTTTTTATATATATGGGTCCGTTTAGCATTTCCATGATATCCTTATGATCAATTAATAGGACTTGGTCGAAAAGTGTTCTTCCCCTTTATCATTAGCTTAGGTAGTCTCTATTTCTGGTGTTTTAATCACCTTTAAATGGCTCCTTTAATTATGCACGAGGAATTGCCCTCTTAAGTAATGGGAAGTGGGCTAGTCCTCGAAAATGCCCATTGTGGTTGATAAAGTTAGGGATATAATCTTTCTATCGATCAGCTAAGAAAAAGCATTAGAATACTATAGTATAAAGTCAGTCAAAGCTGGTCTAGCAATGGAAACTTAAGAATAAACAAGCAGAAGAAAAGCAAGCAACTCAAACCTTTCAAACTGATAATTCAGGAAGGTAGAAATACCAAATGAGACCCTTAAGAATCTAACTAGATAGTGTTCTATAGGTTACGAATATTCAACCCCCATCCAAACTGCCACTACAACAGGAAGGGCAGGGATAAGGGTTAGAACAACTCTAACCAGTATTCCAAGAGGAAGGACAACAACTGTAGCTGTAGCAGGCAACAAAGGAGAGGCAAATGGCCTGAAATTAAGAATGGTCAAAGGGTGAGCTAGGGATTACGATTAGCCTCCTTATCCTTCTTTCGTTACTTAGGCATGTTAGACACTTTATGCTCCTATGGATAGCGCTACTAGGAATACCATTACTAAAATGAAAGCTGGTACATTCTTTGGGACTTCTACTTCTATAGCTATTCCTAATTCTGGGTCTTCTACTTCTATAGCTATTCCTAATTCTGGGACATATACTTCCACTAATATGGAAAAGATTAGGACAAATAAATCCCTATCCTTATAAACCCCTAGTGAACCGATAGGTGGGAGTAGAGCAACCTTGGATCAGGAAGCTCTAGATAATAATGATAAATGAGAGTAGTTAGGAGTGCAGAGCTTCAGGCTCAGGGAGCACCGAGTGCTTATTTATGAAAGATTAACTGAACAAGTAAAGGAAGTCAAAGCCCTTGAGTGTAGTGTGTACCACCCGTTTATTGATGGATAAGCGAACCTATCAATTGATCAAGTAGTGGTGGCATCCCTTCGCTCAATTATGGATGTAGTTCATAACATGGTATTGTGTTACAATACAGATACAAAGCCTACTAGACAAACCACCAATAGCATATCCAAATGAAATTCATTCTATAATTTGAGATCCATAACACGTTTCATATTTGGTTCCTGAGCCATAACCATAAGCAGAAGGATTGACCAATCCCAGATTCAGATGGAGATGTAGGGCCTCATTTATCAAGGTAACTCAGTATATGTCATTAGTTTACCCGGAATCATCAATTGAAGAAGCAAAGGTGGTGACAAAACTAGTAGTTTGAAAGCTCAATGTATCCCTTTCATATCGATAGCCATAGGTATCAGTTATTTATAGATGATGATCCCCCATGCCCTACCACTTCAGTCCACCTGCCTATTCGCACTAATGCCTTCTATATCGATCACCTAACAAAGCCTATAGATAAGATTTCATGCCAGCTGCTACTGCCGTAAGTAAACAACTAGTCTCCCAAATGTACTTTTTTTTATTGTTAACAATGAATGTATGCCATTCCCCCCTTCGTTTCTACCCATGGAGGGGATTGATCTCATACTAGATGGGTAGGCCTCTTTCTTTAAAGTGCTACACACCACTGCCTGGGGCTTTCTCTCTACATTCATTTCCCCTATAGTTTTTGAAGTGCCATTCTTTCCTTAGTGTGGTCTGGGCGTTTCTAAGTTAGGGTAGTTCCTTTCTCTCTCTCGGTCTATATGCTTCTCTACATTGTGTATCTCCTCCTTCCTTCATAGCTAAAGGGACCATGTTTATCATAGTTGATGCTCTACATGGAGTAGGTTCCTTTTTGCTTAGCTTGGTCTATTATGGCTAAGCCTAGTCCATCCTCATCTCTAGCTCCAATTGCATTGTGTGACTGGGCAGCTTCAAGAGGTAGTGAGGTCGTGCTACTTGGAGAGTAGCCTGTCAAATAGTCTTTATACGCTAAAGTATATACAAGCAAAGTTTAAGATTGAGGCTAGCTTACAAGTGTCTTGTGAATCAAGGAGTGCATTAGCTGTGATTTACTATATTAAAAGTCACTCCTTGTATTGGCTAACGTGATGGAGCCCATGATTGGAGACTTGATGAGTTTTTGATTGGATATAATAATGATTTATTAGTTGGAGCTCTCTTTAGGAAAGAGTCTAAGCTTCCTGCCCATTTCATAAAGAAGATTTAAGTAGTTTCAGCCCTTTCTCCTATAATGTTAGGCGAGGTGCCTTATGCTCTCTTCAATTTAGTAAGCAATGAGTTTCGCTCCTTAGTCTATTGTCTATCGATGTCCTACCCCACTGCTCTTTAGTGCTTGAGTTAGTTGATAGAGACCTGTACTATAGGAATAGGCCACTTCTTGGCATGTTCAGAAGCTTTGGTGAGAGGGGAACTAATGCTAATAGTCTCAGATATGGCTCAAAGTACTACCTCGCTTAGTTTAGCTAAGCTCAACTATTAACAATGAGACTTACATAGAGTACAAGTACCAAATATAGAAAAAGTGTATGCAAGTAAGTGCGAAAGCTTTTGCATCTTCTTTTTCATCTACTAATTTAAGCCCTTCTTGTCGATCAATGCAATTCTAAAATCCACATACAGAGAAAGCTAATGTGCCCTTTTTAGCATAGTTGCAATATCAATATATAGCATAGTTGGAAAGCTTTCTTTTGTGAGCTAGCCTTATTTCCTTCTCTTTTCCTCTCTATTTTGGATGTCCATCCAATCTCTAATTCCAGTCCATAAATTTCTTAAATATAGCTCCTATTGCTCTTCTCTGGCTAGGATGTCACTTATATGGCTATCTTTTCTTAAGCCTCAAGGTAATCTCATAAAGGGACTAAGGCCTGTAAAAGAAGTCTCACTTATAAGACCTAATCCAACTTTTCATGCGATATCTCCTTGCTAAAAGCCTATCTCTCATCTTAAAGGCTGGTTGAATGGATCATATAAGGTGCAAGATGTGCTTCCATTCCTTTACCTATTTTTATGCTTATTTACCAATCTGTGCTTGTTTAGTAGTGGGCTTTTGTCATTCTTATTTAATATTAAGTGTTGTAATAATAAATGATGTAATTGTAAGATCCTCCTTCTACTCCCTCTACTTAGGAATCAGTGTCGGGTACATGGAAGGGTCAGATTGAAAAAAGAGGGTACATAGAGGGGTCAGAAGTAGTGACGAGTTAAGTTAATCAAAAGTAGCAAGTTTTTTCCATAGCCTTTTGTGAATGGGGCTCATGGCTTTCAAAGTAGAAATCACCTGCAATGGCTTTAATAGTTGAATTTCTTGTTCTTTCTCAAAGGGATCGTATTGGCCCTCTTTTGAGGCAATAGCTCTAATAGTTGAATTTTTTGTCCTTTCTGAAAGGGATTGTATTGGCCCTCTTTTGAGACTACAGGAAAAGATTGGGGAGAAGAAGCTTTTAGCCCCTACTTGTTCAGTGTTATTTCCCGATCATCCAGTGGTCTTTAATCATTATTAAGCCTAGTATGCCTCCACCCTTTGTCCACAATTCCATAACTTCAATCCAGGATCATGCCTTGGGTTTAGTTCGCATGTTCCTGTTTAGTTCACATTCTAGGTATATGGCGAGTAAGAAAAACATATTCGCCATAGTTATAATATCCTTTACTGATAGTATTACTGGCTCTTGACTTAAGGGGCAGTAAGTAGCTCACTAAGTTTGGGTGAACACGTCCCATAGTCTAATTGGTACTTATGTCTTCTATAGTAGTATGGTATATGTAATGTTGTTAGTTCCAAGTTGCTTAGGACTATTAGGTTGCTAGTCCTTTAACTATCCTTCAATACCGTTTTCTCAAAATTTCCATTTCCTTCCATGAAATTATATGATTTTTTTTATATCATTTGAGTCATTCACAGAAGCAGCTCTTTCAAAAGCATTGAAGGAACTATGGAATCAGTAGTTTCTTTCATTTGCTTAAAAACAACGCATTAAAGTACCTCAATACCTATGGGCCAAATCATTTAAGAAATTAGTGTATAAAAAATATTGCCTTCATCGACTATTGCTGGTGACTCCCCTCATTAATAGTTTTTTCAAAAGATTCCAAACTTTTCCTATTTTAAAGCCTTTGGATGTCTTTGTTTTCCTCATATTAAGGCTTCATAAAAAAATAAGTTTTCTTAAAAGAAAATTGTTAAAGTGTATCTTTCTTAGATATAGTGAAGAACATAAATAGAAAGGGCAATTTTAATCGGTTTGATGAAAGTCAATTTTTCTCTTTTATTCTAGGATTTTCAAATTTGATTAAAATTATGGGAGAGAATAAAGGGGGGAGTATCAGATTAAAGGGCTAGAATAAAGGTGTAGTCCAATCAAATTAGGAAATATATGAAAAATGCATCTCACACTCTTTCAGATGAATAAGATGCCAATGAAGCATCTATAGAAGTAAGTCTAAGGAGAGTTAGTTAAAGGTGAGCCCTCGGGTGTCAAGGTAGAGTGATTAGAGCCTCTTAAAGGTGTCATTTCATTGATTATTCTTCTTTTTTCAAATGAAAGTAGAGCTGAAATCTCGTCGAGTTGAACAAGAGCAAAAGTACTTATCTCTTCTCTTAACCCTCATCTCCTTATTCATGTCCCTCTAAGAAGAAAGATTTTTGTATATTGATTCTTTCCTTGCACTTTCAAACTAGCTTGGGAAAGAAAAGAGCTCTCTCACTGCAAGTGGCTTTGCTGCAAGGGATTATCTTTTTTCTAGAAATGGTATATAGACATTTTGAGTTAGAAATGGTCACTAGAGGGACGTATAGAAAGACTGCTATTGGGAATACCCTCCCTACCCCTTTTGATGCAGTAATGAGAGCAGTGAAGGTTGCTTTACCTTTACCTCATGGCAGAGGAGTGAGTGACTCTTCTTCTTTTAGGAGGGCAGGTTGGTAAAGGGAGGAAGAATTCAATACTCTTATAGTACTAGGGATTCATCATTGGCTAGGGCTTTTAAATCAAAGCTATAACTAAGAGGGAGCCATAGATGAGTCAATAGCATCTAAATTACCTAATGAGAAGAATCAACCCTCAACTAAGAATAATGATAAGCAATAGTCATCATGCTTTTTCATTCATGATTTTTTGCAAGTAGCCTCGTTGATTCTTCCCCTCCTTCCTTTTTTCTTGGCCATCTCACTTAGGGGTTAAAGGCTTTTAATGATCGAGTATAGGAAATAGACTGGGAGGAATACTCACTGGCAGGGCTATCTTCATGTAACCCGTAAACACTAAAAACATTTAAAGCTAACCTTGCTACTATCACTTGTTGGCCTTCTCTTTTCTATCATGTGTCTCCTCTCCTATGGACTACTTACATGCCAACTACAAGATTACAAGCTAACTTGCCTTACTTACTTTAGAGCTATATGATCTTAGATAATGAACTTGCCTTATCATACTCTCCTACTAACTTACTTACTATTTCAAGGCTAAAGGGAAGAGTATGAGGTAATCTATAGAAAGAAAGAAACTACTCCCTCTCTTGAAGAGCTAGAAAGACTGATACACCTTCACTAAATGCCCTATTACTAACTTTCTCATTTACATTTCTTGATAGAAAAAGAGTCAGAGGTTTTCTATAATAAAGATGGATCTAATAAAAAAAAGCTACACCAATGAAACTACTTTTATGTATATATATAGATAGACTATATGCTCCTTATACTTTGTATGTAACTCACTTGACAAGCTACTTGACTGTCCTGTTGAATTGAAATTTCCCACTAACACAAGTAAACAATTACTTCCTACCTAGCTTAAGAGCTAGAAGTTCCTAATCTAAAAGAAAAATAAAAAGATTAGAAGGAAAGCTAAGGATAGAACGAATGGTTATACTCTTTCTTACCTCCCCTGCTCTGCTAGCCACCATAAAGAAAAAAATATCCCATAAATAAGCACTTACTAGCATAGATAGTCACTTTATTTCAAAGAGGAAGACTTTAGTGGGTTACCCTTTCTTTTCTATGCTTTCTTGAAGGGTGACATGAAGAAGTACTCATTGTCCCTGAACATGAAACTATATGGCAAAAGTAGGAATTAGTAATTGCAAATTTGAAGAATCTCTCCTTTCTGGACATAGAGGTTAGTAGCATAGCATCTGGGGTAAAACCCCATTAAAAAGGGGGAGAGAATGATTGAATAGGTTGATTAGATGAGTTCACCTTTGTCCTCTTAAAAAGGTAGATAAGACCTAATGGTGTGAGAATAAGTTGTTGTAGGAAGAACCGCTAGGAGGACTTCCACTGCCTAGTCAAGAAATTCCTAAGCTTGTTACTGCCTAATGACATCATAGTATGGGGTCGAAAGAAGAAATGTGGCTATAAACTATTATAAGGATTCAAATTAAGCCCTTGACCTAACTAACATTGAGATGATCAATAAAGATCTTAATTGCTTTGAGCTTTGGTTAGGTCCAAAACTGCCCACATTTGAACAGTTTGAATATCAGGGTGATTTTGGGAGGGAGGTTGGGTATGGTGATTGACAGAGCGGGAAAGAGACAAATCTTTGCCTTTGGAAAAGAAATTAAATAAATACTCTTTTCTTATATCCCTACAATAAGTAGTTGATGAGTGTTTTAGCTCGGATCCCTATGGATGGGATTTTTTATTAAGTTGCACCGGCTCACTGGTTTTAAGGAAGGGTTTTGCTTTGACCATAAAAATACCACTGATAGATAGCCACTCCTAGTTCTCAATTCTTTTATTGGCACTGCCCTATAAACGCTCTTTTTTGTTTTAGGAAATGCATTGTACTATAGATCCTTCAACATAACCAACCTTAGATGTGACGACACGGCTCAACAAACCATTCATTAAACCTATGCAAGAGCATGCAGTCGTCACATTAATGGACATTCGGTAGCTAAGAGAACTTCTTAGGTTAGGGTACTATTGGCTGGCTTACTATAGGGAACGGGAGAAGGATAGCATAGAGTTTGTGCATAGGTGTAAGGAGTGTCAGACTCATGGGGATTTCATCCATGCCCCTTCAATGTCTGTCTTTCACACCTGGTTTCAACATTCCAATTCTTCCTCTAGTCATGGTCACCATTTTGTTATCACCACTACAAACTACTTCACTAATTGGGTTAAAGCAATACCAAAGGCCTTAACTGATTGGAAAGGCATGGCATGCTTAATCTACACTCATCTTATTTATTGAATAGGTTTTTCTAAGTCTATATATAGTCTTAGATAATAGTACCCAAACCAAGGGAATATATGCAACTGGATTTTAGGATTACTAATTATTTTAGCACCCCTCCAGTCAAGCTAAGGCCATAAATAAGACCACGCTTAGTATCCTAAGCAAGACTGTTAAGGAACAAAATAAGGATTGACATTTTCAACGTTAAATAAAGAAAAAAAACTATTTAAAATATGGTTATGCCAAAATAAGAGAGCTTACCCTAAACAAATAGAGGTTCCCTAGGAGCTTTAACAAAGAGAGTAGATTAAAGAGCTAGCTTTAGCCGAGAGAAAGGTGAGTAAGGCCACAGAAAGAAAGGAGGCTGTTGAGCAAGAAGCAAAGATGGCTGTGAAGAAAGAAACTATGGAACCAATTGATCAGGAGCAAACCATCCATGTGCATGATGCTAGTGGCAATGAAAATATCTAACCAAAGCCAATAGCAATAAGCACTCCAGCCATGGTCTTAGAGGCTATGGTAAAAGTGGTTCTAGAGAGGTTCGAAGGAGAACAAGCAACCATTCCAATCATTGAAAACCCATTGCCATCAAGTTGTGTTGAACTAGTTGCCCAGGATGAGGCCATTGTAGCCACTAGCACACCCAAGTCACCAACCAGTAAGGAAGAAGTAGCAGCTCCTACTGCTGAAGATGTGGGAGATGCTGCAAAAAAGAAGGATGCACAGGTTGGCAGCAATGAAGCCTCCAAGATGGATGTAGATTTTCACATAAAGAGCCCCTTAGAAAATGCTACAAATAACATCCCTGATGATAGACAGCCTCATGCTATAGCACTTCTCTAGAGCACTTCTCGAGATAGCGAACAACTATCGATAGAGGCTACTCTAGAGGAGGTTCAGGTTGAGGTTTTGCTTCCTCTTTTTCTTAGGTTTCTTAGTCTTTTGCTGCTTTTTAGTTTGTTCCAGACTACTGAGAATGAGTAGACATAAATAAAGGAAGAAAGTCACTCATCACTCATCACCAAATTATCCATCTTGACCACGAATCCTACTACTCTTATTATTTATATTTTTAAGAAATCCCTTCAACTCCTCAAATATGCACCTTCAAGAGCCCTTTTGAGGAAGATGTGCCATTAGTTTGAAATTTTATATCCAATGTCACTATTAGTTCCTTACTTTAGGAAAGAGACAAGCACAGGTTACTGTAACACCCTATACGGGGAACAATGGATATGGCAACAATCAGATGTAGGATTATCAATCATTCCTCTGTTGTGAAAGTATCCAGTCTTATAATAAGTGCTCTTAGGTTAATAATCGCTATTCTAAAAAATCTAGCTAGTTCAATTTTCACTAATCTGAATTAAGGGGTTGTTCATGAATGTCCTCCTTCATAAGAGCAAGGGCTTTAAAGGGCATCATTTTTAAGTCATTGATAGACCTCTCCTACTATACAAAAAAAGAATCTGATTATGTGAATTTTTTTGGGCTTAACCCTAGAACCCTCCCTACTGCTTTTGATGTAGTAATGAGAGCGGTAGAGGTTGCTTTACCTTTACCTTTTGGCAGAGGAATGACTGACTCTTCTTCTTTTAGGAGGGCCACTATTGTCCATAATCTATCATTTTCCATGAAGAATCTCTAACCCAGCTTACTAGGTGCACCTCTCTCTTTCACTCTTCATCCCCCCAGCTCGACTCTGCCTATCTAGCTCCTCACAGACTGAGAGAGGTATTCTCATAGTTTGCATGGTGTATGAGGGGATTACGGATAGAACTAACTGTTGAAGAGCTATTCGCCTACCAAGGGATAATTGTCGTGCCTTTCACCCTGCAAGCCTATTCTTTACTTTATCTATCACATTTTTAAAATTCCTCTTTCCAACATGTTCATGGATAATATTCACTCCCAAATACCTTCCAACCAAAATTAGATGTCAAAGGGATGGAAGCAGCTCTCCCTCATTTGCCTTTTCAATACATTTTAGGAGCAATAGATCCTTGACTTATTAAGACTCATTTTCTACCTCGACTCCATGAAAAAATTCTTCAAGGAATTAACTAATGACTTGTACTTGCTCAATCGAAGCCTCTACAAATAAAACTAAATCATTGATAAAAAATAAGTGAGATAAGAAAGGGCTTGACTTAGAAGCTTTCACTAGTTTCCATTCCTTGTCCCTCATCACTTCCTAAATCAATTATGAAAGTCGCTCCGTGCACAATAAAAAAATTGAAGGAAAAACCCTTAATGTACCCCTCTAGTAGGAAAAAAGTTCTCCATTTTTTCAAAATTCCAAAGAATTTTCATGGAAGAGGAGGAACGAAGTAATCAAGTTTCTAAAGTTCAGGGAAAGGTGCATTGCCTTCAATGTGTCATGAATGAAACTCCATCGTAATCCATCATAGGCCTTCCCTAAATGAACTTTAACCAAAATCATCCCCCTGCTGTCTTTCTTTCAATGCATGGTATAAACTATCTATGGCATAATAAAAACAATAAAAGTTTAAATAATATGCCCACCTAGAATAAAACTGCTCTAGGTAGGGGATACCAATGAGGGCAATAAAATCTTTAATCAATCAACAATAATCTTGGTGATGACCTTATAGGTCACATTACACAAGCAAATCATTTTGAATTGAGTAATGGACTAAGGACTTGGGACTTTTAGAATTAATTGAATCAGTGTATTGTTAATCCTATAGGGAAGTTCACTTTCCTGGAAAGTTTGCTTAACCATGTTGCACAAAGAACAACCCACTATGTCCCGTAGTCTTTCTTTGGTAAAAGACTGCATGATACCCATTGTCCCCTGGAGCTTTGTAAGGACCCATGGATATAATGGCATCTATAATTTCACCAATTGATACCCATCTCAGCAAGGACTTAATGTAGAGCTCAGGAAAGTAACATGGTAGCATATACCATCTGTATGATGTTACCTCCTCTACATTCAAGTTTTGAAAGAAATCGAATGCCATCTATTTGAACCCTTAATTATTAGACACCCACTCTCTATTCTCCTTTTGCAAGCTTTCTTTCTTATTCTTTTTCCTCCATATGGAGGTATGAAAGAATTTTGAGTTTCGATCACCGACCTTGATCCACTTTACCCTTGCCTTTTTAAACAACAAAATCTCTTCCTGAAGAAGCATCTCGTTGAATTAAGTTTTCAGCTTCTTTTCTAACCCTACTAAATAAATGCCCTGAATCATTTTTAGCTCGATTCTTTTGAATTCCCTTTAGTCTAGCCAGGATCCTTTTTTCCTGAGATGTATGTTACTAAATACATGTTTATTCTATTCGGATACTTTAGCTGTAAAATTACTAAGAGCTTCCCCATTAAGACCACACACTACTGCTTAAGTTTTCCCTAAAAAAATCCTTTTACTCTTTGTATGTAAACTAGGCAGCTTGAAACTGAAATGGCCGAGAAGCAAAAGGGAGAGGTTGGGATCCATTTATGTAAATTAGGATTAGGCAGTGATCCAAGTAGACCCTCAGTAAGTGTCTCATAGATGCCTCTAGGTATGCCATTCAGCATTAGCCAAGGCTCTTTCTAACTGCACCTTCATATATGGCTTTCCACCACCTTCCTTCCACCATGTGAATTTTGAGCCTGTGAATCCCAAATCTATCAACCCACAATCATCAATCCATATAGCAAATTTAGCGTATTTCCTTGTGATATTGCTTGAGCCTCCCCATTTATCATCTAGGGATTTATAAGTGTTCAAATCAACCACAAGCAGCCAAGGCTTATTAATTTAATCTGTCTCCTTTAACAAAGCTTCCCATAATTTATATTTCAAAGCTTCAATAGGGCTGACATAAATCACCATGAAAAGCCCCCATTCCCTAATAGATTAGTCACTCGGAGAAAGGTAGTGAAGTGAGTTCCATTTTTATAATTATGTATATAAAGAAGAGTTATTTCTATCTTTCTTCAAGTAAGATAGTTGATCGAGAAACCTTTGCCCAAGAGCTCATAGAGCCAAACCCCATTTGCTAAGTTCCTTTCACTTTGGGACTCATGGTTAAGCATTCTTCAAATGTCAATCAATCTATCACTCAATCACAGGCCGCTTTGGTCATTGTCTGATTTTTGGTTGTTTAATCACACTCGAAATTATGTATCTACTTCCCATATTTTTTCCTCTACTTGGTAGTTCTATAGTAAGGTTTTTCAAACATTTTATAGGATTAGAAGGAACCATTATAATGACCACTATGTACATTTCATTCTTTTCATTCTTATCTGTGATTGCTTTTTATGAAGTTGCACTAAGAGATAGTGCTTTCTATCTAAGAATTTCTCCATGGATCTCATCGAAAATGTTTGATGCTTCTTGGGGCTTCTTTGGTGACTATAAAGTCATTAGATGAATTACCAAGTAGATAGTTCATATCCGGACGTAGCTGTTGTTCTACAACGATATGGACTCGACCCCGCTCCTACCCATCCCAGGGTACAATATCATGTTAGGAATAAGGAGGGACATATTGGACATAATCACTCCCTTGGTTGGGGGGTTTTATTCAAATTATCATTCTTCAAAACTTCTTTAAACGTGATCTCCCCCCTAAGCCACAGATTGTCCTCCGCATCCATATTTTGATTTTTTAGGTGCATTAGCCATCATCTCAATTCTTAATTTCTATTTAAGTAGGCAGCATCACTAATACATAATCTCCCATCACCCCACCCCCTATCACATGATACTCCACCATATTATAAACACATCATTTATGGAATTTTTAGTTCTTAGAGGTTAGTATCACCCTATGAAGCATCTTAGGTTATGTGTTTTTGAAAGGCTCAGCATACCATGAGAAGCCTACCCTTCATTCGAGGAGAATGATTTATAGTTTCAAAGACTAAGACCCTCACTCCTATCACTTGAAGGATATAGATCGGGGGGATAGACGTCCTAACGGCAGGAAGCAAATGTCTTACTAAGTAAAGGATGGTTGACCCACTTAACAACAAATAATATCTTTACTAGCTAGAGGTGGCACATCTCGAGTGAGATCGAACAATTAATCAATACACAGATCCCTTTCTTTCTCTGCTTGCAATCTCTCCTTCCCTGCCACCCTCGAATGAAGTAGTACGATGGATGCTACCCTCCATAACTCTGCCTCTCTTTTCTTAGTCTAAAAATTGCCCATTTAGTATGAAATTTGGTGAGAAGCAAGTAAAAATGGATTATATAAAGGTGGGCATTCTATCTCACATATCACGCATCTGTCTGAATGATGAAGCAGTGGCATATGATGACCGACCACATGTAACTCTTGACTGGGCCAATAATAGCTACCCACCTAACATCTCTTTCTCCTTAAGCACATGATCAACTATGAAAAACATGCTCAGGTCTAGAAGATGAAGATCTGCACCTTTCAACACTACCACCCATCCAATAGGATTGGCCAAAAAACCAGGCGAATAAATCATAGCAGATGAAACCGATTCCCCGACTAGGCACTCAGCCAATCTAAAGGTTTGCATACCATAAGCAGGTTGTCCATCAAAGGCTCCCTTTCATTATATAAGGCTCAAATAATGTGCTCATCCATTGTTAGCTAATCCTACCCGGCGAGAAAATGGAAGTGTGCACTAACACACCCTTTTTTAGTAAACCTTTTGAGCAGCTCTTTCAACTGCTGCCTAATCCCCCAATAAGTTGCTAGTTTCAATATCCATCATGTTTGAATAGAAGTATTATATGAGTATAAAGAATAAGTAGGGAATTGGATAAAGGGGTATAAAGGGGAAAAAGCCCTACCATAAATGAAATGAAAGGAATTCATTATCGATAAGCAGTGGGTAGAACAGCACAACGATAGAAACATGAGGAAAATCGTCTTCATCAATTTCTATTTATCAATTGATAAGATTTTCTAGGCTTTCAAAAAGGAAGATAAGATATTGTTACTGCTCTAGGATGATTATTTGGGAAGGATCTGGGATGAAGCTATAGATTTCTCAACCAGTGGAGTCAAATGGAGAAGGCATTACTTGAGAGGAAAGTAGATTCGTTTTTATAGGAATTGTTTTAACACGGTAATAAAGTATGTCTTTCTCCCAGCCTGGGGTCAAGTTTATTAGGTAGAATAAAACCAATTAGTTAGTTAGGGTTCTAAACCTTCCCTTAAGGGCCTTCCTTAGGAGATGTTCGGTATGTACTATAGATGTAGCCAAAAAAAAGCCTCAAAAGGTGGGTTTCTCAATCAAATCCAACTGATCCCTCTAACTATGTGTGCACATTTCCATAAAAAAAATAAAGGCTTTTTCATTGAATGGGGGTTTATAGGAGATCCTAGAGGCTCCCTTAGAAGGCTGCTATACCATACCTTTTGACTCAACTCTACTCTAGTAGTCAAAGCCTTCCTGTGAGTTTCGTCCATCTAGCTGTTCTTACTAAAATCATTACTCTTCATTCTCCCGTGCTCTAGCAATTGCGCTCCCTCAACCACTACCATGTAATTAGGTAAGGGCAATTAATCCATAGTGATGGGACTCTAGGAGTGAATGGGGATCCATATCAATATAAAAATGAAATGTATATATATATATATATAATTAGTTACACTACCTTTATCTCACTTAATGGATGTATATGGTCTGATATGGTACAGTACAATATGAGATGATGAAATGCAATGGGATGGATGGTAGAGGGCAGCCTGCACCTAAAAGCGATGATTCACTTGTCCCCTTATCCATAGGGACTTCATGGCATACAACCGAAATGACTCCCACTAGATAGCAGCCCCTTTCTCTCTTTTACTGCCTCATGGACAAACAAGAAAAAGATAATGGGCTCACGAAGTAGACAGTAAGCAATATCTTCTCAGCCCCCTTGACTTTCTATTATATATATATAATGAGAGTGATTCTATTATATTAGTAAAGTGCTAGCGCACCCCTTTCTCTAAAGGGGCATAAGCACTTCACTCACTAGGGGATGGGATTCATTCACTTACATTCCTACTAGCACTATAAAAAGCTCTGATCTTAATGCCCTTACTACTACTGTGCAGCCTTTCCTTGAGTTCCTAGAGTCGAGTTTCCCATTTAGCCACAATGGAGGAGCCACCCCCACTAGGCAGGCAGCCACAAGTTATAACGCACTCTTCGCATAAAAAATCCAATTTGAAGTTGACTTATTCGCTTGGCCAATCATCAGGATGTGTATGAGATACCATAAGGGCCCAATATCTCAATAACACCTTTGTTTAAAGCTTCAAATGAGACTTCATATCCAAAATGCATGAAGGATCTGGCTAGAAAGTCATTCAAAACTTTATCGAAGAACCAACGTTTACTGAAGAAGCTATAGAGTCAATTGTAAAAAGCACTAGTTTAAAAGGCTTGCTAGAATTGATCCGCTATGGGATTTACATTATACACAATAGAAGAATTTAAAGTACTCAATAGAATATGTATTAGTGTAGTAATGGTTGGAGCAGCAAACTCGGATTAGGCAAGAATCTCATTTTTTTGTAATACAAAGGGGGAATTGGCCCAAAAATGGGATAGGGTTCAAGATGCAGTCAGGTGCTAGCAGTTGACTCAAGTGCCCCTCGAACCGTGCAAAATGTTCACCTATTACACGACTCGCTAACTTTGCCTGGGGTGGGGGTGCCTATTATTCATCAGAGGTTCAGCGTACCCCTACTCACTTAAAGGATGCTGCTTAATTATGAAGGAAATTCTTTTTTAATCGAGAGAGTTCCTTTTCATTAAGTGCATCAAGTCAGGAGTGGACATCATCTACAGACAAATCCAGCTAAAGTGGAATAGTATGACAGGCTTTCTAAAAATTAAGATGAAACCAACTTTTTCCAAATGATCAACATGTGCTCAAAAAGACCTCATAAACCCCTCCCCCCCCCCTCAAGAGATCGAGTGGAGCCTAAATTTGTTATAGAAGTTGCTCTCGCTTTAGACTTACTTCAAGGAAAGATAGGATTTGGCAATTCCGCTAGTTCTAGTGCTTACCTTATTATTATGAAAAGGGGAAAGGGCTTTTTTTATAGAGGTTGGAGGTGAAGCTGGAGGCCTCTTAACTATAGTAATAGGGAATGAATCCTCCAAAAATGGAATGAGTTCATAATTACTACCATAAGAAAGTCACCCCTATCTCTAACGGGGCTCATGCACTCTATGACTTTCTTATGTTATGGGGGGAATTCACAACATTTTTTATGGCGTTCCTTTATATTGATGAAGAGGTGACCTCGTGTTCTTCACAAAATGAAGGCAAAGGCCCCCCAAGCCTGAGGAGGGCACCAAATCATGGTTTTTTACCTTAGGGGAGAAAAGTCTTCAAAAGAGGCGTCAAAGGCCTCAAACTCATCCGAAGTTGGAGAATGAAATTAAAAAAAAATATTTAATAGGAATGCATCAACAAAACTGCCCTTCCATATAGCTAAAAATAACTAAACACTAACCTAATCTCGATGAAAGTACAAGCAAGGCAACTACATCAAAAACTTATATTCTTGATGTGAACGGCCGCTTTCTTGAAATTAATTCTTAGGCGCTTTTAGTTAGTTATACTTTTTGTTATAACTATATGAAAAAATATAACAAACGTGTGATGCAAAGCATCAACCTATAGAAAAATGAATTGATTGACTATCGAGTGCAACCCCGTAACTAAATAGAATATGGGTAGTTAGGTGCGCTTAAAGTCTTATATAACATATGTCGATGTTGTTAATGAGAAATTTTTGACTTTGACTATGAAAAGCTCCAAACAGTAGTTTAGATTAAATAAGAAAGGCGATGATTTGGAATTCTATAGTCTACCCCTAAAAGTGAAGTTGGAAGAATCTTTGTTGCCATATCCAATAATACTAGTGCAGTTAGAAGAATGGGTCAAGTGGGAATTAATTCGTTCAAGTTTCTGAAGCAAGTTCACCTAGTTCTAGGTTTGAGCACCTTCACTGTAGAAGTGCCTCTTTCCAACACTAAGTGCAATAGGTACTCGAAGGAGTAGCGGGACCAACCATCACTACTATAGGGCTCTAGTGGTAAATCTTGCAATCTAAGACTCCTATTTCCCCTCACATGTTAGCAAGCAAGTTAGGTGTTCTCCTTTAACATGGTAGGACTATAGTATAGGTCATGACATTGGCTGATTAAAAAAGGCATCCTCATCACAACAAAGCCCATATTTCTTAGTTTAGTAAAAAATGATAGGTCTTTATACTATACTAGTAGGGTGGTTACCTTTAAATGTGTTAATTTGCCCTTTTCTTCTTTGTCCCAAAAACTTGGTCTTCAATCCTTACTAGCGAGCATCACTCTTTGCTTTCTTTGAAGTGTGCATTGGTCATATAGATGACTTCGTTAAGGAAAGCTACTTGTAAAGTGCTCATCTCTTTGCTCTCCTCCTTCTGCTAATGCAAATATCTTGTTCTTGGTTCTTATCCTATAGAAAGATCCTGCTCCCATTATGTTGGCATCTCTAATCTCATCTACTGGTTGGAGCTCTCTTCGAGAAAGAATCTAAGCTGCCCGCCCATTTCATAAAGAAGATTTGAGTGGATTCATCCCCTTCCCCTATAATATTAAGCGAGGTGCCTTATGCTCTCTTCAATTTAGCAAGCAACTGAGTTTTGCTCCTTGGTCTATTGTCTATCAATGTCCTGCCCCACTACTCTTTAGTGCTTAAGTTAGTTGATAGGGACCTGTACTATATGAATAGGCCACCTCTTAGCAAGTTCAGAAGCTATATGTTATCAATCTTGGACATACTTAACACTAACCCAATTAAGACCACGACCACACCTTGAGAAAACAGTGATGATGTGGTCAACCTTGGATACGTGGCTCTTCATTTTGGGAAGTGCCATGCTAGCCATCTAAGTGTGTGGTGTATAGTGGGTGCATCTTAGTGTCTTCTTACAAAGATAAATCAATGACAAAATAGATGATTCTTGTTCTTGAAACTCCACTCTTTGTCTCTTTCAAACTAGGAGGCATTTGGCCTAAATGTGATCTATCTCTTTACTTGGTTTGGAGTGGAACTTTTATTTTCATTAGTGAGGAACCAACATTGAATGATCAAAGCAAAATTCTTTAGGCATCTTTTGAGCATGTTTAGCTTCTAAAATTCTTGGAGTCCGATGACATTCTCATAGAAAGAAAACATAGCTAGTATAAAAAAAAACTATTTTATTATTGTAGAAAGCGATTAGTTCTTCCAATCTTGTTTTGTCTTGGAAAGGTTTCCTTTATCAAATCCATAAGTGGAGGAGCCTATGTAGAATAAGTTGTAGAAGAGCACCACCACGGTTCATATCCTCACACATGGGGGAGTCGCAAGGATTGAGAATCAAAGGAAGGAAAGAATGAGACTAGAATTTGAAAGTCACCCCTAACCAAGACCTAGATGGCAACTTAATATGTCATAATTTAGAAAGGGAACACCCCCCAGAACACAGACGCCAACCCGCCACTAGCACAAGTGAATAAGAGAAGAGAACGTCTTTAAAGGAGGTAGTATCACTGTCTATAGGTCGAGTAACTTCCCTTCAAAAGTACAGCATGAATACCACCATTCTTAAATTAAAAAAAATTGGAGGAGGAGATATAGCTATGTATGAGAGGGCCATAAATAACTCTCTTGAGCCAACTTTTAGGATGCCCGTTCATTCTCCCTTTAGAATTTATACTGGTATACTTATTATCGAATGTAATACATTTGTATTTCCTTCTTTTTTTCTTGCTGCTTTGAAATACAGAACTGAAGATGAAGGTGAAGGAAGCTCCAGAGGACCCCAAGGATAAGGAGAAAGGAAAAAGGTAGCTGAGCAACCGATCAAATTGATTTTGTTTGACAAAGAAACGATCTCCATATTTCATCATGGGATGAGGGGTAACTAGAATCCTGATGCTCCTCCTTCTCCTCTCAAGTTCACTTTTGGCTTACAACAGGCTATTGTCATCCTTCCTTTGGCAGTGATCCTTTGAATTTCACTACCAGTCCAAGATAAAGAAGTTCAAGAATAGGTCTTCCCCCTTACTCAATAGGGGCTGAGGCAATGATCATGTCAAATCATTCTATCGAGTAATTTACTATTATTGAAGTTGGTTATGAGTCAATTAGTGATCTAGAAAAGGCTATTGAACATAGTGTCGAAAGAACACAACTTATGGAATGTGTTCCAGAGTCCATAGGTAAAGAAATTAAAGAGATGGTTCAGTCACAACCGAACCAACTGAGATCATAGGGAGCGATCCCTACAACTGTTAAAGGTAGATAGAGCCGGGTTTTTTTTAAGGTTCTTTCTTTCTTCCCTACTTTTGTTCTCAAAGCCTTACTATATTAGATGGGTGGGCAAGTCAGGCGAGAGAGATAAAGTCCTCCTTCTCACTTAACTTGCACAAGTCACTACCACTCCATGCGTCATAAGCACCACCCCCAATTTTTTTATACCACATTCATTTTTCAGCAAAGTTGCATTGTGTTTTTTTGCATTTGTGTTAGGGAACTTAAAGAGATTATGTAGGTGATAAGTATAACCATAAGTGCCAAAATGGAACAAGTTTCGATTAAGTTAATAATCAATGGCTTGCTTGCCTCCCTTAAAAAAGGCACATCATTTAGATTGCTAAAAATTGATGCAAGCTAAGTTCCTCAGTACCTATGGGCCAAAGCGTTTAAGAAATCAATGCATAAAAAATATTACCTTCATCGACTATTGCTGGTGACTCCCCTCATCAAAAGTTTTTTTAAAAGATTCCAAACTTTTCCTATTTTAAAGCCTTTAGATGTCTTTGTTTTCCACATATTGAGGATTCATAAAAAAATAAGTTTTCTCAAAAGAAAAATGTTGGAGTGTATATTTCTTAGATATAGTAAATAAAATAAATAGAAAGGGCAGTTTTAATTGGTTTGATGAAAGTTGATTTTTCTCTTCTATTCTAGGATTTTTGGATTCGGCTAAAATTATGGGAGAAAATCTTGAGCAGCAGTAGCACTTGAAAGAGAGAGGGAAAAGAATACTGAAAATTCCCATTGCTCCAGCATGGAAAGGATTTAAAATTAAGAGCAAACAATTTCCATCTCCATTTCATTTTCCTTTAATTATCAGCCCAGAAAGAGTAGTAGATGACTGTCTAATAGGGAAAGCTCTATTACTATTAGCTATCTCCCTACCATGTAAGATAGAATCATTAGCCCAAAGGTCCATATATTATTCTTCTTACCTATAATCTAGTTAAACTTACTAGGAAAATCTCTCTTTTAGCATTAACCTATAGTCCTCCTACCTATCCCTATTCATAGCCTTCTTATAGCTATTTCCATTTCCCTCTCATGGAAAGAAATGTATCTATTAGCATCGTATACCTATGTATATCACTTAGTGCTTGACCTATATGGATAGCTGGCAACTCCCACTCAAACAAGTTTTCTATATCGAAGACCTTCTGGCTAACTTGATACAACTTAAGGAAACAACCCCTAGTAGCGTGCGTGGGATGGATTCTATTCTGCCCAAGCTTCCGAAGTAGAAAAAGTATCCAATAATTAGCTCCAAGTAAAGTTTGGCTTAATGCCCTCATTCCTTAGTTTACTATTTCAAGGTAAGGAAAAGGAAGACAAGCTAATAGGAGTAGGGGAAGAAAACAGAATAGGGGTGGTTTAGTGCCATGGTACTTTAACGCGATCTCTCCTTTAGAAATAGGCAATCTAGTTATTGAGCTAGTAATCCATCCCTACTGTGTGAGCCAATAGTTTCCCTTTACAAATGATTGGGTTAGCATTTTCTATGGATAAGCAGTGGTTTATTATGTATTGTCTTTGGCCTAAAGCATATATAGGGCTAGGAGTGAAAAATGATTCTCAGTTTATCTTCTCTCCCGAGAGTGAATCACTTAAATATACATCTTTGGTTATGTATGTCTTCCATTTGCCTTCGCCAGTATAAGTAGCAGAATAAATACTTTTATAAGTCCTAGTAGGGGCATGCCCACCAATCAACTTAATAGGGGCGATAAGGAGATTATAGGGTGAGGGCTTGACCTCTCTTTTTTCTAAGAGCTTTATCTCACATTAGAGTGCCAATGAGTGGGAGAAAAATGATTGAATTAATTGGAAGTTCCCTACTTGATAGCTAGTCATAAGGTGAGTCTATTAAGTAAAGCCCTACCTCTAGGCTAGAATATGAATCCACATGAAATTAGTGTCAGTTGACTGCTAATAATAATAAAGTGAGTTTTTCTTGGGTGAGGACATGGGAAGTATTCATCCTAGTATTCTAATGAAACAAGTCTAGCCAGCTAGCTTGGCTTCCTAACTAATGCCCTATCTGGACCAACTTCCTTTTCCAAAGTAGTAGATTCAGTTTTAACATCTTTGTCTTCCCCTGCCTCTATGCCTTCTTCTAACGAGGGAAGGGTTGACTTTCTTGTCCCAGTTACATGTCCAGGACATTATACTAGGGATTTGGCTTTTTCTTCTCTATAGGGCGAAAGTCCCAATTTTGCTATGCTTGAGGATGTGACTTCAAGCTTGGTAAATAGGAAGCATTTTCTTCTTTCTCACTTTATCTATCTTCCTAACCTTATTAATAAGACCTATTCAACCTCTCCTATAAGTTCTTTGTATCCTCATAAGACTCTTTTTCTTAAAAATCTAGCATTAGCTTAGTAAAATGGAACCATTTTCTTTTTCCTCAAAATCAATTTCAAATTCAAGTAAGAGTTATAGTACCTCTTTCAATTGGGCAAGGTCAATCGGAATAAGTCCTTTGGTTGAAGCTTGAGACCAACCCTAAAATCTTCATTTTTAACCTGAGTTGCTGGGTTGGTGAAGTTCTTGTTAGCAGAACTAGCCCATCAGAATCTAAATCAAATTCCTAACCAATTCCTTACTTGGTTGTTTAAGCTTTTGAGTTAGTTAATTCCACCCCTGGTACTTAAGAAGCTAAGTCCATGCCCAAACCAAAGCCCTATTATTCTAACCAGCTGGCCTACTTGAAGCTTTATCTTACCTTGAGGATGTGTCCATGCTTGAAGCTTAAGGCTTACCCTTCCTTATAACTAATGCCATTAATAGTCCCCTTATCACTAATGGTAGAATTGTCTTTCAACTGAATTAATTTTTTTAATCTTGAGCTAAAGATGTGCCTTCAAAAGAACTCTTAGCAATCTATAAGGATTATAGGGATGAATCAAAATAAGAATCATAGTCCTTCTTATTTTAGTTAAGACAAGGGAAAAAGTTAGCTTGTCATGCTTGCGTATAGTTTACTAGTTCTTCAATCAAGTAATGAACAAGTAATTGAATCAATAAAATGCCAAAATTCACTTGTTGTGTAAGAGGAAGAGTGGAAGGGATAGGGAAAGCAGGTTAGGCAGAGAAAATACACCCTTAGGGGAATCCTAGATAAAGCATAAATTATGAGTTCTATTGAGAAAGAAGAAGTAGCTGCAGAATCTAAAGTTAAAGTCAAAATGGGGCCTGATTCTCTTGCTACAACTACAGAGGAACTTGTTCTTAATGTTGTTAAAGATTTGAATCTGTCTTTTTTGAGAAAGAAGAAGCTGCATTTGAGCAAGGCATAGAGGTAGTCAGAAAGTCCTTCTCTAGTTTAAATAGCCAAAGTCCTTTTACCTGGAGCTAGGAAAGATCAGATAAATCAAAGTAGTAGCAATCAATATAACAAGCAAAGTCCTAACCTCAAATTCCACTACGAATGGGAAAAAAGGGATTTCTAGCTCTTTGAATGACTCCGATGCTATTGAATCCATTTCCAAAAGGGATAATCTAAAGGCCTTGCCTTATGAAAGAGTTTTCTAGGAAGGGGAAGAGGAAAAGGGTGTGGTTCTGGTAATCTTGGTCATTCTCCTACCCTTAATGCTATAAGTAGAAAGTCTTTTATCCAACCCTTACCACTAACACTACAATGCAAGAGTAGTAGGCATGGAGCAGGAGGAGCAGGTAGGCATGGTAGCGTAAGTAAGCATTGGGAAGCAGAAGAACATGAGTATGTGAGGCATGAGGCATGTGGGCCTAGCCTAAGGCATTATAATTACATTGAGTATGTTAGGGCGCTCAGGGAAGGGATGAGGTTAGGGCTTTAATTGCTCCTTGGGCACACTCTATTCTATTATGAAAGAGGGGATTCATGCAATACCCAAGGTTTAGAATCCATGTACATATTCTAATGTCATGTCAAAGCTGAAAAGAGAAGAGCTAGAGATGGCATGGAAGTCTCGATGAGCCTTCCCCAGTGTCAGCAGGTAAATAAACCTCTATTTATGCAAGAAAAGAAGAGTTGTGGTGGGTGAAGGTATCAACCCATTTGAGATAGTTTCAAAGTTATTTTACTTGCTTACCTATTAGAGTAAGGCCTTTGGTACTTAGAAACTTTCAACCCCAAATTCCTTGAGTTCTATAAGGGAAAGCTCAATCCCATCGATCTTCTTATTCAAGTAGTTAACATTTCGCTTCTATAAGCATTCCTTCATAAAATAATCCCTCTCAGCATCTCCACACCTTTCTTTCTTTTTCCCTCACTAAGAAGGCCGTGTTAGGAAAGGCACATGGGTGGTGGGCAGGGTGTTCTAGAACCAATTGGGGTGATGAATGATTCCCCTATGAACTCCTTGTAAGGTATGATGTTTTGGTTTTTTACCAAAAGACATAGCTTGGAGGCCAATCTTAACATGATGGTGATTCCTTCTTTCTATTTTTGATTGAGTTTCAGGTTTTCTATGGATTCAAACCTATTATATTTTGATCTAAGACCACCTTCCTTAGAAGGTGAACATCTCATGTATCTTTAGAACCATAGAACTACCATATATCTAATAAGGACAAATGCTAATGCATGCTATATCTCTTAGTCTAATGGGCTTACCATAAGGGAGCTCACTCTCTATATAGGGAATTAGGTAACAAAGGGGTGACGATGAAGGAGAAGGTAACTAGTATCAGAGCGAAGGCTAGTATTTTAGAAATAGTTGTAGTCGCGATGAACACTCGTGCTCATACTATGGCTATTAGTATCAAAGATGGTTACCTTCTAAGGCTAGGGAAACCCTATTTTTTTATATGTCTTAGCATTTCTTTCTTTCTCTGAGTGGCATAGGGCCTGTTCAAATTCTACAGGAGTAGTTTTGGTTAGAACTTGGACACAAGCAATAAAGTTATAGAATACCTCCCGATGGGCTGAAGGAAGAAGTGCCAGACTCTTAAAAAAAGAATGGATTAAGGTGATAAAGTGTTACAGGAGACTCTAGGCTTTGAAATTGAAAAAAGTGCTTTTTTTTAGCAAATTTCACTCATCAAGTTCTTTTTTTATTTGCTTCTGTTAAAACACCACAATATTCATCCTTTTTGGATTACTGCTCTCAATGGTAAATCGATCATTCAATATCCTTTGCCTTATGAGAGGATGGAATGGAAGAAAAGTAATGAAACATGTGATGGCCACTAAATAACCTCATTTTACTTTCTTAATCATAAAGCCTTTGACCTTTGTATTCATTCACCAAATCTTGTTCAGTTCCATCCAAGCTCGATTTTGTATAAATTTTCATGGAAGAAGAAGAAGCAGTTCACCAACCACTACATCTATGGATCTTACTAAATCATTAAACTTGGTGGCTGCCTGCTCTTTGATCATGGATTCACCTGCCAGTAGATCGATGAAGAATCTCTCCAAAATCTACTTTTTAATCATTGATTCACCGGCCACTACACCCAGGGATCCCACCTTCTTTTCAAACCTGGAGGCTCGGTTGATCATCACTCATGTAGGCTCATCTTGCATACAAAGTCTAGGGGTCCTAAGTCCTGCATTTACCAAGAACATTTCTTCCCTGGAGCGTAAAACTTGACATAGAAAGGCATTTCCACTACATAAGAAAAAACTTGAATTAGATCTTGGAAATGATCGACTCAAATAGATACTTATTATAAGGTAAGATTTTTTTTCCTCCTCTTCCTATTGATCAAAAGCATCCAACAGTGCCACACTAGTAGAAAGATTTAAGCTACCAAGTTAAGCTATTGTTGGGGAACTTGATAGAACTGATTTGCTGCTTCCGCCTCTCTAAGCTTAAAAAAAGTCCCCCCCTATATTATATAAAGAATATAGAATAAAAAATGAGTCTTCTCCCCCTCACTATAAGAAATCCAAAAGGAATTGAAAATTCTGAAGGATTACCCTTTTGTAGGAGGCTCCGAGTCCTGTAAAGATTAGATAGGTGCGGTAGAAATAACTTCTTAATCTCTTCTTGAATATTGAATAATGTTCTATCGATATTCAAGAATTTCCCACTAACTCATCCATTTTAGTTAAGTAATAGTGCATTTACCTAGGAAGTCATCTAGTGATCAAGCCTTTGAGTTATCCTATTTTGGTTTTGGAAAGCAAGTCTTAATCAGATCATCGTTGATAGTTTTCAAGCATTCCATGAGTTAATGAGGTGACTAAGAAAGCTTTATTGTAGTCCTAAGGAAGTAATAAGTAAACTTTCCTAGCCAGTTAGTTGAAAAGCCAGGAGTGAAGCAATCTAGTTCTTATCCTTGTCATTCCTATCCTCCGCCTTCCCTTCAACATCTCTTTCATTTCATGTCGATTCAGTGAGGAGATGGAATAAGTGAATATAGTAGATCCATATGAGGGACGTTCAATATCTTACTCATGCTCGTACTCGTGGAGGTAATAGTTTCTCTAGGAGGGCTAAGGAGAATTCCATTCTAGGTTAAAAAAGATAATAGGTAGATTTCTTCCCTTATATCATTTTCACTCTAGGTTGTAGCATTTGAAAGCCTTTTTACATCAGTCCTAGGCTCTTTGATTATTAAAATGACTTTGCCCCCTGTATAATCTTTGACTTAAACTTCTTCTTTAGCATCTGAATCTGAACAAACTTCCTTTATTCACTATAAAAAATAGATTCCTATTATGCTTCCCTCTAACGATTGGACTAGAATCCGAGCTCCTAGACAAAAGCTTGAAGATAGAAAGAGAAGATATTAACTGAATGCTATATATTATTTATAATAGTAGAAATTGTGCCTAATGCTTAACTAACCATTAAGTACTATTTTAGATAAAGACTCAATTTGTCCAATACTATACGCTAGGAAGAACTTGATTAGGGTAGTAGCCCAAGGGAAGAATGATAGAGTTTATTTTTTTATTATTAAGAAAGCATATGGAGCAGCCTTCCCCTTTCTAAAAGATAACGGATAGAGCTTTGAATAGCCATTGCAAAGGAAGCAAAGAGCTTTCTTTCCTCTCACTAAGAACCCCTAAAGCAATAGACGAAATTCAAAATTAATAGGGTAGCTGCTAGGATAGATGCCCATAATCCAGATGTTAATAATACACGATTAAGGTAGAAGATCTCAAATCAAATCATTAGCTTTCGGTGAATAAGATAATATCAAATTGCTCCTCTCTCAAGATTCCGTAACAGATGGGATTCTTTAGGCTAGGATCTAAAAAATGGCAATGAGAAGGTCTTAGCCTATAGTAGCTTGACAATAGGAAGAGTCTAAAGGCCTTACTATAACTATTGAATCCAATATTCTTGCCCAAGATGTTCTTGCTTGAGTTAAAATAGCCGAGAGTTTATCAAAGGAGGATCATGAAACAAAAGGTGGTTTAGTGACCGATGGGAAGAATCATGAAATCTTGAGACAAAGGGCAGAAGTTGCAGGCTTATTTAAAGATTCAATAGGCGGATGGAAACAAGAAAATGACTGGATTGGCTAGCTAGCTCATGCAGTAAAAAAAAGTGTTTCACCTTAGTAAGCTAGCTTTCTAAGCCCGAGTAGGACGTGGATCGATCATGATGAAAATGGACTTCTCTGTAATGTAATAGAAGAGTCACTATCCCTTCTTGAGCAGATAAAGGAGATATGAATTCCATTCAGGCTTGGCTTTACCCTCCTGTAGGTGTAAAGTTCATCATTTAGTGTAGTGGGGGGCAAATTTTAAGGACTTGGATGTTAGGGAGATCTAGATAAAGTCTTGCTCATAGATAGAAGAAGAGTACATGCGATATAGCTTAGGTAGTTGATTGGATCAGATAGCCCTTCAGGTAACCAATCGAACATAAAATTTCAATCAAGAACTTGGAGGGATGGTTGAGTGGCTTAAAGCATTGGTTTTCTAAATTGACATACAACATTCTTGTATCATGGGTTTGAATCCTATTTCCTCTAGCAGAATGGGCGGGTGTGAGAGAAAGAACCTCTTGGTGGAGTCCCCCAAATAGCACTACTTAGTGACTAGGAGCGAAGAGCTTGTTGTACTTTTTTTTTACTAGCCTATCTTCTTTCTATAAGCAAGCTCCCTTAGGCCATATAATCTCTCAGTTCCTGAGCATGTTTGAAGATTAGGCGGCAGTTGAAAGAGCTGCTTGAAAGCTTGACAAACAAGTGAAAACTATTAGTGATATGCACTAGGTCAATCATTTGTGATTATGTATTGACTTTCTTATTTTATTAATAAAGAGGTATTATATTATCATTTGATTTTATGATAATTACATGAATGGTTAATTCTTACTAAGGCCATCAAGTATGTGACTTGATAGTAAAACCCTTAGATTAAAATAAGAGTTCTATTCTAATTATCCCTAGCCATTTATTCATTATATGAATATTAAAGTATTAAGGCTAGTATGATGTTGATTGATGGTTATGTTTTACTAATCATAAATATGAGATATTAAGTCAACTCATAGGTACATGATGAGAGATCATGTACTGGATTGACCAACTATGAGAATGCTACATAGATTATTGTCATAAGTATTTCTTATCATAGTAATTTTATTTCAATCCTTTGACCTTGAAATCATCATGGATTTCTACATAACTATTTTATGTTTTGACACATTCTAACATTGTCTTTAACTGGACGATTAAAAGGATGTTGTTGGATATAAAATTAGTTATGTGAGGAATGTGAGTGATTTAGAAGGAATTTATCCCTCATTAATATGAGAAAGATATCTAAAGGCCCCTTGATGAGATAGACTGAAGGAAAATGCATGGCCATGCTGAAATGAATTGATAAAGAGTTATCATTTTCAGTCTACTTGGAATCAAGTCATAATATTGAACTATATAAGGATGACATTCTATGCCTTATGTTCAATTAAGATATCATGTGATAAAGGGACAATAAAATTCACTATAATTAGGTTATGTCGGATTATTGACTTCACATGACTTGGGTAGTCATAATGTCTTGCTAGAGGCCACTTATGACTTGTAGGCCTAAATAGAGATTTAGTCCCATTGCCAATTTTATATGAACCTATAGGGTCACACACTTAGAACAAGCCCAAAATGGATATGGGTTTAATAAGCCCAAAATAAACTCTGTGGAAATAAATAATTAAAGTGTTTTATTTATTTGTTTATTTATTTAAGATAAATGTTATTTTAAATAAATAAATAAGATATTATTTTTGATTTATTTTTAAACAAAATCAGAATATAATAAATGGAAAATTACCAAAAGGTCATTGGTGAGTGAAACCCTAATTTGGAGTCTATAAATATGTTATATTCTCTAGGGTTTCACACACTTGTTTTTCCTGCCTCCAAATTCATTTTCTTTCCTCTTAGAAAATAAAGACAGAGTTTTTCCTTTTGTTCTTGATTTGTGAGACAGTCAAGGAGGTTGCTAGCACACACACTCAAATTCGTTTTGAGAAGGGCTGTTCGTATGGATACCTATAGAGGACGCATCCTTTTGGAGACATCTTGATCCGAACAACCAAGCCAAAAAGCTCGAGGTAAGGTGTCATCGGTGTGAACCTCCTCTCATCCTTCCATAAAATCTTGCCTCTTTTACATTTTGGTGAGATTCTTGAAATCCTAGCTTTAATCAAGTAGTCGAATTACATGGATCCAAGCTTGGATACGTGATAAAATTTTAATTTTTCCGCTACATTTGTATCATGAATCCCAACAGTGGTATCAGAGCCACTTGTAATTCAATTAATTGATTCTGTGTATATGTGATATATGTTAGGGTTTAAGATTCGTTTTGAAAAGGGTTTCAAAATTATCAAAAGGGGTTTTGATTTGTTTTGTGATAATTCTTAGTAATCTATTTGAAAACGGAATTAAACATTAATTTGATTAATGTTTGTAATGGTTTAATGTGATTAAACTAAAAGCAGCCTTTGATTTTATGAATTAAGAATGTTGTTTCATGAAAATGAATTTTGTATGATGTTTTTATGAAAAACGAATTAAGAATAATGTTTTATTAATATGATTTAATGAAACAGAAATTCTGTTTTCAAAAACCTAATCACTTAAGGATTTAAATCTGTTATGTATTCTGTTTTGATTAATATGATTAATTGAAGCAGCATATTTGTTTCCTATTTTAATTAGAAAAATGTTTTCTATTTGATCAGGAAAATTATTTTTAATTAAATCTGAAACAGAAATTTTGTGATTATGCAGATTATATGTTAAGGGCAATCTGTTTAAATGTTAAACCGATTATGGATTTGTTTGATATAGATTCGTTCAAGCTATAATTTTGATTACATAAATTAGGGTTTTCTTAATGGATGTGTCTGTTTAAAATAAAAAAAAAATTATTTTTGATCTTTTTTTAACGGATTTCTCAAACTGTAAAATGTTTACAGAAAGTGATGTTTTTAAGCAACAGCTGATTCAGTAATATGATTACGAAAATTGGTTAGTTGCTTCCTTGACGCAAATAAGGGTTTTAAGGTGGCTATTTTAATTGAGCATTTTTGTCTATTTTGAACAAATTGATTTTATAGTAATTTGATTACGAAAATTCATTAATGTTCAGAAATTTGAAAGGTAACTCAGACCCCGCCAGGGACGCTGCCCCTTGGACCCCGCCAAGGGGCGATGCCCCTTGGAACCCCACTAGGGGTGCTGCCCCTTGACCCCGAAAGAATTGTCACATTATTTTATTTTTAACACAATAATTGGATTTAATAACTAAATAGATTATTATGTTGTACATGTTTGTTTTTTTATGCATGGTGCATAGCATGGCCCTTAGACCAATGTGATTGGATTTTATTTTTATAGGTTGTAATTTTAAATACGGACTGCGAGTCATTTTTGTTTTGTTGTATTTATTTTATTAGAATAGTGTAGAATAAATTACAACAATTTTTGTAAATCAAGACCCATGGTGCAATTCAAGTTGGAGGCCCAAGATGGAGATCCAAGGTGGGAGCCAAAGAAGGAGATCCATGGTAGAAGATGGAGATCCAAGTTGGAGGCTCAATTTATAATTGTAATATTACCTAGGTTTGAGCATTGATCTTCATATTGGCTTATGAAGATCAACTTAGATTTGGGTCATGCTATGTCACATTTATTTATTTGTTGTTATGTATGCGATGCCATGTGAGGCCATGTATGTGATGCCATATGATGCCATGCAATACAACATAACAATAACTGAATACGATTAAATAAAGATGAACCCTCATTTAATATTAAGTCATTATAATGCCTTCCATAAGTTCAACACTTGTCAAGCCTTAGATTATTATATATGAGCCTGCCAAAGTATGGTGTATAAATTTATCTGGGGAAGGCAAGTTGGATAATGGTGCTATCCAAACGTTTGATATGGTTTGACTTAACTAGGTTATCAAAATGGTTTTGGTCCTAGGGCATTAGATGGGATTTTTAGCCATGACATGTGATGTCAAATCCCATACCATCCAAGAGTTACATGAGATGTAATTGATAAGAGTTGTCTACCTAAATAACCATATTTTAGGTCATGAGCCAAAGCTCACTTAGAGTATGGTGAAATATGGATCTTGGCCCACTAAAATTTGTAAAATTAACTTAGAGGGTTATTGATTTGAGTAAATTTAGTGAGAGTTTTTATTATGCCTTATAGATATTTAATAAAATACTGAATGGACTTTGCATATATTTGTTGTAGATAATGACTTCAAACATTACACCTACCATGTCACTGTGATCGATCCTTGAGAAGGATAAGCTCAATGGGACTAATTTTCTTGACTGGTATAGAAACCTAAGAATTGTTCTTAGGCATGAGAGAAAGGAATACATCCTTGATCAACCCATCCCTGAGGAACCAGCTGCCAATGCTCCTAGAGCACAAAAGGATGCTTATACCAAGCATCTCAATGATTCTACTGATGTCACTTGTGTCATGCTTGGATGTATGGAATCTGAGCTGCAAAAGCAACTGATGGAAATGGAGGCTTATACTATGATAGGCCATCTCAAGGAAATGTTCCAAAAGAAAGCCAAAATTGAAAGGTTCAATACCATCATGGCATTGCTTTCCTGCAAGCTAACTACTAGTGGCTTTGTCAGTCCTCATGTTCTCAAGATAAAGGGTCAACTTGATCACTTGGACAAGCTTGGTCTCAAGATTGAACAAGAACTGACTGTGGATATTATTCTCCAATCTTTGCCTGAAGCTTATGATAGCTTCATGGTCAATAAGGGAAAGGGGATGAAAAGGGTTGGAAAGGGCAAGGGCAAGGTCTTTAAAGGTTTTCAAAAGCCCAAGCCAAAGCCCAAGCCTAAATCCAAAGCTGAACCCAAAGCAAAGGAAGGAATTTGTTTTTTCTGTAATGAGCCAGGCCATTAGAAAAGAAATTGCAAGCTCTATTTGGATGATCTGAAGAAGAAAAAGGGTGGTAAGACTACCTCTTTAGGTATTCATGTTATAGAATTAAATTTATCTGCTTCTACTTCTGATTCTTAGGTATTAGATACTGGATCAGGATCTCACATTTGTATAAATGTGTAGGGTCTAAAAAGGAGTAGATCATTGGCAAGAGGCGAAGTGTACCTATGAGTTAGCAATGGAGCAAGAGTTGCTGCTTTAGCTGTAAGAACTTATGAGTTACCTTTGCCTAGTGGACTTATTTTATCTTTAGAAAGTTGTTATTATGTACCTACTATGTGTAGGAATATTATTTCTGTTTCTTGTTTGGACAAGAAAGGATTTGAATTTATTATTAAGAATAATAAATGCAGTATTTATCAAGATAACATTTTCTATGGATATGCTCCATGCAGTAGTGGACTTTATGTTTTAGATGCTGAAGACACTAATGAAATGCCAATCTATAACGTTTATACAAAGAAGTCTAAATCTAATGATTTAAACTTGACCTACCTCTGGCATTATCGTTTAGGCCATATAAATAAGAAACGCATTTCAAAGCTACACCAAAATGGGCTTTTAAATTCATTTGATTATGAATCATTTGATGCATGTGAATCTTGTTTACTTGGAAAAATGACTAAAACACCTTTTACTGGACAAAGTGAGAGGGCTAATGACTTATTGGGCCTAATACATTATGATGTATGTGGACCATTAGGCTCAACTGCTAGAGGTGGTTTTCAATACTTCATAACTTTCACGGATGATTTTAGTAGATATGGTTATCTCTATCTAATGAAACATAAATCTGAATCTTTTGAAAAGTTCAAAATTTTCAAGAATGAAGTACAAAATCAACTTGGTAAAAATATTAAAACACTAAGATCTAATCGAGGTGGTGAATATTTAAACCAAGAATTTACAGATCATCTTAGAGATTGTGGGATTGTTTCACAATTGACTCCTTCAGGTACACCACAATGGAATGGTGTGTCTGAACGTAGAAATCGAACTCTATTGGATATGGTTCGATCTATGATGAGTCAATCTGATCTTCCAATCTCTTTTTAGGGATATGCTTTAGAAACTGCTGCATTCATTTTGAATAGAGTTCCATCAAAGGCAATTGAAAAGACACTATATGAGAAATGGACTGGAAAAACTCCTAGTTTGTCTTTTCTTAAGATTTGGGGCTATGATGCTTTTGTGAAACATTAAATCTCAGATAAACTAGCACCCAAATCTGATAAATGCCTTTTTGTTGGATATCCTAAAGAAACTAAAGGATATTACTTCTATAATGCGTCTAAGAACAAAGTGTTTGTGTCTCGGAATGGTGTATTTTTGGAAAAAGAGTTTATTTCCAAAGGAACCAGTGGGAGCATAGCGTAACTTGAAGAAATTCAAGGCCCATAAAATAGCATTGTACCTAATATGGAATCGCAGCTGAATCAACAAGAAGTTGTTGAGCCTGCATAAGTACCAAAAGGCCTAAGGAGGTCTGATAGGACACGTCAAATCCCCATGAGATATGGATTTCTCATAACTAGTGATTATGATGCGTTAATTGTGGATCAAAATGAGCCCACATCCTATCAGGAGGCCATAAATAGTCCTGACTCTGAGAAATGGCTTGAAGCCATGAGATCAGAAATGCAATCCATGTATGATAATCAAGTATGGACCTTGATTGACCCAAATGATGGTTTAAAAACTATTGGGTGCAAATGGGTTTTCAAAAAGAAAATCAACATGGATGGCAATGTGCATAACTTTAAGGCAAGACTGGTTGCAAAAGGTTTCAAACAAACACATGGTATAGACTATGATGAAACCTTTTCACCAGTGGCTATGCTAAAATCTATTCGAATTCTCCTTGCCATAGCTGCATACTATGATTATGTAATATGGCAAATGGATGTCAAAACAAAAATTCTTAATGGAAATTTACTTGAGGATGTGTACATGACACAGCCAGAGGGTTTTGTTAGTCCTAAGAATTCTAGAAAGGTATGCAAGCTTCAAAGATCCATTTATGGATTGAAGCAAGCATCTCGAAGTTGGAATCTTCATTTTGATGAAGCAGTCAAAGAATTTGGCTTCATTAAAAAATAATGATGAACCTTGTGTATACAAGAAAGTTAGTGGGAGTGCTATTGTGTTTTTAGTGTTATATGTGGATGACATACTACTCATTGGAAATGATATCCCTATCTTACAAAATGTTAAATCATGGTTAGGGAATTGTTTCTCAATGAAAGACTTAGGTGAAGCTGCTTATATATTAGGCATTAAGATCTATAGAGATAGATCTAAAAGGCTTATTGGCCTAAGTCAAAGCACTTATATTGATAAGGTATTGAACAAGTTTAATATGCAAGATTCCAAGAGAGGATTCTTGCCAATGTCACATGGCATTAGTCTCAGTAAGACTCAGTGTCCTATGACACAAGATGAGCGAGACCACATGAGTAAGATTCCATATGCTTTTGCTATTGGATCTATCATGTATGCAATGTTGTGTACTCGACCTGATGTTTCATATGCCTTAAGCACAACGAGCAGATACCAATCAGACCCAGGTGAAAGTCATTGGAAAGCAGTTAAAAATATCCTTAAGTACTTAAGAAGAACTAAGGATGCATTTTTACTGTATGGTGGTCAAGAAGATGAGCTAGTTGTAAATGGTTACACAGATGCTAGCTTCCAAACTGACAAGGATAATTTTTTATCACAGTCAGGATATGTGTTTTTTTTTAATGGAGGTGCAGTGAGCTGGAGGAGTTCCAAGCAAGACACAACAGAAGCTGAGTACATAGCTGCCTCAGAAGCAGCTAAGGAAGCTGTTTGGATTAAGAAGTTCATAACTGGACTAGGTGTCGTTCCTAGTATATCAGATATAGTGAACTTATATTGTGACAATAATGGAGCTATAGCCCAAGCTAAGGAGCCCAGATCACATCAGAGATCCAAACACATACTCAGGCGTTATCATCTTATTCGAGAAATTATTGAGAGATGAGACATCAAGATATGCAGAGTACCTACAAATGATAATGTTGTTGATCCACTCACTAAGCCTCTTCCACAGCCTAAACATGAGAGTCATACTAGGTCCATGGGTATTCGATACAATGTTGATTGGGCCTAGTGCAAGTGGGAGATTGTTAGTGATATGCACTAGGTCAATCATTTGTGATTATGTATTGACTTTCTTATTTTGTTAATAAAGAGGTATTATATTATCATTTGATTTTATGATAATTACATGAATGGTTAATTCTTACTAAGGCCATCAAGTATGTGACTTGATAGTAAAACCCTTAGATTAAAATAAGAGTTCTATTCTAATTATCCCTAGCCATTTATTCATTATATGAATATTAAAGTATTAAGGCTAGTATGATGTTGATTGATGGTTATGTTTTACTAATCATAAATATGAGATATTAAGTCAACTCATAGGTACATGATGAGAGATCATGTACTGGATTGACCAACTATGAGAATGCTACATAGATTATTGTCATAAGTATTTCTTATCATAGTAATTTTATTTCGATCCTTTGACCTTGAAATCATCATGGATTTCTACATAACTATTTTATGTTTTGACACATTCTAACATTGTCTTTAACTGGACGATTAAAAGGATGTTGTTGGATATAAAATTAGTTATGTGAGGAATGTGAGTGATTTAGAAGGAATTTATCCCTCATTAATATGAGAAAGATATCTAAAGGCCCCTTGATGAGATAGACTGAAGGAAAATGCATGGCCATGCTGAAATGAATTGATAAAGAGTTATCATTTTCAGTCTACTTGGAATCAAGTCATAATATTGAACTATATAAGGATGACATTCTATGCCTTATGTTCAATTAAGATATCATGTGATAAAGGGACAATAAAATTCACTGTAATTAGGTTATATCGGATTATTGACTTCACATGACTTGGGTAGTCATAATGTCTTGCTAGAGGCCACTTATGACTTGTAGGCCTAAATAGAGATTTAGTCCTATTGCCAATTTTATATGAACCTACAGGGTCACACACTTAGAACAAGCCCAAAATGGATATGGGTTTAATAAGCCCAAAATAAACTCTGTGGAAATAAATAATTAAAGTGTTTTATTTATTTGTTTATTTATTTAAGATAAATGTTATTTTAAATAAATAAATAAGATATTATTTTTGATTTATTTTTAAACAAAATCAGAATATAATAAATGGAAAATTACCAAAAGGTCATTGGTGAGTGAAACCCTAATTTGGAGTCTATAAATATGTTATATTCTCTAGGGTTTCACACACTTATTTTTCCTGCCTCCAAATTCATTTTCTTTCCTCTTAGAAAACAAAGACAGAGTTTTTCCTTTTGTTCTTGATTTGTGAGACAGTCAAGGAGGCTGCTAGCACACACACTCAAATTCATTTTGAGAAGGGTTGTTCGTGTGGATACCTATAGAGGACACATCCTTTTGGAGATGTCTTGATCCGAACAACCAAGCCAAAAAGGTCGAGGTAAGGTGTCACCGATGTGAACCTCCTCTCATCCTTCCATAAAATCTTGCCTCTTCTACGTTTTGGTAAGATTCTTGAAATCCTAGCTTTAATTAAGTAGTCGAATTAAAATGATCTAGGCTTGGATACGTGATAAAATTTTAATTTTTCCGTTGCGTTTGTATCACAAATCCCAATAAAAATAGCCCCCTATACTATATCTATAGATTTTTTTAGTAAAGGACTTTTCCCTTACCAGTCAAGTAGTACGGTAGGGCGCGATAAAGAAAACAAACTTTTGGAAAGTGGTTCAGGTAGCTCAGCTGGTTAGAGTAAAGGACTAAAAATCCTTATGTCAGTGGTTTGAATCCACTTTTAAGCGGGCGAAGGGTCCAAAGGACACATAGCTGAAAGTGAGCCGAATTTTCAAATTTAAGTGAAAGAAAGAGGAAGCCAAAGAATATGAGCACTCTTTCACTTTATAGCCTTTTGGGATCTCCATATGTTGCTAGAGGTAGATTTTTCTAAAAAAAGCAATTGATTACTCGAGCTGGTTCTCGCTTCCCTGTGCCTAAAAGGATGGGCGAATTCTGTTCAAGTGTTCATCTATCTGGTGGATCTATATACTCTGAGGGGTGAGATGAGGTGTAGCGTAGTCTAGTCAGCACATCTATTTTGGGTACAAAGGACCATAGGTTCAATTCATGTCACCTTGATATGGTATTCATCCACGACATTCTCCTTTGAATTTGACATCCATTTTTCTTTCTTTTATCATCATGGAATTTTATCCCAGAGTTATGGAACTAACAACTCTTTTAGAAAGTATAATTACCAACTATTACATAAATTTTCAAGTGGATGAGATCGGTCGAGTGGTCTCAGTTGGAGATGGGATTACCCATGTTTATGGATTGAATGAGATTCAAGTTGGGGAAATGGTTAAATTTGCTAGCAGTGTGAAAGGAATAGCATTGAATCTTGAGAATGAAAATGTAAGGATTGTTGTCTTTGGTAGTGATACCACTATTAAATAAGGAGAACTTGTCAAGCGCTCTGGATCTATTGTGGATTTCCTACGAGAAAGGCTACGCTAGGATGTGTGGTCAACGTGTTGGGAGTACCTATTGATGGAAGAGAGGCTCTAAGTGACCACAAGTGAAGACATGTCAAAGTGAAAGCCCCTGGGATTATTGAACATAAATTTGTGCATGAGCCTATGCAAACAGGGTTAAAAGCGATAGATAGCTTGTTCCTATAGGTCGTGATCAATAAGAACTTTTAATCGGGGATTGAAAAATTAGAAACTTAACTATTGCTATCGATACCATATTAAAACAAAAGCAAATGAACTCAAGGGCCACCTATGAGATTGAGACATTATATTATGTCTATGAAGCAATTAGACAGAAATGCTCAATTGTGGCACAATTAGTTCAAATGCTTTGAAAAGTGAATGCTTTAGAATATTCCATTCTTGTAGTAGCCACCACCTCAGATCCTGCACCTCTGCAATTTTTGGCCCCATATTCTGGGTGTGCCATGGGGGAATATTTCTGCAATAATGGAATGCACCCATTAATAATCTATGATGATCTTGGTAAACAGGCCATGGCATATCGACAAATGTCATTATTGTTACACTGACCACTAGGCTGTGAGGCTTTCCCATGTGATGTTTTCTATTTACATTCCCATCTCTTAGAAGGAGCTACTAAATGATCGGACCAGATAGGTTTAGGTAGCTTGACCGCCTTACCCGTCATTAAAACACAAGTTAGAGACTTATCGGCCTATATTCCTACTAATGTGATCCCCATTACTAATGGACAAATCTATTTGGAAATAGAGCTCTTTTATTGCAAAATTAGACCTACTATTAACATTGGCTTATCTATCAATCGCTTCGGGTCTGTCGTTCAGTTGAAAGCTATAAAACAAGTCAGCAGTAGTTCAAAACTTGAATTAGCACAATATCACGAAGTGGCTACCTTTGCTCAATTTTGCTCAGACCTTGATGTTGCGACTCAAGAATTACTCAATAGAGGCACAAGGCTTATAGAAGTACTGAAACAATCACAATATGCACCACTACCAATTGAAAAACAAATTCTAGTCATTTATACAGCTGTCAATGGATTCTGTGATCGAATGCCACTAGATAGAATTTCACAATATGAGAGAGCAATTCCAAGTAGTATAAACCCAAAATTACTTAAATCCCTTTTAGAAAAAAGGAGGGTTAACTAAAGAAAGAAAGATGGAACCATATGCTTTCTTAAAAGAAAGTGCTTTACCTTTCTTATGATACAAGGAAGAATAAACTGACATCACCTTTTTCTTTATTTTATTAGTAGCGAGCTATAGTACTGACTATGCATAGGACTATTAAGGTGAAAAGAGAAGATCTATTTCAATGAAATGCTATTGATTTTAATAACTATAATGAGGAGGATGACATACCCACTCACGATCTACTAAAGGGCAAGTAGCTTGATTGGTTCAAATCCAATTCATGAGATTAAATTGATCTTTAGCTAGTCATGGCACTCTTTTCATGGTTCCTTGCCTTTGAGAGCCTGCCTTTCCCTTTCATCCTCCCAATGGGGTTCATTCCAAGCCTCGAAACTCTCAATCTTAAAATGGAAGACCCAGGTTGATCAAGTTAATAAAGAGATATCCAATTTGTTATATCTACCCTTCCCCCTTGGATCCAATCATTTCAGGCATTTCTTAGGAACTCGACTCTCAAGTCACCTCTCCTTCCCATAATGGATATGGGGAACTAAACTACTTTTCAAAGGTCTAAAGAATGACCTATTCTCATTCAAGGAGCAGGAATGGAATTGCTGACTGATGTTACGATGACCAAAATAGCTTCAAAGGGCAAAGAATTGATACTACCTAGAAGCTTTTTCCTTAGAGGGGAAGGCCTTCCACTGGTTAAAAAGAAAAAACTTTATCACAAGTTAGAATGGATTATACTTAAGTGCATACTTAAAAGAGACCGATAGCTTATACAAGTGGTTTAAAAGATAGAGCTTCCTATCTATACTCATAGCTTTCTAATGGATTTAGGCTTGAGTACTCTCAGGCTTGGGTACTCTCACTCATTGGCAAGCAACTTCTAATGGACCCTAATCCAATATTCCTACTTTTCACTTCTAACTTGACTCGGAATAATATAAAGGAAGGGGAATATCTAGGAGTCTTATTACTCTTAGTCCTCTAGGCTTTAATACTCTTCTTTTTTATTTCATACTTAAGCCCTAAAACCAAGTCTACCCTGCTATAGAAAAGCCATATCAAAACCCTATCAAAGACCATGGCAAAAGCAAAGATAGGGTGTTGACTTTCAAATAATCTTATATAAGCTTATGCCCTAAGTAATATATGAAAATAAAAGAGTAAAGGATTTTTTTTTACTAATGCTTAAGAGGGACATTCTTAGAACATGAGTGATTGCGCTTGCCCCATTGCCAAAGCAAAGGAAATATCAAAAACTAAAGAAGCTCAGTCACTGGTTGGGTTATCATCTCAATCATTGAGGCCTAACAGGCGAACAAAGTGAGGGGAGACAGGGGTAAGATGAGATGTTGCATAGTCTGGTTAGCGTAACTATTTTGAGTTTGAATCCTTTCACCTTGGATGTGGTGAATGAATAGGACTGACTAAAAAGGTAATATGCATAGGCTGAGTTCTAAAAGTGTGTCTATTCATAGTTCTTTCTCGATGAGAAGAATATTGCCTTTATCCTTTTTCTCATTTGCATTGATCCAAGGATGAGATTAATGCATCAAGTTAGATGCTTTACTTAACTTATATTGTCAGACATTGGTAGCTAGTTTCATAGAAGTCGGTCTCACACAATCTGGAAGAGTAGCCCTCATTCTTCACGTAGGATCATCCTACTTTCCCCTTCTTAGTCAAGCTAGTTGTGGAAGAGAATTATTTAGTGGTCCTAGCCAGCCCAGGCCTAAATTTGAAATGTCAAAAGTATTTGAAATGGTCTTAAAAGGGCTCCCCAGGGGAATGAGAAAAAGTGGGAAGTCAAGCAGATAGTCGAGAGTTTGATGGAGCTACTGTGAATAAATGAATTATCATGACTAGAATTAGATGTACCGCAAAGGAGCATCAACCAGCAGTAGCACTGGATAGAGGACTTTATTTGGATAGGGTACTTGATTTGATTTAAGGTTTTAAGGACTAGAAGAGCAGTAAAGATCAAAGAGAAGGGAAAAGAGAAAAGGATGGATGAGCAAATCAATTCTAATCTTGTTGAAATAGAGAGTACTGAAAAGTCAGATAATGGCATCTAATAAAGAAAAAAAGAAGGAAGAATCAACCAGTCGCAGAAGTAGGACTAAAAGCCTTAGGTTAGTTAGCATGCAACTGCTTTTCTTTTATAGTAGAGCGGAAAGTGTAAATTTACACTTGTAAGAAGGATCTCCCAGAGTGCTTCTAATAGAGCTTCTAGAGTTAGCCTAGCTACTGGAGCTAGAGATAAGTAAGAATGGATCAGAGTTGAAAGAACTAAACCTGGAATAGAATTCAAACCCAAATTTTTGAACTCAATTTTTCAATGAAGAATTCCACTCGTAGACGTCAGGAGTTGCCTTTTTAGAAAGATGGTTGTTTGCAGCAAAATAATCTTACCAATGTTTAATATCAGCAAATGACAAAAGCCCAGGAAATGGGCCTTTTTCCATTACATGATTCAGTACGTGTATTCAATTACAGCGGATGCTTTGGTAGATGTCATTTCCATTCTATAACGGGGATCCATTCTAGACTTGAGGCTGCTAATAGCTCTCCTTCTACATATGAAATCTAGGGAAATTCCTTGATCAGCCAAAAGAGGAGATTATCCTTCTGTAAGCGTCTTTCATGATTGGCTTGTTCAAGACTTCTTTTGAGACCTACTTTGTCAAATCTTATGTCTTTCTAGTTCATCCAATCTATAGAGTTAGACAGTGGAAAAGAAGTGGATTTCCCATACCTATCATAGTTAGATCTAAATCAGGGACCAATAATCCCCAAATATGCTTATTCTAACTTCACAATTGGAAAATTGCACCACCCTTCCCTTTTAAAGAAGAAAATTCCATCCAAACATAGGTTTTGGCTACCAACACAAAGGGTCATTAATTAAGATTAAAAAAAGTCTATTTCAGAACTTGATCTTCAAGATGGGCTAAATGGCTTGTTGATTATATAAATAATTTCAGATGCACTTCTAATGATGTCTCTATATGCTAATTCATCATGTCCCATAGTGTACACTCACTTCTTGCATGTTAGCCCACTCTAAAATAAGTGAGGCTTTCGCTTGCCTTATCAAAAGAGGATTCAATCTAGCCATTGGTGCGTACAGTTAGAGAGCACGAATTAGTAGCCAAATCACCGGGACCTTTCTATAACAAAGATAGGGCATAATCCACTTAGACACAAAGGGAACCTATGGGACTTAGAAAAGCACTACAACCTACTACTTCCTCAACCCCCTTTAAGATAATAAAAAAGAAGATGGAAACTTAGTTGATTGATTAGCTAATGGAAGAATTTATAACACACTAGGAATGGAAAGAGAAGGCTATAGATCTAATATCATAGTGGATGTCCCCTTACTTCATTTCAAGAGTTTCAAAGGATCAAGTAACAGGCAGCAAACCCTACTATTTCACTAGGACAATAGGACTAGCATAGACAACTAATGGAAAGTGGTAGGACTAAGATCTGTGGGACTAGAACTCACATTCACTCCAAATAAATGAACACATTAAGCTAGAAGACTAAGAGAGGGTTGGAAAGCTACTTATGGATTTTGAAAAAAGAGAGGTATGAGATATGAAGGCTTAGAGCAAGATAAAGGAAGAATGGAAGACCAGCCTAAAAGCAAGGCCAGTTAGACCAACTTAAAATGAGACAAGATCCTTTATATCACATATTTTTCGTCACACAAAAATGCAAAGCACTTCACCACCTAAAGGAAAAAGTGAAAAACAAAGTTCTTGTTATAGGAGAAGGGTTTTTTGCTGACTGAGCTGATAAGCTTATTAGATTAGGACTTAGGTGGGGGTGTGCCTTAGCTTAATTTAAGGGGGATTTCCTCCTTGAGAAAGATGGAATGATGTGAAAGCTAATAGCTAAGGAATGTAACTGTGGAAACTACATAAGCTAAAGGAAAGACAACTAGCCAAGCAAAACAGAATAAGCAAATGAATAAGCTTCCATGGGTTGGAAACATTCTTTGAGTCTAGAAGAAAGGAAAGAAAGTACTATGCATATAGCAAAGGTGACTAAGCAAGCCAAGCAAAATGCTTGGATAAAGAAGTAGGGAAGCTACTTTAGCTCGTAGCTTCAAGCGAAAGGGAAGCGAACTGTGAACTTGGAAGCTCACTCTCAGTGTTGCTAACAGTAAGCTCACTTGTAATATTAGGCCTAGTCATAGTAAGCTCTATTTTAGGCCCATGAAAGGGAACATAAACTATTGCTATCCTTCACTCTCATTATTAGGCCCAATAATGGCTCACTTCTTATACGCTTAACTTGAATGCTCATTATTAACTTGCACTGTCACTTTAAAGATTCACTTTTGACTTTCACTTTTCAATCTTACTTTTCAATCTAAACTTTTTTGCTCAATATGATCTTTTTTTTTAGGATCCACTAAATGGACCAATGGAACACTATCGAGTCGACAGCCCTTGATCTAAGTTTTTGCTTGAAAGAAGTGCAACTTTTAAGATTGACTACTCTAATTTACAAAGGTAAAGGGAGTGAGCACTCATAACAAGGCAAGAAAGCAAGTAGTACTCCTTCTTCTAAAATAATTTTGGCTCTCAATCCAGTACATTACGCATCTTTTTTACATGTCTTTTAAAACATTCTGAAATAGGGTAGCCAAGGTAATGGAAGAACTGAGTCTAGCTCTAAACCATATGATGAAAGAAAGTAGAATAGCAAATTCTTCTTTAGAAAATGATATTCACACTCATTCACCAGGAAATACCAATCACCAATACCAATTCAATGAAAAAGAGATGGCATGGGGGAATTGAATACGGGAAGGTGGGAATGATATAGGGAATAGGATACTTCGAATGGAAAGAACTCAACCAATTTGATCAAAGATGCTTTTACACTTTTCGATGGATCTAATTGGATTGAAGAAAAATGAGTGCTCGAATAGAAATCAATATTGAATTAAAAATAAATGGATGAATAGTCACACCGACATGTATTGATTTCAGCCTCGACTATATGCCTGGCACTCTAGACATTTCCCTCATGACTCTTTCTTTATTGGTAGTCCTTCTACTATATATATTGGTCTTTATATGTTCTATTTGATATTCCTTATGCTAGTTTAAAAATAATTAAAAAAGACATTTTGGTCCCCACATCGCTACTCAACTCGTGATTTGGGAGGATTTCTAATAAGAAGGCAAGGAGGAATAAAAAATGATAAAAGAAATAACTACTCGTTAAGGCAAGTGGGAGATTCATGGACAATAGCTTAGAATCTCTTGAAGGCCAAGGAATGGAAAGAAGCCACTAAATTCTTTATGTTATGAGCAATTGAAGAGAAGAGAATCCACTCGAGAAAAAAGGAAAATTCTTGCATTTGATTTGGAGGGGACCCATTGAAAGGCTATTAATAGTAAATAAACGTGAGCTCTAAAAAAGAATCAACCAACATAAAAAAAGAGATAGAAATTCCTTCCGCTTAAGAAGTTAAAAGAAGATATTTTTCCCAATGGATGAGCAAAAAAGAATGTGAGCTGAGCCAGAACAGGAGGATAAGACTTTCTCACTTACTTACAATACATAAACGCATAGGTGCCACTGGCTTTAAATTCTTTTAAAGAACTGAAACTGCTATTGTAGTTGTACTTCTTGCTGAAAGGATTGAAAGTGAAGGGTAGAAAAGCATAGCATAGGTTCTCCACAAGAGGCGGGGAAGGCGAATACAGAGACAAGGACCGCTATGATGAATATGAAGGATACTTATGAAGATCAGTAATGCATCCATATTCTTTAGGGTTGCTGTGCAACTATGGTGGAGGCATAAGCATTCTGAAAGGGAGAAAGGGTTTTGTGTGATCAACACATAGGAGCAGTTCATGGCCAAGCTCTACAAGCAATTTTTGCCTTACAACGCCAATGACGAGGTGTGAAGCAAGCTGCGAAGGTTAAGGCAAATAGGGAGCATTTTAGAATATGTCAAGGAGTTCACTACCCTAATGCTTGAGATTCCCAATTTTTCTGATCATCTACTCCTTTCTGACTTCAAAGATTGGTTGAAGATGGAGCTCAACTGTCAGGGAGTTCAAACTCTTGACGAAGCAATTGTTGCGGTGGAGAGTCTCAAGGATTACTCTACTCAAGACAAGGGTGAGAAACCCAACTCTACCAAGAGTGGGGGAGGACCAAAGATGGACTCGAATAAGAGCAAGGAGAGTGGCTACCAAGAATATTCTAATGGCAACTATATATAAGAGAAGGGTTCCTCAAACAAAAACAATGTTGCCTCTAAGCCTCCCAAACCTTACTTCATTTGCGATGGTCCACATTGGGTACGAGACTATCCCAATCGAAAGGCGATGAACACAATTATGGTATAATTCAATAAGGAAAAGCCCCAAGAAGAGCCTCAAGCTGGTATAGGCTCCTTGCAGCACTTGGGAGCCCTTTCTAAGCTATTTTCTCTAGCCTCCTTTCAGGAGGGAAGTCTACACTACACTAATGCCTCCATTAAAGGCAAAGCTACATGTACAATGCTGGATACAGGTGCCACACATAATTTTATCAACTCTCAAGAGGCAAAATGCCTAGGTCTTAAGTTAACCAAAGGGGTTGGCACCATCAAGGCAGTAAACTCGAAGGCAAAACCTACTTATGGCATGGCTCAAGGGGTAAAGGTGCAAATTGGTGATTGGCAAGGTACGTTGGATTTTACAGTGGTTCTAATGGATGATTTCAAAGTTGTCCTTAGGCTAGCATTCTTCTATAAAGCCTTTACCATCCTGATTCCTTCTTTAAACTCTCTTGTGATACTCAATGATTCCAAAGTTTGAGTGATTCCCTTGAAGATCTTGGCAAAATTAAAACCTACTTTGATTTCTCCCTTGTAATTCAAGCGGGGTCATAAGAATGGGAAGAGTTATGTTGCCACTATAAGAGAGTTTAATGAGGAGGAGGATACCATACAACCTGCTGCTTCTTTGCCATCGTCTATCGAGGTAGTTCTTAATGAATACAAGGATGTCATGCCTCCCGAGCTATTGAAAAAGCTGCCACTAAAGCGGGATGTGGATCACCACATCAAACTTGAACCTGGTACCAAACGTTCTGCCATGGCCCCATAACGAATGGCACCTCTAGAGCTAGCAGAATTATGAAGACAGCTTCAAGACTTACTTGATTCAGGCTTCATTTAGCCCTCCAAATCCCTATATGGTGCCCTGATTTTGTTCCAAAGAAATAAGGATGGCTCCTTATGAATGTGCATTAACTACTGGTCTTTGAATAAGATCACTATCAAGAACAAGTACCTAATTCCATTGATAGCTAATTTTTTTATCAATTGGGGAAGGCAAGGTATTTTTCACAGCTGGATTTGTAGTCTAGTTATTACTAAGTTTGTAATGCACTTGGCAAAGTGCCGAAGACCACATGCATCACACGTTTTGGAGCCTTCGAGTTCTTGGTTATGCCCTTCAGCCTCGCCAATTCCCCTGCCACATTCTGCACCTTAATGAATAAGGTGCTTCACCCATTCCTCGACAAGTTTATGGTTGTTTACTTGGATGATATTCTGGTGTATAATAACAGCCTTGAGGAGCATGTTCAACACCTTAAACAAGTCTTTCAAGTGCTCTACGAACATGAGATATACGTAAAGAAGGAGAAATGTTATTTTGCTAAGCAAGAGGTGGAGTTCCTTCTTCCTTCCTGAGCTTCAGTTAGTGCAATAGCCCTAAGTATTGGTACTTTAGTACTCTTTCTCTCCTTTAGTACCTTATCAATCCGTACATCAGTTTAAGTCTTCAAAGCAAAGTAGTCAAAGTGGTAGAAGTTGATATTTAGTTCGAAGTCTTCCATTCGGTCTGTCAATTGAGTAGTTGATTCCATCGGTGTTTGCTCCTTATTAAAATAATGAATATGCTTTAAGGTTGTGTAAACTAGTCAAGGCCATTGCCTTGAGGTAGTGGAAATTACCTTTTCCTTATGGTAAGTGGCTTAGCATTTCTAGTAGTTTCAATCCTATCTCAGGCCTCGCCCGTGAATCTCCCACTTACTTTAATGAGTAGCTCTCTCCTTTCTCTTCCTCCTTGTCTTTTTATTAGGACTCCTTCTTTGGCCATAGCAAAAACCATGGTTATAATCCTAGGGCTAAGTCAGGTAAGCAAGTAGGTAAGCATAAGCTAATAGCAATCTTCCCTTCAGTGATCAATGCTACACTATTTTAACAGTCTTCTATTGAATAATCCACCTTTCATAAAAAGTAAATCTACTTAGAATACATAAAGTCCTCCTTTCTAGGGTCAATTTTTTTTCCTTGAGCTTGAGTAAGTCAAGATTTTTTTGCTTAAACATTAACCAGGCAAATGGAAGTCTCACCTTGTTTAAGGGGAGGTGGTCTAGGTATATGGCTATATAGCGTTAACGTTGTTTGCAAGTCACGTCAGTGTAGGTGCAGCGTAGCATTATGGTAGCATTAGCTATGCTCACTACAAGATGAGTCATGTGCTTATGCCAATCAATAATAATAGCTTTAGGTAACACAATATTCCAAGCACTAGAAATTGAGTTCTTACCATTCCATTGTTAGACTGAGTCCTAGCTGCTAAAGCAGCTAGCCTATAGCTTTTGTATCTTTGCATTTCCATAATAAAGTGTTAAAAGGTTAGTGACTTTCGTGGGCAGGATACAGACATGAAACCAATAAATTGTTTTGGATGTTAAAGAGGATTGGCTTAAATCTGCCAACACAAGATATTGCTTGACTATCTAGCCCTTTATTCTTTACACTTAGAGGCTTCAACTCCTTCTCACATCTCTAACTCAAACCAACCTAATCCTCCTCCCTTCCCTAACTAAATAAGATCTCTAATACAATTACCAATCTAGTAGGAAGGCAAGGCATAGAGTCAATCAAGATAGCTAGGAATTAACTATTAGCTATAGACACGGAAAGTTACTGTACACCCTTTAGAGTTGGGAATCACCATAGTCAAAAAGGCACCTTAGGCACTTTAGAAAGATTCTTTGGGTAGGAAGGTTTCTCAATTCGACATCGCTTGCTCCTTATCCCAATTCATGTGAAGCTTTTTCTTTCACAAGCAATTTTTTTATGTCTATGTGGCTATCTGAACATCTTATTCAATGAATCATCACCTCCCTCCTAGCTTTCATTCTATGTCATCTTCTTTGACTATTTTGGTTATTGGATTAAACCGCCCATCCATCTTCGAGGAGAGATTACCTTCATTCATATGATATTCCTAATACCAAGAGTAATTATTTTGATAGCTAGGTGAATTTATTTTCCTCCCCTTCTCCTAATGATGCAACTATCTATAAGGTACAAAGTCACTCGACTAAGAGGAGAGGATAGGTACCATAAGAGCTCTCAATTATGAAAGCAAGCAATCCCTCTAATAAGTAACTCCTCTCTTTATTTACCAGAATGGAGGATTTATGGTACCTCCTACTTCTGCTTAAACATATACCACTGCTAGAACTCAAACTCTTCAAAGCAAGAAAGCCTGTAAAGTAACAACATTTCAAAGTTGGAAATCCATATTACTTTTTCATTCTCATAACGGGAGTGAGTACACTGCAAGACAGGACAAGTTACTCCTTCACCTAGCAATGGTGCCATCTTTCTCATAAGTAAAGTAATTACCTAAGATAACTCCTCTTATTCTAATATAATCTAAGCAGCAGCTCCACAAGTCCGCTCAAAACCAGTCATTTTTTGAGCCATTCACTCTCCCCTATTAGTTGGCCTTTGCTCGCCACTAGAGTAAGTAAGAGTACAAGAGACTTTTCATGAACTTCAAGAACTGTAGATTTTTATCAGATTGTATACCTTTGTGTCTAGCTATGTAATGGATGTGTATAAAGAAGGGATGGGACATCTCTTTCCTTTTTTTAGGGAAGGGAGAGAAAGGGAATAAGCTGCTTTAGCCACTGTAAGTTCATGATGCCCTTGATCCTATTTGTTACATAGGATAAGAAGTAACATGGGCAAGGACAATAGATAGTAGGAGCGCATGGTTTATGGAGATTGAAGAAGAAGGTACCATCCTTCTTAGGTGTTAGTTATGCAAGTACAACACAAGGGCTAATGCTCTCCGATTCATCCAGGAAGCGGTGTTGGCTAGGAAGAGAGCTTCAATAGCTCTTGTCAGGTCAAGACCAGTATGGATATTCATTTTCACAGCATAATTGGATAGCTAACAGGTGAAGTGGCAGGAGTTTGAATCATGCTATATGATGATCAGTTGGCAGTGATCTAACATGCGATCTTGATGCTAAAGAGTCTTTCTTGACAGCAATCCTTTCACAAGCCCAATCTCCCTTTCTTTTTTCCATCAACAGATAGGGACCAAAGGTCTTTAACCCATGATATGTTGCTCTCGTGCTAAGATAAAGATAGAAATGTTTCTTCATAACAATAAAGATCTGAAAAGTTGCTGACAGAGATAAGAGCAATAAAGTGGGATCTACTAGATCAATCATTTTATCAATAGTGTAGGTGTAACCAATCTATCAATATGTGCTAGTAGGAGTCACAGGCAGTCTTCCTGTGTGTGCTTTCTTATTTCAATACCCGACATGGAACTACTAGATCTTTCCATTCCATCCCAAGAGTTAAGCGAAATGTAATCTAGCGCAAGACTTTCAGTGAGCGAGCATGGAAGCCGTAGTACACGGGTTAGCGTGGAGTAGTAAGTAGAGCTTCATTCATCTATCTGTCCATGTAGTAGTAGGTGAAGCAAGAGGTTCCTTCCCAACAGCTATGATGCAAGAGCTTTCATCTCTCATTTTTCCTCCTTAACCTATGATAGGTCTTCTCGTCTCACCTTACTCCTTACTCGGATCTTCTAACAAAGTAAAAATAAGAAACATAAAATAAGAACGTATGTTATGAATGTGAATGAATAGAAGAAAGAAATTTCAAATTCAAAAGTTGTAGCATTTTAGGTTTTCTAACCAAACTCTCACATTGGAGCTATTATTGTTGAGGGCTTGAAGCTATCTGAGCTGGAGTTGCTTGCCTCATCTTTCTTTTTTCTTTTCTATGTCAAAGCAAAGCCTTGATTGTGATTTCCCATATGATCTGTACTGAACCTTATTTATATGAATAAAGAACTAGTCGAAGAGAAGGAAAAAGAAGCAGCTTCTCCTATTACAAATATATGCTTTTAGTTATGCCTTTTCGTTGCATCCCTAACTTGAGTGAGTGAAAGTGAACGGCCACTACTTTCCTTTGTGATACATGAAATGAGGCCTCTAACTCTATGTTCTAGCCTTGATGCCTACTTTGCTCTTTCGTGACAATGTCTACCTTTAGGGAAGGGGGCTTACTCTTTAGCCTTAACTTAATAGATTGATAGCTATTTCACTTGTTATGAGACGGGAGAACTCCGACTAAACTAATTGGCCTATTCCTATATGATAGGAATACCTTCTAGGCCAATCCTATTAATAAAGTATATACTAGACAAGGCAAGCTTCATGCTTCCTCTAGTACTCAAGCTCAAGCCAAAGTAGTTCCTCAAGGACAGGAATAGCAAATCCGCAAGGATAGGACAACTATTCTAGTTCACCTCCTCTAGTGAACACCCCTCAACTGACTCTCTCATCTTAGATCTACTAAGGTACAGAGTCAATTGCTCTCGCTCAGGATAAGGAAAGTACCAAAAGGCCCATCATTAAATTAACCCAGCTGATGGAGAAAGTGAATGGAATCATGGGGCTTTTAGGTATCATAGGGAATCATTCGTGCGATCCATCCATTCTTCATTAATAAGTGGTGTAGGACCCATTGCATATTCCTTTAAAAGAAAGCATCTTTTGTCAATCGGATAGTAGCCCCCCTAAACTAAGTAAAAGGATTACCCTTGAAACATGAAACCTTTATTGGAGGAGGAATTGTAAGAGCCTCCCCGAAAGAGTAGGATCAATATCTAGTATCAAACAAGCAAGTAGGTGTCATTATTTAGTAATATGGTTGGTGACTCACTAAGCTTAGTTCTGGTGATCCCAATGAATAAAGATGATAGACGTGCAGGTGAAATTGATCAGATCGCCTTTGAAATTGATGTTTTCTATAGTGGTCTGAGGGTTTGTTCACCTTCAGACATACTACATCGGATCATCTCTTCCTTTCTTTCTTTTTTGAGCCCATCAGGCAGGCTATTGCTAAGACCTTATTCCGAGATGCTTTTGTTGGTATCAACCATATGCCCAAGTGGAATGAAGGGTAAAAGAGCCAAAATTGGGTTGGTGAGAGATCCAACTACTAAGGAACAAATAATCAAATATTAATTTACATTGCTCCAATCTATCACATTCCACTTCAACTGAATATTCATTCTAAAAAAGATCTAATTCTTATTCTTTCTTCTTTGGAATCCATGGAGCTATCTCCATGATTGGAAACTATAATCAGATGGAAGCATTGGTTTCTACATTCAATGATTAGTATTGACCTTGAGGTTGGGGGGATTTTGTTATCTCCGGGTGGAGCACACTTGAAGTTCCAGAAAAAAGTTCCTTTTGTTCATCTCCTAAGAAGCTTATTATTTTGAACTGAGCTCACAAGTGAACGAGATATGGAGATGGCAATTGAAGTTGCAGTTGCCATTCTTAGGGAATTCTAAGATCATGGTGGATCCATAATGGAATGGTCCATTTCCAATGGAATAGCAAAGTTCAAAGATCTAATGTAATAAGGTTTATAGCTAAATAGGCCATTGATGATACTTCCATATCTGGACCAGGATGAACTATTATAGGGGATTTATTGAAACCATTGATTTCAAAATATGGTAAAGTAGCTCCTGGATAGGGAACTACCCCTTTGATAGGTGTTTCAATGGCTTTATTTATGGAATTCCTATTTATTATTTTAGAGATTTATAATTCTTCTATTTTACTAAATGAAATCTTAATGAATTAGATTTACAAGAACCGCTAAGTCCTACTCTACTCACCTAAAGGATGCAAACAAACTTGCTCAAAGAGAAGGCATCTTACACTCTTTCTCGAAGGGCGTATATTCCTTTATTCCTCATATTCAAAAGCCTTATTACAAGACTTATACATATTATAAACTTTTTCAAGCCATATAAGAGCCTATGGATCATACTTATTTGGTTCTATTAATATAGCAAGTATCCTATTATTCGATCACCATGGAAGCACTTAAGTAAGACTGGCCAGCATTAGTGTGCTAATATAATCTCTTATACTAGTATCATCAAAAGAGAAAGAATCAGTCTTGGTAGTTTCCAATAAATAAGGTAAAAGGCGCTTTAGCCCTTTAATGGTGCAAATTCAAATGATCCCTACGACTAGCAAGTAAAGACTGCACTTTGGACAAAGAATCTATACAAGTGTGAATCTGCTTAGAAACATTACCAAAGTGAGATTGCTCCCAACTCTTAAGATCTTACCACAAGACTAAAGCTTCGTCATAATTGTCAAAGGAGATAAGATAAAAGGCCATGAATCTTAGACCAAGTAGATTGGATCACGAACTCATCTTGTAACCATATAGTTTCAAATCGATAGACTCTATGCTTCCACTTACTACAACTACACTGTCTCTCCCAAGAAAGAAACACTGGGCAATGATTATAAGCCAGTCTAACTAGATGCTTAATTCTGAAAGAAGGAAACATACATACCCAGTCAATATTCGCTACACATCTATCTAATCTCTCTTAAATATTATACTCACTCACCTACTCATTAGTCTAAGTCAAATTATATCCTGAGTACCTTAAATCATCTAAACCACAGTCATCCAAAGCACTATGAAAAGCTTAACATTTAAAAGCTCGTCTAACTTAAAATTTCATACTTTTCTTTTTTGTATGGATATATCTATCGGTCTTAGGGGTGATACTAAGAGAGTGTTTTGAAAGTTTAAAAGCTTCTAGTAAGATTAATCTTTCTTTAGCTATATGTAATAGATGGATTTTTGCTTAAGTAAATGAGTCCTCCTCAACGAGCTGATTCGAGGGAACAACCATTTAATCCCCATCAAAGTCTGCATTGAACCCCTTACAAACTAATGGATGTAACAAATAGCGTGGCCTTCCACTAAAATGGGCATTAGCTACAAGTGGAGGGCAGAATGTGGTAGTCACAGTTGAGGAAATTCCTTAGTCTTGAAGATAAGGGAGATAAGAGTTCGCCCTCCCTTAGGGGCTCGCAAAGTCAAAGTTAAAATTTCTATTATATCATTAATATAGGCATAAGGCTTATAAATAGTTTAAGTGATTTACACCTCAAAGTAAAGTGTGTGTAAATACCAAAAGCATAGGTTGACTCATTCACTAAACAATTATTTTATTAAGCGATCAACCAGGTGCAATGGGATAGAATTCCTTGCAAATTCTAGTTTTTAACTTTTTTTGTGACAACCCAGAAATGTCATGGTTCCTCATATATCCATTCCATCAAGTTAGTGCATAATTTTATGATTTAGATTTCATTTTTCTAATTCAGTTCATTATATCTTCTTTCAGATGGAACATCCCTATTTAAAGAAAGGCTTCCCTTTCTGTATAATAATAAAATGAGCATTCATTTAGCTCTCCTTAGGGGTCAAGAGTAGCCAGCCCTAGAAGTGCCACAATAAGAGCGGCATCCCGACCTGATATGAATCCCTACCTCTCTATCCACAATCGACCCGCTATTTCTAAAGCATATTTATTTACTTGAGGTATAGGCATGGGCATAGGTTCCTTTGGTGGCAAGAAAGGCAATTGACTTTGTTGACCCGGATTAGAGCAAACATGCAATACACATGAAGGTAGGAACTGTAGTATAGTATATAAACGTCAAGGCCGACTAACTTCTAAAAAAATAAAAGATTAAGTTGACTCCATTGATGCATTAATGACCCATTTCAAAAGGTAAAAGCATTATATCTCCCATATATGAATACAAAACCACTTTGAATAAATACAGATTGCAATTGAGAATCAGTTTCCCTTTTGATGGATCCAATTACCATTTAAGAGCCAAAGCTTGACTAATGATGACTACATCAACAAAAATCCTTGAATCTCAATTTCTTTTCCATAAAGGAGTAAATATCCAGATTCATAGCCCATTGAATACTCGGTTCCCCCAGCAAAAGGGGTATAAGCACTTGATCTAGTTTTTTTATTGATTCAGTCTTATAAGTAGTAGCATGGATGGCGACAAAGCTATAGTAAAAGAAGCCGCGGGAAGCAAAGGCACCATTGGGGCTAGGGTCCATTCATTCTTAGTAGACTTGCCTACCTCTCCTTATTCTTTCAAGATCAAGCCCCCCCAGTAGTTCATTACACAATTCTCTAACCAATACTATGCAGGGCAATTGTTGTGATTATTGCCATCAATAGAGTAGTAACTAACATTATGATCATACATAGTTTTATTATATTTTACAGTTCCTAGAGAAATTCCGTCATCATTTTGGAATTTGTGTTTTCAATTGCCTTAGTGGCATATTTTATTTGGGAAGATGTTTTCCCTTCTAAGAAAACGTATGTTGTTGTGTTTATGTCTTTTGGGTCAGGAACCTAGATTCCTTGCAACTGGACAAGGTCTAAAGCTCAGTTTTTGAATTCTTAGTAAACTGCGATGAGTTTATCTATGTCTTTATTTAGTTGTTTATTTTCTCAAGCAAATTTATTTTTGTTTTCTTTGTCCTCTAGTTCCTCCTAGAGGTGGTCTTGAGTGACCTCCCCATTTTGAGGAATAACTCCACTAGGTCTGGGTCACTAGCTTGTTAGCAAGGCACACAAACCATATAGTTGGTCTCCATTTGTATTTTGTATTTTATAACATTTAATTATTTCCCTATATACATGCAAAATTACAATTGCCTCCAAACAATTTCTAAATTTTTATAGTTAAGTCCAAGTTGTTAATTAAGTCATTTACATGCAATATAAACGTGATTCAATTATTGAGAATGAATTACATACATTCATAACAAAATAAATAAATAAAATAAGTACACACACAAAGATATGGGGAAAGAGAAAATATTACAACCCTTTAACATGCAAACAAAGATAAATAAATAAAATAAAATAATGTAAACACAAAGAAATGATGGAGGAGAAAAGATTACAACCTTTTTTAACATGTAAAATAAAAAAAAATGAATAGATAAAATAAGACAAACTAAAGGATCTTAAAGGCTAAGGTAAACTAGGTGATTTAATCATCATCCAATTCATCCTTGAAAGGTAAATTAATTAGCTCCAAAAAAGAATAACAAAAACCTACAAAAGAAACATTTGGTTAAGCTCTAAAAATATAAAATATTATAAAAAATACTAATAAATAGTAAATGGCGATTAACAAATAGTTGAGTCTAATAAAATTAGTGACAATACCTTACTAACAGAAAACAACGATGAATAAATAATTAAATGAAGACTTCTAAAAGTTCAAAATGAACAAATGAAACAACTAAAAAAAAATAAAAATATGTCATGTAAACATAAAATCATACCTAATGATCACAATAATTTACTAAACATGTAAAAAGTTAAAAAATATTTAATTAAATAAACAAATAAAAATGCAAAGAAGTAAATAAATAACTAACCAAAAATCATTGCTATAAAAATTGAATTCTGATTGTAAATGATACAAAAACATCTAAAAGTTCAAATAATAAATAAAAATGAAAATCTAAATCTTCCAAACTAGTAAATTAAAAGACAAAAACAAATAACCAAAAGAATCAAACTTAGAGCGGCCCCTTAACGATATGGCATCACCTTAACGAATAGGCGTCGCCTTATTACCTTAACATACCAATTTTAATGAAATAGCTTGATTTCTAAAACATGAAAACATAAACCAAACACTAACAAAATTAACACAAGTAACTTTCACATAAAATCAATAATTAAATCGAAACAAATCCTTAAATAAACAATTCAAAATGATAAACTTAATGAAGGTAAAATAGCATTAATGTTTTAAGTACAAGAACCTGCTCCTGTCTTTGTCCCTTAGAAACTTTATATGATTTGCATATGTGGACTAAGTTGGCTTCTTTCTACCACTCTTTCTTCCTCAGCTCTAACTTCCTTGTTGTCAACTTCTTCTTCTCTTCCTATACTTCTTTCCTTACTTTTTCCTCTTTTTTTCTTTTACGTAATTTTTCTACTTAATGTTGCTAACCCCATAATAGAGCCCTCTTTACTCTTTTAAAATCACTTCCCCCACTTTCTTTTCCACAAATCACTTTACATCTCGACCCCCCCATATTCACTTACCCCACTCCACGCTATTAGTAGTGTATGAGAACTAAATATTTATGTGTATAAAATTATAATAGTAAATTAGAGATTAGATTAGGACTTGATTATATATATATATATATATATATATATATATATATATATATATATATATATATATATATATAATAAAAAAACTTAGGGATCAAGCAAAAAATAATAATAATAATAATTAATTAAATTAAATTAATTAAAGGATTAAAAAAAAAGAAGAGAGCTAGGTGTCATTCTCTTGTGGTTTAAGATGCAATAGTTATCCATAATTTGGAGATAAAAATCTCCATTTGTGTTTATCATGTAATTAAAAAAAAAGAACAACATAGAAGTGCTGAGTAGAAGACCGTGAGTTTGAGAGCAAACTGATGAGTGATTCCTACATTAACCTCCTTTTTTTTCCAGTTTCTAATGGCTTCTTTGATTTCTCTACTCAACATATGTGTTTTCAATTCTTATTGTTTAAATTCCTACGTGTTTTCTTTTCTTTTTAGCACATATAATTGATTAGATATGGGTTCATGTTGCCGAATATTTGGTGGTTCTTTTCTAGTTTTCTTGACCTCCTTTGAGATACTCCTTATTCATTTGAAACATGTACTCTTTGTGAATTAGTGCTCTATGACTTGTGGATGTTTTCTTTTCTTTTCTTAGGCATAAAAGTCCATTTATGGTGTGCGATCTTGAAGAGAACAACTGAAAAATGTAGTTAACTTTGTTGTACTATGTTGTAATGTTTAATAGAATGATATTTGTCCAAAGAATGGAAACGAACCATTCTACTCTCAAATCCTGAAATTTTTTATGCCACCTCGCAAAAGAACACTTGCTGAATGTTTGTTTTAACCTTTCAAGAATTTGTTATTTACAAATAGTAAATAGGATATTTTAGAAATAAATAAAGAGTTGAAGAAGGCAAGTGTAGCAATAAAGTGGCCAACTGGTTAATGCAATGATTACTGATTTGGATTTTAGTGCTGCAAAATATATATATATATATTATACTCTTGCACTTGGGATGGGAAAGTGGTGAAGACTATAACAAAATAACAATAACTAATATTTTTAGAAGTCATGTGAATATGGCCACACATGGGCTAAATTATATTTAAGGTAAGTAAATTACATAAAACCAATTTGAATATAATGTAGTTTGGATAATTTTGTTAGGGTTGAAAACTTTATTAGGAACAAATTAAATAATAATAATAATAATAATAATTAAAGTAATAAAGTGAATAAATAAGGAATAAATGAAGGGCATGTATATATATCAATAAATTTAAGTAATTTATGTAATTAAGAGCACATGGGTACATGACAAGAAAGGTTGTAGTAAGACTATATATGGGGTACGACTGGGTTTTGTGAGATGTCATACTATGTATGGGACACAGCAAGTCGTGTGATTTAAAGAGTTTATTCATACTTTTAAATATGATGTGTTTATGAATTTATGGAAATTGAAATTTATATTGGTCAAATGCTTGATAACTGTCTTGTGGACAGTGCTTGAGATTCAATATGATGTTATGGCAAATTTAAGTGGTATTATTTGTATGCATACAATTATTTTGAACTTTCGATGCACCGAATGGTACCCGCCACATTAATAGCAACATGTGAAAATGTGCATCTATGCACTGCATTCTCATGTCATATTTTTAAAAAATTTGGTGCTAATAAGTATGTGCACTTTGTGATTATGAAATTGGTGATTGATAATATTATTTGAAAATATAGTTTTTGATATAGTTGAAAGTTATGAGCCTGAGATTGAGAGCTTTATACTATTATTTAATGGAAAAGCTTGCGGATAAGATGAAATAAAACTAGTTGATTATTATAAGAGAATTCTAAAGAAGCTATTATAATGCCAAAAAATATCTACATATATAAAATATGAATAAAGTGAGAATCATTACAAATTTTTAATACAAGATAATTTATAATCATTCTTGTAAATTTTATTATTTTTGTTTAATATCCCTTTTCCATTGTACATTGTGCTATATTTTCCTTGCTATTCACATCCCTTATTGTACTTTGTCACTCACTGGGTATTTTCTACAATAAAATACTCATTCCCTCACTTTTATCTTTTCTAGGTTAATGTCATAGCATATAAATAGCATTGTAATATAGTACTATGATATGAAATGAGATGATTATGAGATAGGATGTTAGGTAGGATGTGACAAAGGTTAGGGATACTTTAGGATTTGATGTATCCTATGCCATTTTCTTTACTTTATACAGATTGAAGGGTTACAACCATTTTGGAGATAAATTTTTGTATAAAGTTTTATATGACCAAGTACTTGTATCTTAAAGCTAACATACTAGTGCTTAGTTATAATGTATATACATATTGGTTATCTCTTGCCATCTATCCCTATCTTTGATATGCTCGATGTACAGTTTAACATTTATTTAATTTGCTACTATGAGCATATTACACAATTCAAAATAGGTTCCTCAACAATTATGGTTGTGCATGAAAATTGTTTACATGTTGAGGCAAATTAAAAATTAAGGTGTGGGAATTTTGAGTTTATTTAGAAGTGATACCTCTTTGGATCGGTGCTCTAATTGGATGATCTAGGGGATGCGATCAACTAATGAAGGTGTCGGTGGGGAGAAGTGTCACAAAGAAGGGCTGAATTGGGCCAACTAAGTGCGGTCCACTTATTTGGGCTGCATCCTTAGGCCTTCTGCTCATGGGCTGGGCAATTCTCATGCTGACAATTGTATTAGCTAATAAAAAGATAATTTAAAAAATATAGATGATTATGTTATTTAAATTATTAAAAAAATAAATATGGAGTAAGAGATAAAGTGCAGAATCTTCACCCTAAATTAAAATAGTAAATATTAACTTTTTAGCACCTAAATTACTTTTTTTTTTTTTTAAATACAGAGGATGGCCACAGGCCAAAAAAAGAAAAAACAAAACACCAGCACCAGCACATCGTGGCCAAGCCACACCCAACTTGTCCATTACCAACAGCTAAATGATAATATTAAGCATAATAACAAGCTCTGTAATACCCATTGGAAGCTCCAAAGTTTTAGAAGCTAGGCAGTCTGCAATTTGATTTGCCTCACTGAAGACATGAACCACCGTCACAGGCCAGTCATGTTTTAGATAATCTAAGCAAGCATACACAAGGTTAGCATGCATGCTCGCACAAACAGAATTACCATTAAGCCAATGAACCACCGTACTGGAGTTGACTTCCACATTTACATTTCGGAATCCTTTATCCCATGCCAGAGACAAACCTTGTAATACTACCCAAAGTTCAGCACCAATTGCGTCACAAGCACCGATGTTGATAATTAATTTTACTTTTATGATATAACAATCGGAATCAGTATATTCTCTTAGACGATGCTGATTGCTATTTGTCATGTCATAAACTAATGTATCAATAGGATCTAAAGCGGCTCATAATGTTGAAAATTATAATTACGAAGCATTTTTTTCGCTAGATAATTATATCAATAAACTGCCTGCATTAATAGTTAATCATTTGGCAACTAATTAATTATTTGCTATATTTTCCAATTAATGTTGGGCTAACGATAAAGCTAGATTATCTACCAGTTCAGGAAAATAAATGATGTACATATTGGTATAAATACAAATAAAATATAATGCATGATTATATTAAAAATATATATTTTATGCGTAATTAAATTTACACATTTCATATAATATGGTATTATTTGTTAAATTTTATATGATACAAACATAATTATAAATATATTTTAAAAAATTTAAATTTAAAACTTTTTTATTATAATATGGACTAATTTGTTAAATAAGTAAACTATTGGGGAGGTTTTTGTAAATATCTAGGGGTCATTTTTTTACCTATCAAAAAATAAGGGGGCAAGTGTAATTATATGGGCAAATTGGACCTTTAATGCATAGCTCAATGGCTAAATTGGCCCAAAAGATAACAAAATAGCTCAATTTGTCTTTGTATAAAAGTTTGGGGAACTAATGGTCAAATTGGCCCCTGAACTTGAACCCAATGAGCAAATAAGTTGAATTTTTACTTTTTCGACAAATTAGGACAAAACTTTCAATTTATAGGCCAAATAAATCCAAATTGGATTTGAAATAATTGCATGTAGTGCAAACTCTTTAACAAGCATGTGAAATAAATATTTTATTAACAAATCTATATATAAAAAAAATATTATTTCAATAGGACCAAAACACTCTTCTTTAATTCAAAAACATTGTTATTAAAAACACTTTTCAACACGAACCATTAGACAGCTTCATATCTCCATTCTCTTCATTGGACATCATCGCCTCTTTGTTGTTACCACCTCTACCCCCACCGCCACCATCATCTTTCCTCTTTTAAAGCCCAAAAAATTTCAATTCAACAAACCCATATCATCTCCAACTGAAAACAAAATAACTTTTAACAATCAAATCTCAAAACAAAATAAAACAAAATCTAGTATCCTTCCTCTGCCAAAAACAATGTTCATGCTTATTTTCCTTCACCTCTTTAGTATTCACTCTAATTTGGCATTTCATGCCTCAAGGAAAGCCAAAACAAACAAGCAGCATTTCAATTGTTGCATGCCAACCCAATTCTCTTATCAACAATAAAAGAACCTTCACCACCACAATTATCATTTCGAAAAAAATTCAAAACACCCATCTAAAACTTTTATCAAGCACATATTCTGATGCTACAATTGTTCAATAGTAGTGGAGTGCAAAGGTTACCGAATGACCTCAACATTAAATAAGTTGTTGCATGAGCAATAAGTTGAATTCTATCAATTTTTTTAACAAATTAAAGAATACTCATTTCCTGAAACATCACAAAAATAACAAAAACTCAAATAAAATGCAAAAAAAAAAAAAAAAAAAAAAAAAAAAAAAAAAAAAACAGATAACCTGAATCAAAACAATGCATATTGCTGAATATAACATGTAATAAACATATTTAAAAAACTAGCTTGTCTCTTTCATTCATCATCTACCTTCATCAGTTGCTTCAATAGCCCTGTTCAACATCCTCACCAAGCACACGTAATTTATTCATTTATATCAACTTCTCCAAAATCAAAATATTCAAAAGAAAATTAATTTCTTCATTCTTCATTTAACAAGATGATGGCTCCATAGCTTGGGATACCCACTAGCAATGGTGACGAAGGAGGTAGCCGGAGGAGGAGGGGTTTATGTTTGGATTTGAAGAGCTAGACAAAGAGAGTCAAAAGAAAATTAATTTTTTCATTCTTCATTTAACAAGATGATGGCTCCATAGCTAGGGATACCCACTAGCAACGGTGACGAAGGAGGTAGCCGGAGGAGGAGGGGTTTATGTTTGGATTTGAAGAGCTAGAATGAGAGAGATTGAGAGAGGGAACAACTTGGCTTCTTGATGAATTTGCCCATGGCATTGTTCCATCACCCATGAAGAAGAGCAAATTAAAGGAGAGAGGTTTTAATGGCTATTGGCCAATGAAGGCAAGAAAAGAAGAAGATTAAAAAGCAATAGGAAGAGTTAATAATAAAGATAATTAGCTAATTAATTAATTAAAGCAATTAATAAAGATTAAAAAAAGACATTTGAAAAGTCAAACCATTTTTTTAATATTACATAAATTTGAACTAAAAAAGTTGGTGATTGTTGCACACGCAGGATGATGGTCACAATTTGAATTTATTTGGCCCAAAAATTGAAATTTTTGTCCTAATTTATCGAAAAAGTAAAAATTTGACTTATTTACCCATTGGGTTCAAGGGCAATTTGATAATTAATTCAAAGTTAGGGGGGAAATTCATGCTTCCATATATATATATATATATATATATATATATATATATATATATATATATATATATAGATGATGATGTTCGATATTGAATTTATAGAGAAAAATATTTCTTTTCTCAATAACTTAGTCACGCCTCGATTCAAAGAGCTAGATGTTTATAAACATGAGCAAGAGCTCAAAGTCCTCTCAATTCTACTAGGAGGAACTAGCATTGACAGGCTCCAAAATGAAAGAAACTATAATTATAGAGCTAGATGCCTTCATAAGATGTACACTTTACTTCCTTTTAGAGATCATTACCAATATCTCTCAGCTTTTAGTGACATGTATAGAAGTACTACTCGTCTCGGTGTGAGAATCCATAGAAGGAGAACTTTTGATCTAGTTATGAGTTCAAAAATAGTGTAAATGATAAGAACTAAAAACAATAGGTACACACCATAATGCAATAGATCAAGAAAAAAATTTCAAAGATGTGGAGTACTCCTCGAGAGAAAAATTTCATGAACCTTTTCAAAAGCCTGTTTATGGATAAATAGGAAAGGGAGATTAAAATCCTTTCTACTCTGCTTGGAGGATCTAGTATCAATAAGCTCGCAAATGAGTGTAGTGATGATTACAGAGTTAGAAGCTTTATAGAGATGTTCACTTAGCTTCCTTTAAATTCCTTTTATCTTGAAGAATTTTGCAACATGTATGAGTGTTGCAAGAGTCGAGATAATAAAGGAAATATCATCCTCAGAATATGGACTTCTGATTTAGTTGAAAATACAATTGGTGGGGTTGAATCCAGCACATCATAATCATATGAAAAATTCAAGTCCAAATATGTCATGTTATCTTTCCTTACTATGCAATTTTATATGATTCTAGTTTAATGGACCATGTATCTATTAGGAAAATTAATAGAGTTGGCATAGCGGAATAACGTTCATAGAGATAAAATAAAATTACTGTAAAAATAATCAAACAAATAAATAAATGAAGGCGATTAAACCAGCCAATGGGCTATGTCCATAGGAGAAAATATAAATAATTCTTCCATTATAAAAATAATAGGTACAAGAGAGAGTATTCTCTAGATTAACACTAGAGGTATATAATAAAAGAGTTCTCACTAAAATAGTGACATTCAAAGTGTTTTCCAAACACTCCAAAATATTTTCCTTACTATTTTGTCACTCACCCATTGAGAAAGATTTCATAAACCCTTAAAACTCTCTCACACTCATTAAAGCTAACTAACTTCGTCTTTCACCTCACAAGCACACATAGAGCCAATTTTCAACTAAAAAATCAATAAATACAGCATTAAATTAGGTGCTATAAACTTTTATTTTTTTCAAACCTTATGGGCTCCACTAGGAGGGACCGTAACATTTCTCCCCCTCTTGACTACATGGAGGTCATTACCATTCCGATGGCCAATCGACAGAATTCAAACTTCTCCCTCGGTAGAGCCTTCTTTAATATGTCTGATCCATTTTTATTTGTATGGATCTTCTTAAGCTGCAATAACTTCTTCTCCAATACATCCTGTATTTAATGATATCTCATATAAATGTGCTTTAATCTTGAATGAAAGGAGGAATTCTTACCAAGGTATATAGTACTCTGACTATCACAAAATGGCTCATATTTGTCTTACTAAAAATTGAGTTCATTTAAGAACTTCTTCATCCATATCAACTCTTTACAACCTTCACTTACTATAATAAACTCTACTTCAGTGGTAGACAAAGCAACACATTTTGTAATTTTGAGTGTTATGACACAGCTCCCCCTGTAAATGTAATTAGGTGACCAGAGGTTGACTTTCTCGAGTCAGCATCACCTGTCATGTCTATATCTATGTATCTAGCTAACACAAGTTTGGTATCTCTAACATATAAGCATATTTTGGATGTTCCACAAAGATACCTGAAAATCCATTTTATTGTAGCCCAATGTTCCTTTTCAGGATTTTAAAGGAATCGACTTACAACTCCTACCGAGTTTACAATATTGAGCCATGTACACACTATGGCATACATCAAAATACCAACTGTTGAAGCATATGGAACTCCATCCATCACTTCCTTCTCCTTATCAGTGGAAGGGCTTTGCTGACAAATTAATCTAAAGTGATTAGTAAGAGGACAGCTAACTGCTTTAGCATTGTACATGTTAAACCTCTGAAGTACCTTCTTAATACACTTCTCTAGTGACAACCACAGTTTCTTAACGCCTCTATCTTTAATGATCTTCATGCAAAAAATCTGCTTTGTTGGTCCTAAGTCTTTTATAGCAAAAGACTTACTAAACTGCTTCTTTAAGCTATTGATTATGGAAACATTCCAACCAACAATCAACATGTAATCTACATAGAGAAATAACGCAATAAAGTCATCATCAGAGAATTTTTTAACAAATACATAATGGTTGAAAGTGGTCTTGTTGTAGCCTTACTCTCCCATAACATACTCAAACTTCTTATACCATTGTCTTGAAGCCGTACAAGATTTTCTTGAATATGCAAACATAGTCATCTTTTTCCTTTTCTTTGAAACCCTCTAGTTGCTTTATAAATATTTCTTCTTCTAAATTGCCATTAAAAAAGGCAATTTTAACATCCCTTTGCTTAATCTCCAAATTAAAACTTACTGCTAAACCTAGTACAGTACAAATGGATGTCATCTTCACCATTAAAGAAAAAATCTCATCAAAGTCGATACCTTTTCTTTCGTTAATTCCTTTTATAACCAATCTAGCTTTGAATCGTGGCTAGAGACTATATTCTTCATGCTTGATCCTGAACACCCACTTATTCTTCAAAAGCTCTCTTGCCTATATGCAACTTCACTAGCTTAAACATCTTGTTCTCATGCAAAGACTTCATCTCATCCTGCATGGCTTCAAACCATTTCTACTTGTGTTCATCATTCATAGCTTTTTCAAAGCTTTCTAGCTCTCCTCATTAGTTAGTAATACAAAATGGTCTCTAAGATATCTGGTAAAAGGTTGTCTGACTCTATCAGATCTCCTCAATGGCATTGGAGAAGCCTCATCTGCTGGTGGTTGATCATGAACACCATCATCATCATCACCTTTAGATGGATATGGAATCTCAATAGGAGTATCTTCATTACTTATATCTAGCATAGTAGCTTTATATTTATCTCCAACTTCCTTTAACACTATTGTTGGAGGAACTAACTTGAAATTTGAATCATCATTAGAATTAGGGATGTTCTTCCCAACTATGGCAATATCTTCGATTGTCTTATCATCAATAAACATGGCATCACGGCTTCCGACAAGCTTTTTTTTTCATAGATTATAAAATCTATGGCTAAGTTGATCTTAACTATAGCTAATGAACACACATTGTTGTGTCTTGACATTAAGCTTGGACCTCTCATCCTTAGGAATATGTACAAAGGCTTTGCATCCAAAAACCAGCAGATGACCATAGGAAACATCTTTTCCTTAGCACACCCTTTTTGGAGCGTTAGACTATAGAGGAACATATGGTGAAATGTTCAACACTTGCACTATTGTAAGTAGAGCTTCACCCCAAAATGACTTAGGCAGCTTTGAATGTGAGAGCAAAGTTCTGACTCTCTCCATCAAAGTTTTGTTCATCCTCTCAACTAAACCATTCAGCTACAATGTCTTTGGAGGTGTCATTTGATGTCGTACACTATGCTCTTTACAATAAGCATCAAATGGTCTAGAAAACTCTCCATCATTGTCTGTTCGAATGCACTTTAACCTTTTACCAATTTGTCTATCAACCAAGGAATGAAATTCCTTGAAGAGATTTTTAACTTCAAGGTGCATGCCCATATCTTTTAAGAATGATCTTCAATTAAAGTCACAAAGTACTAACAACCACCAAGTGACTTTGGCATTGGCCTACACAAGTCTAAATGAATTAAATTCAGCACATTCTTCATTTTAGAAGGAGTACTCTTGAAAGTAACCCTATTTTGGTTTCCTACAAGACAATCGACACATCTCCAGATGCATAAGATCTACTTTATATAACACATTTTTTTGGACAGTACTGTCATCCCTTTCTCACTTATGTGGCCAAGTCTTCTATATCATATCTTAACTGTATTGTCTTTCTCCATAGCATTCACTATGTCTTTAGAGAGATTTGCATGTATAAAGTACAATATTGAGTCCTTTTTGCCTCTAGCCACCGTTAGGGAGCTTTTAGTGAGTTTCCATTGGTCGTTATTGAAGTTATTGTAGAAACCTTCATCATCAAGCTTGCCTGTTAAGATCAAATTCAGGCGAATATTTGGAACATGCTTGACATTCTTCAAGACTAGTCTTGTGCCATTCACCATTTCCAAACACACATCTCCTTCACCAATAACTCTTATTTGATTTCCATTTCCCATCTTCATAAATCCATAATCTCTTGGAGTGTAGGATAAGAAAAATTCTCTTCAAGATGTATCATGAATGGAAGCACCACTGTCAATCACCCAGCTAGTCTTATAGGTAATAAAATTAACAGTATCATCATAAAAAAGGACATTGATTCTCCGAGAATATTTGCTTTATCATCATCAATGTTGTTATCTTTTCTCACATCTTTGCCTTTGTTCTTGTCCTTAAACTTTTAACAGAACTTCTTGATGTGGGCTTTATTTTTATAGTAATGGCATTCAATATTTGCGTACTTGTTTGACTCTCCTATGCTCTTATCTCTTTGCTTTGAGCTTCAAGTCTTACTTCTCCCCTTGGAATTTATAATAAGGATATCTAATTGTGTTAAATAGACACCCTTTGATATGCATCTCATCTTTTTATTCAGAATACTTCTTTTGACAAATTCCATATTCACTACACTGTTTGGTGCAGAGTTTATAAGTGAAATCTTCAAAGTCTCCCATGACACTAGTAGAGAAGCCAACACCATAAAATAAAAAATTTCATTATCAAGATTCATGCCCATTCTCGATAACTGATCCACGATCCCTTGCATTTAATTCAAATGATTGATGACAAAAGAGTGTTCCCAATATTTTATCTGCATTAATTTTGTTAGATAAAATAATTTGTTATTACTGGACTTTGAAGCATACAACTCCTTAAGCTTGTTCTATAACATTCGTGCTTGAGTTTCATTACAAATGTGGCTCTACACATTATCTTCAATGAACTATTAAATGAAGCCATAAACTTACTCATGCTCAAATGTCCATTCCTCATCCATCTTGCCTTTGGATTTTATTGTAAAAAAAACCGGTAGATGCAACTTCATCACAAATAGGACATCATTCATCTTGTTTCTCCATATATGGTAATTTGTTCCATTTAAGCTTACCATTTTGCTAGTCTTAGCCTCTATCGTTGCAATATTGTAATATCCCATGTTTTTTAAATATTTTTATACTGTATCGGGATATGCAGTGTTAATAATTTTTTTTCATATAATATTGATATTTCACAAGCTTTTATTTAATTAAAATTGAATTTTAACTGTTTATTATTATTTTAAGTGTTTTACGTAAAATTTTCCCGGGACTTACATTTTCGAGGAAATTTTCACATAAATAATTTACTATTAATTATTTTAAATAGATTTACGGACTTGCATGAGCTCATACATATTTTTAAAATACTAAACACCATATATATGTGTACTTATTTATCTAATTAGGGTTTAATTAATATTATCCTAATATTTTATTATTTATTAATTTGTTTTAATATTAATTAATTATTTTTAGGAGTATTAAATTATTAGTGTGTGGTGTATATTTAATGTGTGTAATTTAATATTATTTTAATATGTAGTATAAAGTATATATATATACATTTAATATTTAACAAAAAATTAAAGTTTGATCTAATTACCAAATTGCCACCCGAGCTTCTCCCTCACTCCCGATCACTTCCCTCACCGTTCCGGTTGCTTCCGTCCTGATTTCTTACCGTTGGTGTGCCGTCCGGCGTGCCACCTCCTTCCTCAGCCTCTTTCACCGCCTGTTGCAGCCGTTTCCGGCGTCTGAAGGTCGATCTCGGCCGGAGAAGCCGAAACATTGGCCACCGTCGTTCACGACGTTTCCAGCCACCGTTTTCAACACCGCCAGTCTCTTTCTTCTCCTTGAGCTCCGGTGAGTGTCATTCCAAGCTTTGTTTCACTTGAAATGGTCTTCATTTGCTTAGGTTTCGATTTTTCGAATTCAGCCTATTAGGGTTATTGAATTTTTTGAACTTCAATTTTATTGATTCATGAAAAATTCCTTCACAAATGTTGTTCCCCTTAGCTTAATATACATGTGTGAATTTTTGTGGAATTTTTGGGAATTATTTTGATTTTTGGGTATTTTTGAATATTTTAATATTATTTTCTAATTTTCGGAAATTAATTAAATAAATTATGAAATTGTGTTTTATGATAAATATAGGTGTTGAAATGAATTATAGGAATTTATTTGGAATTTTTATGAATTTCTATGTATTTATTTTGAATTTAATTACTTTATGGAATTTTTGAAAAATAGGGTTAATTGTGTTTTTAATTAAAGTTAATTGGTTAATTGAGTTTAATTATTGATATTATTGTTAAATATGTTGAGAAAATTAATTTTTGGATGATTATACTATTTTTGGTGAATTTTTGAAGTAATTTTAGTATATTTATATATATAGGGGTATTTTGGTAATTTTACCCTAAATTGACTAGAAATGTAATTTAATTGGTTTTAATAGTTATTTAAGGTATAAAAATGATTTTTACAAATTATTTAGTATTTTTAACTAATTAAAACTATTTTTCGTGAATTATTTGCAATTATATATATAATATACGATTTTACTAATAAAATGAGTTTTTATCGATTTTTACTGTGTTTTAAGGTTAATTACGTAATTTCTACTTATAAAATGTATTTCTATGATATAAGGGTATTTTTGGTATTTTCATAAGCGTTCTGTGTTTGTGGACCCCGATCGGTAGACTGTAGTTTAGAGTCCGACCGAGGGGTGGTGGATGTAATTCTGTGTCTATTTTTCAAACTGTGTTTCTTTGCAGGGTTGGCTCCACTCTTTGAGTAGAGAGATGTCCATTTTACAGGGGAGGTTCTGCCAAATTTTTGGTAGAATTCTCATAAAACGTGATGTCCAGTCGAACCCTACTTCTGTTTCTGTGTTTAATATTCTAGATCGAGTTTCTAGGAGGTTCTGTTAGGTTTATTCTGACTTCCATCGTTATTTATTATTTGTTTAGTTGCGCCGAGACCGAGGGCTAATGGACCAGGCCCGTTGGACCTATCTCGAGGAGCGCACTAAGTGTGAATTGCTATTTTATATATATATGCTTAGGGTGTATGATTTTAGAAATATATGTTTTATTTTAATTAAATGTGCATAAATAATTTGATTAGTATTTAAGTTTATTTTTAGTTTACTTTTGGTATATATTAAATTATATGCATGTTTTATTAATAAATTGTATTTAAAATGTTTGTAAATATATTTCTAGCTTAATTTGTAATTTGATTGGATTTATTTGACATATATATACTCGAAATATACCTGGTTTACTTTTGGTATATTTCCAATATATATATGGTTTATATTGTTATTTTATTTAAATTCATGCATCATTTGTTTGTGAATGTATGTTTTATATTTTAATGAAGGATATCAATAGAACGTGCTACCTATTAGGCAGCACTAGGACCGAGTACGTACCAGTACGCTTATAGCATTTAGGCTATATTACTAACCTGCTTGAGGATATTGATTGAATCTGATTATTTGATATGTGTGATATGATTTGGGGAGTGTGATTGCTGGAGCTCGGTTGACCAAGTGTCTCGGGGCTAATCACACTGACAGTCAAACTGCTGGAGCTCGATTGACTTAGTGTCTTGGGGCCAGTCTACTATCCAAATGGAATAAGTGAAAATATTTGGAATAAGTGAAAATATTTGGAATAAGTGAGCCTGTATGGCTAGGGTGTTGTCTAACACTGTTTGAGGTTGCGATATCATAGGGTTCTATTTGATCCTTCATGAACTGTGATTTTCAATAAAATATATAAAATGATTTTATTGCATCTGTGTGTATTTGCCTGTATATATACATATTAGACATCTACTGTTGATTGTATGCATTGTCATTTAGTATGCATGTATATATATTATAGTAATTCACTCAGTGAGGTCTGACTCCCCTCCGTTGACTACTTTTCAGGAGAGTCGTCTTCCTCAGACCTCAATAGTAGGCATGTACGCCGGATTTCTTCCGCCCCGGCTTCTTTATGTAAACTGCTTCCCTGAGTCTTGAATTTTATTTTATCTAGACACTGCAGTAGTCATTAAATTAGTAAAGAGATGTTGTATTATATTTGAACTGGATTTGTATTAAAAGAGTATATATATATATATATATATGAGATGAGGATTTAATTTAAATCTAGTTGGTGCAAATGTTATTGTGATATTTATGATTTTTATTTCCGTTGCATTATATATTGTTATTACTATTGTATGTTTTATTTTATTTTTAGGCTTGCTATGGGTTCCGAATTCGAAAGAATTCCCGTTCCCTAGCATCGGTCATGGCCCCTCTTTTGGGTCGTGACAAAGTTGGTATCAGAGCGGAGTTCTGTGTCAGGGCTTAGTTGTGTGAGTTGTGGCCCTAGTTTTAAAGTTGTGTTTTCTTTAGGTAACTACTGTAGTGAATTAGGTTCGAGTATTTCTTGATAAGTATTCCTTTTTTTAGTTTTCTGCGTTATTCCTTCGTTGTCTGTTTTGTCTGAATCTTTCCGTTTATCTTTTCAGAATGAGGAGGCGAGCGCGTGTCGCTCCACCGATTGTTGAGGCTGAGGATGACGAGTCTTTTCAGGATGAGGTTTTACCTCCCGAGTAGCCAGTTAGACGTAGAGGTCGTGGTAGAGGTAGACCTCGAGGAGCGGCAGGTCATCGTAGGCAGAGAGAGTTATAGGACGAGGAGCCTGTAGAGCCTGAGTTTGATGTTCCTATACCTCCAGTTGTTCCTCCTGTTCAGCCTGCCTATCAGCAGGGTATGTCTGACCCTGAGGTAGCTTTGTTCTATGCCAGAGTTAGCAGGTTTGCGTTTGATGGGACTTCCGATCCGTTGGACTTTCTGCACGCGATCGAGACTCGGACTCAGACTGCTCACACCAAGTACCAGCGGATCATGATCGTCGAGTTGGCTGTCAAGGGACCAGCCTTAGATTGGTTCATTAAGATGATCCAGCCTTATATGATAACGATGACCTGGGCTCAGTTTCGAGAGCGATTTATGAGGAGATTCTATCCAGAACCTCTCCGTATGAGCTATCATCTCCGATTGACTAGCATTTCTCATGGTGATCGATCTGTAGAGGAGTACACCCGAGAGTTTCTTCGGCTGGGTAGATATGCAGAGGATCTGATGCGAGACCAGTATTTTACAGTCACTACATATGTCACTGGTTTGGGTTCAGCATTTGTTGGTATGCCTATAGCAGGCCTTACCCTGGAGTCTATGATTGAGTTGGCCAAGGAGATTGAGCTAAGGCTAGTTAGGCAGGGAGCGATGCCTGATTACTACTAGTTGGGAGTTCAGTCGAGTGGATTGCAGACTACACAACATTCTAGTTTTCATGTTGGATCGAGTAGTTAGCAGTGAGGTCAGACTCAGCAGAGTTAGAGGCAGCAGCAGCGAGTGCATCGGAGCAGTAGACATGGCCGTGGAGGTCAACGTAGGTCGTTCAGATTTGGGTCAGGTGCTTCGAGCAGCAGTAGTGGTCGTAGTTCTGGATCAGCTGCCAGTGTTTGCCAGACCTGTGGTAGAGTCCATCAGGGACCGTGTTATCTGACACCATTGACATGCTTCAGATGCGGGCAGACATGACATTTTTCTAGATCATGTCCTTACTCTGGGTATCAGTAGTCGTAGATTCCGCGATTCCCATAGCAGTCGATTGCTAGTGCTGCACCCGTGCCATTTCAGTTACCCCCAGTTCAGCATCAGAGTTCCACTCAGATTGTCCCACAGTAGAGTCGTGGTAGAGGTACTAGAGGAGGTGCTAGAGGTGTTGGCTAGGCTTCTACCAGTCAGCAGGGAGGTCGAGGACAGGCCAGAGTTTTCCATCTCACTCAGCAGGATGCTCAGGCATCTAATGCAATCATGGCAGGTATTGTTTCTGTTTGTTACCTGGATGCATGGGTTTTTTTGATCCGAGTGCCACGCATTCGTTTGTTTCTCCCATTTTTGCTTCCAAGTCTTGTTAACAAGCTTCGAGGATGGCTTTTCCTTTGTCTGTTGCCACTCCTCTTAGCGATTCCTTGGACACCGATATTGTTCTTTCTGGTTGTCCAATTCTCATGGGAGATAGAGAATTACCCGCTAATTTGATCTTGTTGGATGTGATGGAGTTTGATGTTATTCTGGGAATGGATTGGTTATCTCAGCACTATGCTATGGTAGATTGCAGGAATAAAGAGGTGACTTTCAGAATTCCTGATGAAGAAGAGTTTAAATTTGTGGGTGATAGGAGTTCAGCACCTCAGAATCTTATTTCTGCTATTACGGCTAGGAAGTTATTGAGGAAAGGATGTCAGGGATATTTGGCATTAGTCAGGGATACATCAGTGGAGAAGTTATTACTCACAGATGTTCCTATTGCTTGTGAGTTTCCTGATGTTTTTCCTGAGGAGTTGCCAGGTTTACCACCTCACAAAGAGATTGAATTCTGTATAGATGTGGTTCCAGGTACTACTCCTATATCTATGCCACCCTACAGAATGGGTCCTGCAGAGTTGAAAGAGTTGAAGGAGCAGTTGCAAAAGTTGTTAGATAAGGGTTTTATTAGACCTTGTGTTTCTCCTTGGGGTGCACTAGTCCTGTTTGTGAAGAAGAAGGATGGTACCCTGAGACTGTGCATTGACTACAGAGAGCTGAATAAGGTGACAGTGAAGAACAAGTATCCTCTCCCAAGGATAGATGACTTGTTTGATCAGCTACATGGTGCATAGTTCTTTTCTAAGATTGACTTGAGGTCGGGTTATCATCAGCTACGGATTAGTGAAGCCGATGTTCCTAAGACAACATTCCGCACTAGATATAGCCATTATGAGTTTCTGGTGATGTCTTTTGGTTTGACTAATGCACCAGCAGCTTTTATGGACCTGATGAACAGGGTATTCAGACCGTATGTGGATCAGTTTGTAGTAGTCTTCATTGATGATATACTTGTTTATTCTAGGAGTATGGAGGAGCATGTATATCACTTGAGGATTGTACTACAGACACTGAGAGATCATCAGCTTTATGCTAAATTCTCAAAGTGTGATTTCTGGATGGAGAGTGTTTCTTTTCTTGGACACGTAGTGTCTAAAGAAGGTATCCAGGTTGATCCACAGAAGATTGAAGCAGTGTCTGAGTGGCCTAGACCGACTTATGTTACTAAGATTCAGAGTTTTCTAGGTTTACCCGAGTATTATAGGCGGTTTGTGCAAGATTTTTCTAGAATTTCAGCCCCTATGACTCGATTGACTCAGAAGAATGTTAGATTCGAGTGGTCAGAAGCTTGTGAGAATAGTTTCCAGTTGTTGAAGGAGAAGTTGACCATAGCGCCAGTGTTAGCTTTGCCTAATAGTATGGACAAGTTCACAATTTACTGTGATGCCTCTAGAGTTGGCCTTGGTTGTGTGCTGATGCAGAATAGAAGGGTAATAGCCTATGCTTCAAGGCAGTTGAAGAAGCATGAATAGAACTATCCCACACATGACCTAGAGATGGTTGCAGTGATCTTTGCTTTGAAGATTTGGAGACATTATCTGTACGGGGTGACTTGTGAGATATTTACTGATCACAAGAGCCTTAAGTACATTTTTCAACAGAGAGATCTGAATCTGAGGCAGAGAAGATGGTTAAAATTGTTGAAGGATTATGGCTGTGAGATTCTATATCATCCGCGTAAAGCTAATGTGGTAGCAGATGCTTTGAGTAGAAAGTCCTCAGGCAGTCTTGCTCACATCAGTTTTGAGAGGAGACCATTGATCCAAGAATTGCATATGTTGGTGGATCAAGGTCTGATGATGAAGATCAGTAGATCAGGTAGACTGCTAGCTCAGTTTAAGGTACGATCTGTACTGAGGGATAGGATTAAAGTAGCTCAGAGCCGAGATCCTATTCTGGAAGAGCTTACAGAGAATGTCAGAGCAGGGAAGTTCACTGATTTCACACTCGATGATGATGGTGTGTTATGGATTAGTGGTAGATTGTGTGTTCCCGATGTGGATGATTTGAGAGAAGAGATCCTAGAGGAAGCACATTCTACAGCTTACAGCATTCATCCGGGTATTACTAAGATGTATCACAATATCAGAGACTTATACTAGTGGGACGGATTGAGGAAGGATGTCGCTGATTATGTTGCTAAGTGCTTGACGTGTGAGTAAGTGAAAGTTGAACATTAGAAGCCTTTTAGGAAGCTTCAGCCTCTTCCTATTCCCGAGTAGAAGTGGGAAAGGATAGCTATGGATTTTGTGGTCGGTTTACCTCATTCTAAAGATAGATACGATTCCATCTGGGTGATTGTAGACAGGTTGACGAAGTCTGCACATTTCCTACCTGTGAAAGCCACTTATTTTGTAGCTAGATTGGTGAAGCTGTATGTGAAGCATATTGTGTGCCTTCATGGAGTACCTGTGTCCATTGTATCATATAAAGGTTCAGTGTTTACTTCTCATTTTTGGCAGAAGTTGCAGGAAGCGATGGGCACTAGGTTGGATTTCAGTACTGCTTTTCATCCTCAGACAGATGGTCAGTCTGAGAGGACGATCTAGACACTGGAAGATATATTAAGGATGTGTGTCCTGGATTTGGGAGGTAGTTGGGATAATCATTTGCCACTCGTTGAGTTTGCATATAATAACAGCTACCATAGCAGTATTGGCATGGCACCGTATGAGGCTTTGTATGGAAGGAAGTGTAGATCCCCTTTGAGTTGGGATGAGATTGGTGAGAGAGCTTTAATTGGACCTGAGATGGTTCAGGATGCTGTAGAGAAAGTCACCGCAATTAAGCGCAGATTAGAGACCGTAGTTAGCAGGCAGAAGAGTTATGTAGATCCTAGGCGCAGAGATGTGGAGTTTCAAGTTGGAGATTTCATTTTTCTGAAGGTATCTCCGATGAAGGGTGTGATGAGATTTGGTAGGAAGGGTAAGTTAGCACCGAGATATATCAGACCGTTTGAGATTCTGGAGAGAGTTGGCACTGTTGCATATCGGTTGGATTTGCCTCCGAGTATGTCACAGGTGCATCCAGTATTTCATATCTCGATGTTGAGGAAGTATATCTCAGACCCTTCACACGTGTTGCAGCCCGACAGTGTAGAAGTGAGTGAAGACTTGACGTTTGTGGAAGAACCTGTGGCGATCATTGACTATCAAGTTTGACAGTTGCGTTCGAAACAGATTTCGATGCTGAAGGTTCTATGGCGCAGCAACAGAGTTGAGGAGCATACGTGGGAGACTGAAGCTGAGATGTGAGCTTCTTACCCGTATCTCTTTCCTTCCTGATCCTGTAATCTTTTCTTTCTGGAATTCGGGGATGAATTCTTGTAAGAGGGGGAGACTATAATATCCCGTGTTTTTTAAATATTTTTATACTGTATCGGGATATGCAGTGTTAATAATTTTTTTTATATAATATTGATATTTCACGAGCTTTTATTTAATTAAAATTGAATTTTAATTGTTTATTATTATTTTAAGTGTTTTACGTAAAATTTTTCCAAGACTTGCATTTTCGGGGAAATTTTCACATAAATAATTTACTATTAATTATTTTAAATAGATTTATGGACTTGCATGAGCTCATACATATTTTTAAAATACTAAACACTGTATATATGTGTACTTATTTATCTAATTAGGATTTAATTAATATTACCCTAATATTTTATTATTTATTAATTTGTTTTAATATTAATTAATTATTTTTAGGAGTATTAAATTATTAAAATATTAAATTATTAGTGTGTGGTGTATATTTAATTTGTGTAATTTAATATTATTTTAATATATAGTATAAAGTATATATATATACATTTAATATTTAACAAAAAATTAAAGTTTGATATAATTACGAAATTGCCACCCGAGCTTCTCCCTCACTCCCGATCACTTCCCTCACCATTCTGGTCACTGCCGTCTCGATTTCTTGCCGTTGGTGTGCCATCCGGCGTGCCACCTCCTTCCTCAGCCTCTTCCGCCGCCTATTGCAGTCATTTCAGGCGTCTGGAGGTCGATTTCGGCCGGAGAAGCCGAAACTTTGGCCACCGTCGTTCACGACGTTTCTGGCCACCGTTTTCGACACCGCTGATCTCTTTCTTCTCCTTGAGCTCCGGTGAGTGTCATTCCAAGCTTTGTTTCACTTGAACTGGTCTTGATTTGCTTAGGTTTCGATTTTTCGAATTCGGCCTATTAGGGTTATTGAATTTTTTGAACTTCAATTTGATTGATTCATGAAAAATTCCTTCACAAATGTTGTTCCTATTAGCTTATTATACATGTGTGAATTTTTGTAGAATTTTTGGGAATTATTTTGATTTTTGGGTATTTTTGAATATTTCAATAATATTTTCTAATTTTCGAAAATTAATTAAATAAATTATGAAATTGTGTTTTATGATAAATATAGGTGTTGAAATGAATTATAGGAATTTATTTGGAATTTTTATGAATTTCTATGTATTTATTTTGAATTTAATTACTTTATGGAATTTTTGAAAAATAGGGTTAATTGTGTTTTTAATTAAATTTAATTGGTTAATTGAGTTTAATTATTGATATTATTGATAAATATGTTGAGAAAATTAATTTTTGGATGATTATACTATTTTTGGTGAATTTTTGAAGTAATTTTAGTATATTTATATATATAGGGGTATTTTGGTAATTTTACCCTAAATTGACTAGAAATGTAATTTAATTGGTTGTAATAGTTATTTAAGGTATAAAAATTATTTCTACAAATTATTTAGTATTTTTAACTAATTAAAACTATTTTTCGTGAATTATTTTCAATTGTATATATAACATACGATTTTACTAATAAAATGAGTTTTTATCGGTTTTTACTGTCTTTTAAGGTTAATTACATAATTTCTACTTATAAAATGTATTTCTATGATATAAGGGTATTTTTGGTATTTTCATAAGTATTATGTATTTGTGGACCCCGATCGGTAGACTGTAGTTTGGAGTCCGACCGAGGGGTGGTGGATGTAATTCTATGTCTATTTTTCGAACTGTGTTTCATTGCAGGGTCGGCTCTACTCTTTGAGTAGAGAGATGTCCGTTTTACAGGGGAGGTTCTGTCAAATTTTTGATAGAATTCTCGTAAAACGTGATGTCCAGTCGAACCCTACTTCTGTTTCTGTATTTAATATTCTAGATCGAGTTTCTAGGATTTTTTGTTAGGTTTATTCTGACTTCTGTCGTTATTTATTGTTTGTTTAGTTGTGCCGAGACCGAGGGCTAGTGGACCTGGCCCGTCGGACCTATCTCGAGGAGCGCACTAAGTGTGAGTTGCTATTTTATATATATATGCTTAGGGTGCATGATTTTAAAAATATATGTTTTATTTTAATTAAATGTGCATAAATAATTTGTTTAGTATTTAAGCTTATTTTTAGTTTACTTTTGGTATATATTAAATTATATGCATGTTTTATTAATAAATTATATTTAAAATGTTTTTAAATATATTTCTAGCTTAATTTGTAATTTGATTGGATTTATTTGACGTATATATACTCGAAATATACCTGGTTTACTTTTGGTATATTTTCAGTATATATATGGTTTATATTGTTATTTTATTTAAATTCATGCATCATTTATTTGTGAATGTATGTTTTATATTTTAATGAAGGATATCAATAGAATGTGCTACCTATTGGGCAGCACTAGGACCGAGTATGTACCGGTACGCTTATAGCATTTAGGCTATATTACTAACCTACTTGAGGATATTGATTGAATCTGATTATTTGATATGTGTGATATGATTTGGGGAGTGTGATTGCTGGAGCTCGATTGACCAAGTGTCTCGGGGCCAATCACACTGACAGTCAGACTGCTGGAGTTCGGTTGAATTAGTATCTCGGGGCCAGTCTACTGTCCAAATGGAATGAGTGAAAATATTTGGAATAAGTGAGCCTGTATGGCTAGAGTGTTGTCTAACACTGTTTGAGGTTGCGATATCATAGGGTTCTATTTGATCCTTCATGAACTGTGATTTTCAATAAAATATATAAAATGATTTTATTACATCTGTGTGTATTTGCCTGTATATATACATATTAGATATATACTGTTGATTGTATGCATTGTCATTTAGTATGCATGTATATATATTATAGTAATTCACTCAGTGAGGTCTGACTCCACTTCGTTGACTACTTTTCAAGAGAGTCATCTTCCTCAGACCTCAATAGTAGGCCTGTACGCCGGATTTCTTCCGCCTCGACTTCTTTATGTAAACTGCTTCCCTGAGTCTTGAATTTTATTTTATCTAGACACTGCAGTAGTCATTAAATTATTAAAGAGATGTTGTATTATATTTGAACTGGATTTGTATTAAAAGAGTATATATATATATATGAGATGAAAATTTAATTTAAATCCAGTTGGTGCAAATGTTATTGTGATATTTATGATTTTTATTTCCGCTGCATTATATATTGTTATTACTATTGCATGTTTTATTTTATTTTTAGGCTTGCTATGGGTTCCGGATTCGAAAGAATTCCCTTTCCCTAGCGCCGGTCATGACCCCTATTTTGGGTCATGACAAATATTTAATAATGCCTCTAGAACAAGAACCATTAGCTTTAATACCACATGTTGGAAAAATTAATAGAGTTGGCGCAACAAAATAATGTTCACAGAGACAAAATAAAATTACTATAGAAATGATCAAATAAATAAATAAATGAAGGCAGTGGTTAAACCAACCAATGGGTGAGTAAAATAGGTGGTAAAACCTATTTTACTTAATAATAAAAAATTACACAATTATTTTAATGTTGTTCTTCCTTAATTCTTGGGCTACATCCATGGGAAAAAATCTGAATAATTTTTCAACTATAAAAATTGTAGGTACAAGAGAGAATCTTCTCTAAATCAATACTATAGATATAGAATAAAAGAGTTCTCACTAAAATAGTGACACTAAAAGTGTTTTCCAAATACCCCAAAATATTTTCCTCATTATTTTGCCACTCACACATTGATAAAGATTTCCAAAACCCTTAAAACTCTCTCACACTCATCAAAGCTAACTAACTTTAGCTCTCACCTCACAAGCACACACAAAGCACTGAATTTTTTGCTCTCTTCCTGTTGTTTGCCTGTTGCTTCTTCTCCATGGCCATGGCTTTATATAGCCATTGTGTTAGCCAATTTTTCAACTAAAAAAAAATCAACAAATGCAACATCAAATTCAATGCTACAAACTTTGATTTTTTTTCAAACCTTATGGGCTCCACTAGGAGGGACCCACAAATGTATCAAGTTCTTTTTTAATGTCATAAGACTTAGTTTTGGTGCTTTAAGCAATTTAGCTAGTTTAATTAGTCATGTGGCATGGTTCTTGTCTTGTTGATGCTTTTTATTTACTTGTGTAAGAAAAAATAAATAATGTATTACCTATTTTTTTTCCATGACTCGTTTGTTTCATTAAAAAATAAGGGTGAAAATAAAAATCAGAATGAGTGATTTTGAATTATATTGTTTGGTTCATTAAAATTTCGTCTAAGAATGAGAATGGGAATGAATTGCCCCAACAATGGAAATCACTCATTCCCCTTATAGCAGTAATGAATGATTTTCATTCCAATGAAATTAAGTTAAATTAATTATAAATTAATCAAAATTTTAAATATTATCATATATTATTAAAATTTATAAAATACATATTTTTTTAAGTAATAAAATAAAAAATATAAATTGATAATAATAATTATTGAATATATATTTTTTCATATATAAATAACATTGATTTCAATTCCAATTCCCTTATAAACCAAATATTTTGATAAAATTTTAATTCCATTTCCAATTGCCCTTTATTCTGATTCTTATTCTACTTCTGAATTATGAACCAAACGACCTTAATATATAAAATGGTACCTCCTTTCTAAGAACATTTTAAGATGCAGAGTTTAATTTCAGTTATCGTTAATTTAAAAGGATAATGTGTCCTTATTGTGCAATCCATCAAAACATAGATTATATGACATCCCCATTAACAAAAAAAAAAAAAAAAATTCTAATAAACTCTAACTAATCTAATTTGACCACAATTAAATCACAATATATACAATATATGATAATATGCACCTTATGTCCCCACAAGTAGTTCAAGTGACAAAAGTTATGGACATCATGTTTGAGGAGATCAAAGATCGAACCCTCCATCCTCCCTATCTCCTCTCATTATGGTGTTGAAATTTAACAACTTGATTTAGTTGTTAAAAACAAAATAATATACACCTTATTATGTTAAGACGTGCCCATTAGTAGGTTTAAATATTGGATTTTAACACCGTCATTGCTTGTATTGTTTTTGCTATATATTTAGAGGAAAATGTGTAAGAATTTGAGATTGTCTTTACTGTCATTTTTGTTTCTTCTCTCTCAAGACCAAATAATATTTCATCTAAAAAAACACACTGAATAATTTTTTTTTAATTTTTTTTTCTTTTCTGATTGTATCTATAGTTTTCATTGCCTGAGTTAGCTTGGTGGCCTCAAACCAAATCCACCCTAGCAGCTAACTCATTGTTGCAGGTTAACTACTAGTACAATATAAAATATTAAATATATGGGACAAGATGCACAAATACAACCTTCCCCACAAGTTCCTAAGCTAATTAGGAAAATATTAATTAATGCAATTTGCTTGTATTAACGTGGTCCCAATGTTGTTTACGATAATAAAAGGAGACAAGAGGGTATCGACCATGGAGTAGGTAATAATTTTGGGTATTTATTTAGGGCATAACTCATATTTGGATCCATGCACTTTATTTTTTTATTTTTTTTATTTTTTATTTTTATATTTCATATTGTATTTTTATGTCTATACTAAGTTTCTACATTTTTATTTTTGACATTAAATTCCTACACTTTTATTTTATCATACATTGAATTTTTAATTTAAAATTAATACATTTTTATTTTATCATATATTGATTCTTTAATTTTAAAATAAAGATGTAATGAATCAAAAAATAAAAATATATGAACTCAATATATAGAAATAAAAATACATAAATAAAATTTTAAAAAATAAAAATGCAGGAAATCAAATATGGGTTAAATCATTTATTTATATTCCTCATCACTAGTCCCAAAAAACACACTACCAAATGAATAAATATATATATGAGTATATATTGCACCGAAAGAGAAACGAAAGAAATAATATAAAATGAAAAAAGTTAGGACAAATGGATGACCAAAGGCCATTTTTAATTTATTTTTTGTAATTTGCAAATAAAAGTTTATATATGCATTTTCTAATTAAGAATCCATGCAATAAGCAGACTGTAAAATAAAATTATTAAATAAATAATTAAAATAAAATAATAACTAAATAAATTAAAATAAAATATATCACACTAATTTTATCTTCTTTAATTTTTGCTGCCATACTTTTTTAGTTACAATAAGATTTGTTTTTAGAATTATTAAATCATTATTGAATTATGTAGAATAGTGTTTTAGTTAAAAAAAAATACTAAGCAATTACTATAATTTTTTAATGGATTGGAAAATATATTTTAAATAATTTAAGATAGAAAAATATGTAATAAATAAATACTTTTAAAAATTGAGTAATATCAAAATGTATGTATAATAGTATTTTAGTTAAAAAATAATATTAATAATTGTCGTAAATATTTTATTTTTAAAAAAAATTAAGATTTTTAATAGTTTAACATATTAACTTTTAGAATAAATACTCAAATAAAAAAAAAATTTTAGCTTAATGACTTCATAGCTTATAATTTTACATATATATATATATCAACATACAAAATAGTTAAGGATTATTTTTTAATATATAAGACTCAATCGGGAAATTTTATTTAAATATATTCAGCTTCTTCAAATTTGCATGCAGTATATTCATTAAATATGACTAAAATTGTAATTTAACCGATTACATCTTTGGAACAAATCAATTTAATAAAATTTATAATAAAATTTTTTTATAACTAATTTTATATATTAATTCATAAATAATCATTGACATAATATATTTGAATAGGATCCAAAGAATGATCTAAATCACATAATTGCATTTTTTCCGACCATGACCTGTAACTATCTTCTCACACCCGCTACTATTAAACGAATCGAAGGGAGGTCTCTATCCGAAGACAACCTAGGAGCACTAACATACGTTACTTCATCAGACTCTGGAACTTAGATCGATAAACCTGCATAGACCATAGAAAAACACATGGAAACAGAACCAAATCTCCCCACCAAGCAAAACAAGGAAAATGGAGAAGCCTTTGATCATCATGTTATTGCAATCTCATCATCAGAGGAAGAGAAGTGGGTAGCTTCACTTGAAGATAAAATATGTAAAATACCAAAGTTGTTGAACAAATCTGCTGGTAATAGCGCTTGCTGTATCTTTAGAGTTCCTCAAATCCTTGCTCAAGTCAATGAGAAAGCTTATGAACCTCACATAGTGTCTATCGGCCCTTATCACCATGGAAAAGATAACCTCCGGATGATTCAAGAACACAAATGGAAATATCTTGGTGCTGTTCTTGATCGAACAAAAGATCACGGTGTTGGCCTTAAGGATTTCTTTAAAGCCATAGCACCAAAGGAGGAGGAGATCAGAGAGTGCTACTCAGAGAATATTGAATATAGAAGCCATCAAGTCATTGAAATGATGGTTCTTGATGGATGCTTCATTATCGAGCTCTTGTGCATTGTTGGAAGGTTAGTACTGACTCATGATCTCGATGACCCAATTTTCAATATGGCTTGGATTTTATCTTTTTTGACAAAAGATTTTCTCAGGCTAGAGAATCAAATCCCTTTCTTTGTTCTTGAGTCTTTGTTTGAGCTAATCTCAGTTTCTTTTAAGAAAGATACTCCTTCGCTGACTGAACTTGCCTTAGTGTTCTTCGATTACGCTATTGAAAGGCCAAATGAAGTTCTTGATAGCTACAAACACATTAAAGGGAAGCATTTGCTAGATTTGTTTCGATCTACTTTCATTCTTCCAATACAAGATAAGGTTAATGATGAACATGAGGAATCTTATAGCCCTTTTCTCCAATTTATTCAATCTGCGAAGAAGCTTCGTCTGAGCGGAATCAAGTTCAAGCCAAGAACTACTAACAGCTTTTTAGATATTGAGTTCAGTCATGGAGTTCTCAGAATCCCACCTTTAATAATTGATGACTTCCTTACCTGTTTCTTGCTCAATTGTGTTGCATTTGAACAGTGTTACAATCACTGCTCAAAACACATAACTAGCTATGTTGCATTCATGGGTCGCCTGATCAACACACCAGAAGATGCTGGGTACTTAAGTGATCATAGAATAATTGAGAATTCATATGGAACTGATGATGAAGTTGCTAAATTCTTCACTGACTTGGGCAAAGATGTTACTTTTGATATACAAAGGAGTTACCTGTCCAAGTTGTTCAAGGATGTTAATAAATATTACAGAAATAATTTGCATATTAAATGGGCAGAATTCAACCATATCTACTTTGACAGTCCATGGTCATTCATGTCTGCAGTGGCTGCACTTATCCTCCTCCTGCTCACCATCGTTCAATCTTTCTTTTCTATTTATCCATATGCATTTCCTTCTAATAGCTAGAGCAATCGATTGTATATTATAACAGAAATACATATGGAAGCATAATTACCAAAAAAGTAAAAAAATAATGAAATTTTTGTTTAGTTGAAATCCAATACACTATGTTGTTGCCCAGTATTACAAACTTGAAGAGTTGAGAATAAATTGTATGGTTACCAATTTTTATATTTTGTTAAAATTTGATTATAAACTTCATTTTTTTTAGTTATCTAGAGGTAGCTAAGTGCATTTCAACAAAATATGATAATTTAAGCGTTGCGATCTGAGATATAAACAACATGTTTTATTCTTCTACACTTTGGGTGCACAAATCACTAGAAATGAGTAAAAAAATAAACTCACAGCGGACTGAAATAGCTACTGAAATAGTTTCCTCGTACGTCATTTGCTATCTGATAAGAGCTTATCACCAACAACAAAAGTGCCAATTTTTTTTTTTTTTGGGATGTTTACAAAAATGTCCAAATTGATGTCACTAACATGCAATGTTCTATGTTTTTAAAATATTACATGCGTATCCTATGTTTTCAATATTGAGTTTCATGATTCCATACACAGTGGAAAAATAAAATTTGAATAACAAACCTGAAACCGGATTCAAGTAATTCGATTAATTGATTAAATTTAGAATTTTTGTTTTCTTACCACAAATGCAAAAGAGGCAAAAAATCTGGAAGAAAAGAGAAAATGTTTATTTCAGTGACACCCTACCTTAAGCTTTTTATTTAGCAATTCGGATTTGAGATGTCTCCAAAAGAATTTGTCCTCTACAAATGTCCACATGAACAGATCTTGATTTTAAAAATAAATATTTGTGCGCTAGCAACTTCTCTTGATTTCTCATCATCAAGAATTAAAAAGAATTCTATGTTTTATTTTCTAAAAGAGGGAAAATGAATTTCGTGGCAAAATAATGAATGTATAAGACCTTAAAGAATATAACATATTTATAAACATTTAAATTAGGGTTTCACTTGCCAAACAACCTTTTGGTAATTTATCACTTATTCTTATTCTGATTTTATTTAAAATTAAATCAGAAATAATATTTTATTTATTTAAGATAACTTTTACTTTAAATAAATAAATAAATAAATATTTTATTTATTTATTTCCACAGAGCTTATTTGAGCTTGTTAAACCCATATTCGTTTTGGACTTGTTCAAAGTATGTGACCTTATAGGTTCACATAACATTAACAATGAGTTTTAAATCTCTATTTAGGCCTACAAGTCATAAGTGGTCTCTAGCAAGATATTATGACTACTTAAGTCATGTGAAGTCAATAATCCGACATAACCTAATATACAATGAATATTCTAATCCCTTTGTCACATGATATCTTGATTGAATATAAAGCATAGATTATGTTATCCTTATAGAATTCAATCATATAATTTCTTGATTCCAAGTAGACTGAGAATGATAACTCTTTATCAATTTATTTTAGCATGACCATGCATTTTTCTCAGTCTATCTTATTAAGGGGCCCATAGATATCTTACTCATATTAAATGAGGGACAAATCATTTCTCAATCACCCACATTCCTCACATAACTCATTTTATACCGAACAACAACCTATTTTATCATCCGATTAATGATAATGTAAGATTATGTCAAAATACAAAATAATTGTGTAAAAATCCATGGTGATTTCAAGGTCAAAGGACTAAGTCAATATTACTGTGATGAGAATTACTTATGATAATTATTTATGTAGTATTCTTATGATGGGTTAATCCAGCACTTTATTTCTTAAATAAGTACCTATAATTTGGCTTGATATCTCATATTCATGACTAGTAAAATATAATCATCAATCAACACCAAACTAGCCATAATACATTGTTATGACTAGGGATAATTTGAATAGAACTCATATTTAATCTAAGGGTTTTACTATCAAATCATATACTTGATGACCTCTGTAAAAATTGACTATTCAAGTAATTATCATAACATAAAATAATAATGAAAAATGTATCTTTATTAATATGCTCATACATGATTGATCTAGTGCATATCACTAACATTCAAAATATTATATGCGTGTCTTTTTTTTCTATCACTTTCGTTTTTTTCTTTTTTTGTCACTTCCACTCTTCTCCTATGTTCTCCTTTCTCCTTTTCTAATTTGGCCTTTAACTACCTATTTGAAAAGTTTTAGTTACAAGAAGTAGTGAAAATAGCTTGTAGAGAGTCGCCATTAAAGAGAGGTTAAAGAGATGACAAGTACCAGTTATGATGGTGGAAAATATAGGGAAGAAAGAGAAGAATTTAGATTTGAAGCAAATAAATAAAGAAACGAGCTAGATGACAGAATCATATAGGTTTCATGTATGACACATTTAGATTTTATGGTAATGTTTTCTTATTCATCTTCTTTAGTTTGTGGTGTTGTAGTTTCATTCAATTCTTTCTTTGCAACTTCTCATTTTGTTTCTTCAATTTTATACCATTTTCTTATTTGGGTCGTTGCTATTTTGATGAAAGTTGCTACCTTGGTGTCATTGACAGTTAGAGCAATGCATGTAGGTTTAAAGGAATTTATATATTGGATGAGTTGAGTTTTGTATGATTATATAAGCAATGTACAAAAAGAAAAACTAATAAAAGAGAAAACCCAAGTGTAAATAGCCTTGATTTCTTAGTGTTTATTAATCAGGAAAAGTTGTGTAATTTTGGTGTTAATTATTAATGCTTGACTTTGTGAATCTTTGTGAGATTTGCAACCCTATGACATACATACATGCATTTCATTTTCATATTCATAGCATTTTAATTTAATAATTATTAGCTAAATTAAATAGAAGGTCATAAGTGTCTTATGTAATTAAAAAGAGGATTAATTGAATAATTGTTATAAATTGATGGGTTAAAGTGGTAGTTTGCCAAAACAATAAGTTGTTAGTGTTGAAAAAAAAATTCTTTGCAAAAGGAAAAGAAAAAAAAATGTGGAAGAGAGTAGAAGAAAATGAGGAAGAGCAAAACCTAATTCCCAAATCCTTTTTTCCTTCAATTCCAATCAAAATTCCAACTAAAAACACAATATCCAACTCAAATCAACCTTGATAAAACCTTCGTTATATTGTTCTTTTTTTATTAAAGCTAGAATTTAGAGGAGAGGAGAAGTTGAGCAAGCTAAATTCAAGCCATGTTTTATGTAAAATAAGGTAAGAAAAAGCAATTTCCTCTATCTTTTAAGTAATCAAACATATGCATGTGGTTGAACGTTTGTGTTTATAATTAAAATCTTTGATTTCAAGTATGATGAAAATGATTTTCATAAAAATAGCTATGTAAATGGCTGATTTTAAGAGTATTGAATTTATGGGTATTAATTAGACATGAAAAATAAAGATTTCAGATGATGATAATGGGTAGATACCACTAACTCTATCATTTTGATGCGATTTTTGGTATAGAAAAATTTTTATATGTTGTTTATCATGTGTTAAAATTTCATGACGAAATAAATTTTTTTGGTTGGGTAATTAAAATGATTTTCGAGGCTGTTGCAGTAGATAATTCTATAGAGTCTGATTCTGGAATTTGAGTATTTGAGGCCCTTAAACTTGGTTTTTTTACATGATTTTTGGTATGCATATACTTCGATATGTTGACCATATAGCTACAAAGTTTCATGTCAAAAATCCTTCATTAAGTTAGTCAACTAATTTAAATATTCAGGCTGCTGCATTAGACAGAATTTTGTAAATTGTATGATTTGCTTGAGTTGCATAATTTGCATAATTAAGCATGACATGCACTTCATGATCATCATTGTATTTAGGTTTTGTTTGTAGTTTTGAGGTTATAATGTTTGGTATAAGGAGAAGGTGGAATGAGGAGTGATACCTCGGAGAGACCGAATCAAGGAGACTCGAGTGTGTCGTGTTGTTCAAGAATTTTCTTATTTTGGTGTGTCAATTTTGCTTTGACAAGGTGAGTAGATAATTAATTAACAATGCCATGTTACAACTCTATTGTATATATATATATATACACATGCACACACATACATACATATGAATATATATTTTCTCTAAAGTTTGGTTTATTGTTAAATATAATATGAATTCTATGAATGAGTTTCTATTGTTAAAGATGATATGATTTATATGAATGAGTTTTGAAGCTATGTTATGAGAGATTTTATGAATGCTATTTTGCTACTAAATATTGGGAATATGTATTTTATTTTAATGAAGATTGTTAAATAGAAAGTGTATACATATGTATTGCTTAATGATAATGATACACACTCATGTTATAGTTGATATATGCAATCTCTACATATGTGTATAACTTATAAACATTTAGGGGGAGTAACATATTGGATGGGTTACTACCTAAATGTATTTGATCACTTAAGGGGAGTAACATATTGGATGCGTTACCACCTAAATGTGTTTGATCACTTAGGGGGAGTAGCACATTAGATGAGTTACCATCTAAATATGTTTGATCAACTAAGGGGAGTAATATATTAGATGGGTTACCACTTAAGTGTGTTTGATCACTTAGGGGAGTAACATAATAGATGAGTTACCACCTAAATGTGTTTGATCAATTAGTGGGAGTAATATATTATATGGGTTACCACCTAAATGTGTTTAATATGACTTATAAACATTTAAGGGGAGTAACATATTGAATGAGCTACCACCTAAATGTATTTGACCATTTAGGGGGAGTAACATATTGGATAGGTTACCACCTAAGTGTGTTTGATCACTTAGGGGGAGTAGCATATTGGATGGGTTAGCACTAAAGACCTTAAACAATTGATTTTGACTTGAATATGTACTCAATCTCTTGATTTTTATGATAAATATTTATATAAATATGATGATCCTTGAAGGAAATGTGATTTGCTATTTATGATTTGATTAAGTTTTATATTGAAATGGAAAGGTGGTAAGTTATTTGAATTTGGTATAAATGATATATATATTATTGTATTAAGAAATACATGTTCCTCATTGTTAATTCTTAATCTATTCACTGAGTATTTGTACTCATCCTTTTGTTACTATTTTTTTAGAGAATCTATTTTAAGAGTGAATCTTTAGCTTGGTTGGATATCATTCTACACTCTTCCACGTTAAAGACAAGGTCAAGTCAACATTTTAGCTTTTTCGGTGATGTTTTTAACATTTAGAATAGTTTAGTATGTATAGCTTGGTGAATATGGGCATATCCATATGTGTATATATTTTGGTTGTAAATAGATAAGTATGTTGTTTGTTTAATACATATATGTTTAATACACAAAGTTCTGTTAACAGAATGTTGAAAGTTGGACTTGTGAGTATGTTTTCTTTTTTAGCTATTGAGAATTTTAGGTGTTGAGTTTCATCTTGATTAGGGTGTGACAATTTCTGTTGTTTTACTTGTTCTAGTTTCACATAAAATGGAATATAACTATACTAATAGTTACCTCAGTGCTCTCACTCTTGAAATCGAGAAGAAGCTCCACTGAATGACTGCCTTTCTTGCTTCTTCACTCCTAACATTTACTCAAAACTTTGATTTTTAGGAAATGGCTTCTAGCCGTATTGGTGCGCCTATGGCCCGCATGCACTCTTTCTGTTTGATAGTTTGCCAACGTGACAACTCTTAGTGAAAAAATATACCAAATTCTTCCATTTGAATTAATGTGGAGCATGTGATTAGAATTTAAAAACGCCCATTTCAATCGACCCAATCTTTGAAAAAAATAGACTTGAATAGTTTAGCTACATTTCTTATTCGTTTGTTTGTTTTATTTTTGAAAATCAATCTTTTGTTTGCGGGCCCAATAAAGAATTAATAAATTTACTTTTCCTTGTGTTGCCATTTAATTGTATTTTTTTTTCAAAACAGTCACATTTTTATTTAGCTAATTTTTAATTATCTAATTCATTTTTAAGTATCATTCTTTTTTTTTTTTGAATATACTCAAAATTAATAAAATTTTTCATTAAAATGACTGTTAGGAGATATAGAAAAAAAATCATTAGTTAAAATAATAATTAATTTTATTATTTATTAGGAAATATTAAGAATGATACTTAAAACAATATATTTTCTAAATATTATTCAATCAAAATAGTATGTTATTTTAATATTATAAGTATATAAAACTCAAAATAGTATCTAAAAATTTAAAATAGTATTTCAAACTCATAATTTACAAAAATTAAAAATATCAATTTTATTATGTAGTTGATAATTTTAATTTTTAAAATTTTTAGTCAATACAAAAATTAAATTAATTAAAATTTTATCATTTTTTATTACACAACAATCTTATGAAATAATAAGAATGATATTTACAGACAATATATTATTTGAATATTAGTCGTAATATTATAAGTATCTGAAATTCAAAACAGTATATTATTTGAATATTATAAGTATTTGAAACTTAAAATAATATTTGAAACTTAAAACAATATCTAAAAACGAAAAACAACATCTCAAAACTCATAAATACATGATATTTTTTTAATATTAATTGTATATGATACAATCAAAATAATATATTTTCTAAAAATTGTTAGAATCGAAAACTCAAAATAATATTAGAAACTTAAAACAATATCTGAAAATTAAAAATGGTTTCAAACTCATAAATACATTATATTTTTAGAATATTATTCGTATATAACACAATTAAAAATAGTATATTTTATGAATATCATTTATGTTTAAAACTTAAAACAGTATTTGAAACTTAAAACAGTATATCAAACTCAAAACAGTATCTAAATATGATAATTTGAATAAGTATTTATTGTTAGAAAAATTTTTTATATATATATATATATATATATATATATATATATATATTGGGGTGTTCTGATAAGCCAAAACTATATTAGAAGAAAAGCAAACCTTAAGCAGCTGCAAAGCAGATTTAACTACTTCAAGCCCGAGGCCGACCCCATTACAACCAAAAGTAATTGTGCTTGAAAGGCTGAAAATGACTCATAACATAAATACAATTACATCCCAAGAAACAAAAGAACATCAGAAGTTGCAGCAGATCAGGCCACTGAAATTGTTAAAAATTAAAACAATAGTTTACGCAAGCAAATCTTTGTTTAATTTTTATTAATAATACAAAATCTTTGTTATTTAATCTATATTTAATTTTTTTTAATTTTCTAAATATTAAACAAAGATTTAATAACAAAGATTTTGTATTATTAATAACAAAAATAAAAGAATTAGTCTATGCAAGTAGAACTATTCATATGGATTTAACTGTTCGCCATATTGACGTGATCTTTCTTTGATTAATTAAATATACAGGCTTGATCCTGAGCATATGATTAATATATTAACTTGTTAATGGTAGCTAAAATTTTGTAGCAATAATGAAAAGGAATTGCTCATCCTTTCATATAATTTATTTGTGTTGACTTCAGCTTAATTATATTTTAGAAAAGTATAAAGAATGGTAAAATATAGATTAAAAAAATATATATTCGTAATCAAATTAATTAAGCATTAGCATAAGTAGTTATCTCTAATGCTTGCTGCATGGATAAAATCATAAAATTTAGTAATTTAATTATAAATTACTCACCCAAACTTTAACTTATATATATGAGACTATTCATAATATCAGTAGGTTTTTAGTTTTATATGCGTTTTTTTTTCTTTCGTTTCTTCTTTTTTAATGTTCTTGGCCTTGGGACTTAATCTGGAATTTGCCTTATTTGTTTTTTTCCTCAAAATGAATTTATGGATACAATTTTGAATTTTGTTCGTCATCCCTATTCTGATAATTTCTATATTTGTGGATGATGGTGTTTGAAGTATATAGGGTTTTTGTTATTTCATCTCCAAAAATAAGGGTAGATATGAGAGTGTTTGAATGACTCCTTACTAGCTATTTGAGAAATTTCTCATCTTCTCTCATTAACGAATTTAGGATTTTAATTTCTTTTGCCACAGGAGTACGTTAGATTAAAATGTAACAAGATATAAAGAATGAAAAATAAATTTCTTTTAAGTTCGTGCATTCTGTATAAAATGTTTTTTTTTCCTATCTGCAAGCTGAAAAAATTAAAAAATGATTTCTATAATATAATAAATAAAGGGAAAAGATAGGGTTAAAAAACAAACTGGAAAAGGTAGGAGTTAGATGTAATGGTGGTCACCCAACTTTACATTTATTAAAAATTGAGTACTAAACTTCAATTTATTTCTTTTTTGTCACCTAACTTTGATTTTCTTTCAAAAAATATACTGTTAAAATTTTTTAATCCTCTAAATCTCTATTAAAAACCATTTTAATCTTTCAATCCCTTTATTTTTTCAATTTAGTCAAGAAATTAGAAGAAATTTGAAAGTTTACATCTCTTAAACTTTTGTTGTGTTCAAAACTGGCAAGCACATGGATCGTGAATTGTAGTACAAAAGATATCGTTTCCACGAGAATTGTATATTTAGTACTAATATCTTTACTTATGTTCTTAGCTAGCAAATCAATAAAGTCATTTAGAAAATTTAAACAATTAAAACTAAGAGAAAATTAAATGATAAAAACATAGAGCTTAGGTTTAGTTTCACAATTCCAATCAGATAATGAACACTTAATTATTAAACACTTTGATTTCAGTTAAGGGTAATTGTTCTAAAATACCTAAAGACTCTCTTGAGTTCAATTCAGCATGTCAATATTACGATTTAACATATTCTCGTGATTAAGGGATTAATCCTAACTCATTAAGCTTCTTAACAATTATTTTATCGCTAAAGAGCTCGTTTACTCTCGTGGTCTAAGTCCTATGAGTCTAAAACTAATAAATTCTCCTAACTCTCATTGGTGAATCTACCCATAAACATGCAATCAATTGGGTCCTTAATTGAATACAAGACATGAAGATCAGCTCATAAAATTAATTGAAAATCAAATTAACAAAACTTATGTTCAATCATGTCAAGGAATAACTACTCCTAGCCTAAATTTTAAAAAGAGTTTAGCTAAGCATAGTTCTACAAACAATAAAATAAATAACAAGAGAGTGAAGAAAAAGAATAAATAAAACTCGTTTAAGCGCCGTTTCAATCTTTAAACCCTTGTTTTTCTTCTTAAGCTCTTGTTTGTGGCTTTTGATGTTTCCTCCCAATGTCAAATCCATCCCCAAAACACTTCTTAACATCCCATTTATAGGAAAACTTGATAAGATACCTCTTAGCCCATCAATTACTATTCCTTTCTTATTTAGGAAAATTCTCATTTTCTTCGACACATCCATCGCACAACCGTGTTGAGCTGGTATAACATTAAACTTTTTGGCATAGTTTTTAGCGCAATCGTGTGTCGACTTGGATTCAGTTTCCAAAAGATTGCACACTTTCAAACATGGCTGTGCCTGAAACTGTGTCACATTTTCAAAACTTCTTCAATTTGAGCATAAAGATGCACCAACAACAACACACCCATGTTACCCTTATGTGACATGAAGCTTGCAATCTAGTAGATTGCACAAAGCAATGACACAGGTGTGTTCCAAACCGTGTTGCCTTTAACATGATCTTCTTATGCAAATCCTTAGCTAGTTTCCTAGGGGAAAAAAAGAATATTTGTTAACACTTAAATAAAATTCCTAATAGAAAAAAATTAATTACAAAATAAATAAAAACTAAATAAAGTATTCAGCGAAAATAATTCTTGTTTAGGCATAATTTCTACCCAAATTAATTTGAATATTTATACAACAGTCATTAAAATTTAACTCAAATATATTTAAAGAATTATACACATCAAATTCCCCCACACTAAAACTTTGCTTGTTCTCAAGTAAAAATCAAATTTGAAATTTAAAGGTCAGCTCAACTATAACCAAAGAAATATAGTTTCTAAGATATGCAAGTCGACAACACAAAGACTGAAAAATGTTTACTAAAGAAGATAATGAGACAAAAATATATCATATATGAACAATTTACTCATCATAACCCAAACACATAACTCTTTGAGATCCAATGAACATAACTCTAGAAGAAGAGCATTTAAGCTCATAATTTTTTCTTTGAAAACAAAAATTGGTTATGAATGCATTGTATGCTCCATTTCACAACATCTTTTCTTTAGTTGATGAGTGTGTTTTATGCTCTATCTTACCAATTTTTTTTATTCTCTCTAATCAAATCTTCCCACTCTTAGTCATCCCCTGTCATTCTCATATTACTAAGCATGGATACTGGCAAGTGGGTCCTTTGGATACTCTTACTCTAATTAGAGCATTGGATTAGATTTAGAGCATAAAAAAAATGAAAATTTAAGTACTGAGAGAATTTTTTTTTTCTAGAATTACAAACCAAAATGCATTCTCTCCCAAAATCATGCTCAAATTCAATCTTCTAAGTTCATGTTTAGGTTATAAAAACTAAAATTTTCATACATAATAACCATGTTCAACCATCTTAATTAATAAACCATTCAATAATTCGATAATTAAATCGAAAATGCAAACTTATCATCTATCCCCCTCTAATTACAATTGAGCTTCATTTTTGCACAAAACCAAAGCAAAAAAAGTTTTAAGCACAAGCTTTACAATAAAAGTGGCAAAATCGAGGTAAAAGCTAATGAAATTTTTTTTATATTTTTGAATTTAACTGATACTCATGCAAAAATAAATAAAACACACAAACATAAAAACATAATCCTAACATTTGGCATCCTCCCCCACACTTATCTATGACATTATCCTTAATGAAAAAAATATTAAAATTAGAAAAAGAAAATGAGGACTTCCCTAGTAAGCTATTTTATTCCTTTTATGCTTGCTCCAAATGTTGGATGTCCTATAAAATAAAATAATAAAAACCAAGAAAATTAAAAGAAAAAATCAAACTAAAAATAAATGTAAATAAAAGAAATAAATCAAAACACGTTGGGTTGCTACCCAATAAGCGCTAATTTTAGGTCATTAGCTTGACCACTTGAATATGTAGTATTATTGGTGCAACCAAACATAAGGAAGTGTTCTTGGAAGCATCTTCCTTTTCTTTCTTTTGGTAGGCTCCCTTTTGGCCAGGTAATAAAGTGCAGACACCACATTCCAAATCTTTTGTTCTAGAATTACTTGAAGAATGTAAGGCTTCTTATGTGGGTTCTCATATAGTCCAACACCTTTCATGGATTCCTTGTATATGATTGTAATAGGACGTGGAACATATGCATTATTATTTATAGATGGCTCATCTTCATCTTCATCCTATGTAGCTTCAAGTTGTGTTATGATTTTCTCATCCAACTCATCTTGAAATTGAGTTGAGTGACTTTGTACCTTATCATCCTTGATGTCGATAGACTTATTCTTATTCTAGGAGACTTCTTCAATTTTCTTAGTGATTATCTCTTCTTACTCATCATGGCATAACTCAAAAGTGACTTCATAATATTGACTTAAAATGTTCTTTTCATCTTATACACTTTCTTCTTGTGCTAGTTGCTTTGAACAATTAATTGGTGCACACATTTGAAATTTTTAAAAGCTTGCTTTTTGAATTTCTAAAGTTAGATCTATTTGCAATCAGCTATTCTTTTGATCTTCTGTTACTGCAACCAAAGCTTTTGTATGTGCAGTCATTTTAGACATGAATTGCTCCATCTTAATCATGAATAATTGTTCTTTAATACTCTTGGCCTCTTTTTGTTGATAACTACAAGTATGATCCAGACAATTGCTCCAAGATGGGTTGTAGTGAGGTTGTGGAGGTGATTATGATTAATACGGGCAATACAACCCATTGTGGTTCTCTCCACACCAATTATAAACCTGAAAAGAAGATGGAGCATAATTAAATAGCATATGTTTTACATTATATATAGGATCATATGCATTAGACCTCAAAAATTGATAAGAAAATCTACAATTATCCATAACAAATTACTTATCAATATTACAAAGAAAAGAAAATAAAGTAAAAAGCTAGTCTACAAGAAGTAAAAATTAAATTAATATCAATATTGGCAATTCTTGGCAATGGTGCCAAAAATTTATTGTGCTTAAAACTCACAAGCGCACGGATCGTGAATTATAGTACAAAAGATATCATTCCACAATGATTGTATATTGAGTAGTAATATCTCTACTTATGTTCTTGGCTAGCAAATAAATAAAGTAATTTATAAAATTAAAATATAAATCTAAATAAGTAAAACTAAGAGAAAATCAAATGATAAAAACATAGAGGTTAGATTTAGTTTCACTATTCCTATTAGATCATGAACACTTAATTATTAAATAGTTTGATTTCAGTTAAGGGTAATTGTTCTAAAATACCTAAAAACTCTCTCGAATTCAATTAAGCATGTTAAGATTAAGATTTAACTTGCTCTCATGTTTAAGAAATTAATACTAACTCATTAAGCTTCTTAACAATTATTTTATCCCCAAAGAGCTTGCCTACTCTCGTGGTCGAGTGGTCTAAGTCCTATGAGTCTAAAGCTAATAAATTCTCCTAACTCTCATTCGCAAATCTACCCATAAACATACAATCAATTGGGCCCTTAATTGAATACAAGACATGGAGAGCAACTCATAAAATTAACTGAAAATCAAATTAAAAAAACTTACGTTCAATCACATTATAGAATAACTACTTCTAGCCTAAACCCTAAAAAGATTTTAGCCAAACATAGTTCTATATACAATAAAATAAATAACAAGAGAGTTAAGAAGAAGAATACATAAAACTCATTTAATCGCCGCTTTAATATTGAAACCCTTATTTTTCTTCTTAAGCTCTTTTTTGTGGCTTTTGATGTTTCCTCCCAATGTTAAATCCATCCCCAAAACACTTCTTAACATCCCTTTTATAGGAAAACTTGATAGAAGACCTCTTAGCTCTTTAATTCCTCTTCCTTTATTGCTTAGGAAAAGTCTCATTTTCTTCGACACACCACCATACAACCGTGTTGAGCTGGTGCAACGTTAAACTTTCCGACACAATTTTTTTGCACAACCATTCATGAGCTCGGATTTAGATTTCAAAAGGTTGCACACTTTCAAACACAGCCGTGCTTGTAGTCATGTCCCACTTTCAAAACTTCTTCAATTCGAACAAAAGATGCACTAACAGTAACACACTCATGTTGCACTTGTGTGACATGAAGATTGTATTCTAGTATATTGCACAAGCAACATCACAGTGTGTGCCAAACCATGTTGCCTTTCACTTGATCTTCTCATGTAAATCCTTTATTTTTTTAGAATCCTTAGCTAGTTTCTTAAGGGAAAAAAAGAATATTTGTTAACATTTGAATAAAATTCCCAATGGAAACAAATTATTTACAAAAAAAAAAAACTAAATAAAATATCAAATCAAAATAATTATAGTTTAAGCCTAATTCCTACCCAAATTAATTTGAATATTTATACAAAACTCATAAAAATTCAAATCAAATATATGTAAAGAATTACACATAATAAATTCCCCACACTGAAACTTTCCTTATCCTCAAGAAAAAATCAAATTTGAAATTTAAAGGCCATCTTAACTATAACTAAAGAATTGTAGTTTCTTAGATATGCAAGCCGACAACACCGAGACTGACAAATGTTCACTAAAGAAGATAATCAGACAAAAATATATCATATATGAACAATTTACTCATCACAACTGAAGCACATAACTCTTTGAAATCTAATAAACATAACTATAGAAGAAGAGCAATTAAACTTATAATTTTTTCTTTGAAAATAAAAATTGGTTGTGAATGCGTTTTACACTCCATTTCACAACATTTTTTCTTTATTTGATGAGTGTGTTTTACACTCTATCTCACCTTTTTTTATTCTCTTTAATAAAATCTTCCCACTCGTAGTCATCCCTTATCATTCCCATATTACTAAGCGTGGATACCGCCAAGTGGCTCCTTTGGATACTCTTACTCTAATTAGAGCATTGGAGTAGATTCAGAGCATAAATAATGAAAATTGAAATACTACTCTAAAGAAAAGAGAGATTTTTTTTCTAAAATTACAAACCAAAATGCATTCTTTCCCAAAATCATGCTTAAATTCAATCTTCTAAGTTCATGTTTAGGTTATAAAAACTAAATTTTTCATACATAATGACCATGTTCAACCATCTTAATTAATAAACCATCCAATAATTCGATAATTGAATTGAAAATGCACACTTATCCTCTATCCCCCTCTAATTGCAATTGAGCTTCATTTTTGCACAAAACCAAAACAAAAAGTTTTAAGGACAAGCTTTCCAACAAATGTGATGAAATCGAGTTGAAAGTTAATGAATTTTTTTATTTTTTGAATTTAACTAATACGCATTTAAAATTAAATAAAACACATAAACATAAAAACATAATCCTAACATTTGGAATCCTCCCCCACACTTATCTATGGCATTGTCATCAATAACAAAAATATTAAAATTAGAAAAAGAAAACAAGGACTTCTCTAGTAACCTTTTGCCTTACTTTTATACTCACTCTAAATGTTAGATGACCTACAAAATAAAATAATAAAAACCAAGAAAAATAAAAGAAAAAAATCAAACTAAAGCTAGATGTAAACAAAAGAAATAAATCAAAACACATTAGCTTGCCTCCCAATAAGCGCTAATTTTAGGTCATTAGCTTGACCCCTTGAAAGTGTAGTATCATGGGTGCAATCGAACATAAGGAAGTGTTTTTAAAAGCATATTCCTTTTCTTTCTTTTGGTAGCCTCCCTTTTGGTTAGGTAATAAAGTTCAAAATTCACATGCCAAATCTTTAGTTCTAGAATTAATTAAAGAATGTAAGGCTTCTCATGTGGGTTCTCAACCTGTCATGGATTCCATGTAAATGACTATAATAGGATGTGGAACATATGCATTATTATCTATAGATGGCAAATCTTCATCTTCATCCCATATAACTTTAAGTTGTGTTATGATTTTCTCATCCAACTCATCTTAAAATGCTAGCCTAAGAGAATAAAAAATTAAATTAATATCAATAATGGCAATCCCTAGCAATAGCGCCAAAACTTTATTACATTCAAAACCCACAAGTGCACGAATCGTGAATTGTATTACAAAAGATATCATTCCCATGAGGATTGTGTATTGAGTACTGATATCTTTACTTATATTTTTAGCTAGAAAATCAATAAAGTAATTTAGAAAATCAAAATATAAATCAAAACAATTAAAAATAAGAGAAAATCAAATGATAAAAACATAAAGCTTAGGTTTAGTTTCACTATTCCTATTAGATCATGAACACTTAATTATTAAACACTTTGATTTTAGTTAAGCGTAATTGTTCTAAAATGCCTAAAGACTCTTTCAAGTTCTATTAAGCATGTCAAGATTAAGATTTAACATACTCTCATGATTAAGAAATTAACACTAACTCATTACGCTTCCTAACAATTATTTTATCCTCGAAGAGCTCGTCTACTATTGTGGTTGAGTGGTCTAAGTCCTATGAGTCTAAAGCTAATAAATTCTCCTAAATCTCATTGGGGAATCTACCTATAGACATGCAATCAATTAGGCCCTTAATTGAATCCAAGACATGAAGAGCCACTCATAAAATTAACTGAAAATCAAATTAATAAAACTTGTGTTCAATCACATCATAGAATAACTACTCCTAGCCTAAACCCTAAAAAGAGTTTAGCCAAACATAGTTCTATAAATAAAAAAATAATTAATAAGAGAGTGAAGAAGAACAATAAATAGAACTAGTTTAAGCGCTGCTTCCATTTTAAACCTTTGTTTTTCTTCTTAAGCTCTTGTTTGTGGCTTTTGATGTTTCCTCCTAATGTTTAATCCATCCTTAAAACACTTCTTAACATCCATTTTATAGGAAAACTTGATAGAAGACCTTTTAGCCCTTCAATTCCTCTTCCTTTCTTGCTTAGGAAAACTCTTTTTTTCTTCAACACACCCACCGTACAACCGTGTTTAGCTAGTGTGATGTTAAACTTTCTAGCACAATTTTTAGCACTACTGTGCATGAGATCAGATTCCACTTCTAAAAGGTTGCACACTTTCGAACACGTCCACGCTTGAAACTATATCGTACTTTCAAAACTTCTTCAATTCGAATAGAAAGATGCACCAGTAGTAACATACCTATGTTGCACTTGTGTGACACACCTGTGTTGCACTTGTGTGACATGAAGCTTGCATTCCGGTAGATTCCATAGGCAATAATAGAGGTGTGTGCTAAGTTGTGTTGCCTTTAACATGATCTTCTTATGCAAATCTTTAATTTCTTTAAAATTCTTAATCCGTTTCCTAAGGGAAAAAAACAGAATATTTATTAACACTTGAATAAAATTCCTAATAGAAATAAATTAATTACAAAAATAAATAAAAGCTAAATAAAATATCAAATCAAAATAATTCTTATTTAGGCTTAATTCCTACCCAAATTAATTTTAATATTTATACAAAACTCATTAAAATTCAACTCAAATATATGTAAAGAATTACACACATCAAATTCCCCCACGCTAAAATTTTACTTGTCCTCAAGTAAAAATCAAATTTGAAATTTAAAGGCTAGCTAAACTACAACCATAGAATTGTTGTTTTTAAGAAATGCAAGCCGACAACACCGAGACTGAAAAATTTTTACTAAAGAAGATAATCATACAAAAATATATCATATATGAATAATTTACTATTCACAACCCAAGCACATAACTCTTTGAAATCCAACAAACATAACTCTAGAAGAAGAGCATTTAAGCTTATAATTTTTTCTTTGAAAACAAAAATTAGTTGTGAATGCGTTTTACACTCCATTTCACAGCATCTTTTCTTTATTTGATGAGTGTGCTTTATGCTCTATCTCACCATTTTTTAATTCTCTCTAATCAAATCTTCTCACTCTTAGTCATCCCCTGCCATTCCCATATTACTAAATGTGGATACTACTAAGTGAGTACTTTAGATACTCTTACTATAATTAGAGCATTGGAATAGATTCAGAGCATAAAAAATGAAAATTTAAGTACTGCTCTAATGAAAAAAGAGATTTTTTTCTTTTGTAAAATTATAAACCAAAATGCATTCTCTCCCAAAATCACACTCAAATTCAGTCTTCTAAGTTTATGTTTAGGTTATAAAAACTAAATTTTTCATACATAATGACCATGTTCAACCATCTTAATTAATAAACCATTCAATAATTCGATAATTGTATAAAAATATGCACACTTATCCTCTATCCCTTTCTAATTGAAATTGAGCTTTAATTTTGCACAAAAGCACGATAAAAAAGTTTTAAGGACAAGCTTTACAACAAATGTGATGAAATCGAGTTGAAAATTAATGAAATTTCTTTTTGAATTTAACTAATAAGCATGCAAAAATAAATAAAACACATAAAAATAAAAACATAATCCTAACATTTGGCACCCTACCCCACATTTATCTGTGGCATTTTCCTTAATGAAAAAATATTAAAATTAGAAAAAAAAATGAGAACTTCCCTAGTAAGATTTTGTCTTCCTTTTATGCTCGCTCGAAATGTTGGATGACCTATAAAATAAAATAATAAAACTAAGAAAATTTAAAGAAAAATATCAAACTAAAAATAAATGTAAACAAAAGAAATAAATCAAAACACGTTGGATTGCCTCCCAACAAGCGCTAATTTTAGGTCATTAGGTTAACCCCTTGAATATATAGTATCATGGGTGCAATCAAACATGAGGAAGTGTTCTTTGAAGCATCTTCCTTTTCTTTCTTTTGGTAGGCTCCATTTTGGCCAGGTAATAAAGTGCAGACTCCACATGCCAAATCTTTAGTTCTAGATTTGGTTCAAAGAAAAGAGAAATAGAAAACACACAACACAAGAATTATAGTGGAAACTCCAAATAGGAGAAAAACCACTTTTGTTATCAAAAGGCAACCCGAAAGAATTTTCACTATATGACAACTTGTGATAATCACAACACTCTCAATATTTCTTCATAAATAATAATAATAATAATAATAATTACTCTAAAGAGAATTTTCCATACAAATTCTCTAACTCAAAAAGCTTAACACAAAGCTTCTAACTCTTTCTACTTTGGATACATGATCCCAAAATTAACGCTCTTTACAAAGCATTACCTATACCCATATTGGAGGATCCAAATGCTCCACCTAATCAATTACATACTTAAGAGCCTATTATATTTCTCTTCCATGGGATAATCAACAATGAACAAATGAGGCCATATTTATAGCCTTCAAGTTCCCATTTCATATGCCAAACATTTCTTTATTCACCAAATTTAGGCCATCTAATTTTCCCATTCTTCATTCAAATAAGGTTAGGCACCTCCATCCTTAACAATTTGGGAAGCCACCTTCCATGACTTTTCTTTTAAATTAGGCACCTCCTATTTTGACTAACAAACCCAACATTATTTTTAATCAACCATAATAGAAAAGTCTAACAAATCCAAGTAACCATCTCACAATACATAACTAACATAATATAAACAATCTTGTTTGTTGTTTTAGTAATTCCTTTTCCTAACGTAATATTGAATAAGAGGATAATAAACTTGAAAGAAAGTGTATGCAATGGTATATACAATTGTATTAAATTTGAATTAAAATAAATGAATTAGAGTTTGGCAAATCCTAAAAATCATGATGAATGATGAAAATTCTTGCAAAATGCATAAAAATGTCCATTGTAGCTCTGACTATAGCTAGCTTTCTATACGATTTGTCATGGCGATCGAACTTCTATACAGTTTTCAAATCTATCTCTAGCATTTGCAGGCCTATTATATAGAGGAGTGAGGGCGAGGATTCTATCCTTTAAAGTGATGAGTAATTTTCCACTTAATTATTTTAATTTAACAAAAATCTAAAAGACAATTCCTATAATAGAATATGTAAAACCTTAACAATAAAATGCATGTTTCTTAACATGAGTCTAAGCCACTTCATTCCAAATCCACTTCTTTACAATTGTAATGATTTCATAATTATTCCCACTAACATATGAGCTTCCAATTCAAGGTTGGAATCATTTTTTCCTTTTAATAAATATAGAAAGGATAAAACATTATTGATTAGATCAAAATTTGCAACATAGTATATATACATTTTAGATAATATCATATATACATATGTTAGCTTTATGTTGATCAGACACATTCACCAAGTCATGTAATTAAGAGGAAGTGAAGACTTCAATGGATAAATGGAAGCCTAAAAATGAAAATACAAACAAAATTATTGTAGCTAAAAAGTTGGTAGGCAACAATGGAGCCATTAAAATGACATCTCATTATAAAGGCTATAGAGGAGAATTCATTGAAGAGCCAAAGGTAAAAGAAGAAGTAGAAAGATCAGTAAAGAAAATAGTGGAACATTTAAAGCTAAAACTACTTAAAAAGAGGTTGATAAGACTTCCTTTGGTAGGTAAGAGCATAGGACATGAGAAAGTTTGTAAAATATTACTTGATTGCTCTCTTATTAATCCTAGAACATTCAAATCATCAGTATCTCCAGTCTCTAAGTATGTTTGATGTAGTAGACAACTAGCACTGAAAAACGAAGAAGAAGAAGAAGATTCCCAACCTAGCTGCGATGGTGGAGATGATGAAGAGTTCTCCAAATTGAAGCTTGAATGCCTCAAGGTGAAAATATTCAATATAAGAGAAAGAGGAGGAAACTAAGGAGGAAATGGATCTTCTTCAAGTACTAATGGTAGTAAGAGCTAGCTATCTAGCAAACAAGGCTTAAAAAATTAATTAGGAAAAGGGCCAAATTAGATCCTCCACTTTGGGCCAAATCCTAATTTGGCCACTACTATTTTTTTTCTTCCTAAATAGAACTTAATTTTTTAAAAGTGGTCCAATTATGACCCTCTATTAATAGCAGTTTAAAAAAAAATTATATGGCAAAAGCCTTTGTTAAATGGTATTACGTGACATGTGGGACCTACCTCTCCTACTGAATCACCTTTCATTTTTATATAATAAATGTGAAAGGACAGGGTACTAAACACACATGAGTTAATTCATCAAGTGGAGTGGAGCCCACTTGCCATAAGATTATCTCCTAACGGTTGTTTGGGCCACATCATCTTTTTTTAATAGTGTTGTTAATGGAGAGTTTTTATTGAGCCACTTTTCATACATTAAGGTTCACATGGAAACAAAAAAAAATGTGCAATGTAAGATTTAGCTCAAAGTTAAGAGTCCAATTTAACCCTTTTCCCAAATTAGTTAGCAAATAGCCAAATATTAATTGAGATTATGAAGATCATGTTATAAATGTCATTTTACTATTGTTTTTTTTTTCTCTAATTGCATAAGTTTTGGTGGGCTATTACTTTTTAAATTGAAGTTATGAGCTAAATTTAGACAAAAAAAATTATAAATTCATAAATTTGGTGGGCTAGTAGTTAGAAATTTAAATAAAAAATTTTAAAGAATTTATAGCTTAAATATTTTGAATAATTTATAAATTTAGACAAAAATGAGCAACATTCATTATTTTTTAAAGATTATCTATTACTGAAATATTTTTTTCTTAAAAGGCTAGAGTTCAAAAATTAGGAACACTTCCAAGCATCTTAATTAGTTTGACACACTTTTAGTATTCACATATTTTTATGTAGTCCAATATATAAATGAAATAGAAAGGAATAAGTTCATACATGAAAGGCATAAGCCTTAAGAACAAACTAAGTAAAGCAAAAAACACCTCACGACTATGATCAATACAAATTAAATTATCACAAAAAAGAAGGAGCTGGATCTCACCATTGAAGAGAAGAGGATGAGACTCCTTGCCAAGCTAGTGAATCAGCTGCTACATTACCCTCTCTAAAGATATGGGAGATCCAAAATTGAATTTGGGAAACCAAGTGCAAACATTGAAGCCATTGATATAAAATCTTCCAAGGAACTTGCTTAAAATAAGAACGGAATAAATGAACAACATACATAGAGTCACACACTAACCATAAATGATGTCATCCATATTGCTAAACAACTTCAACAGTAAACATTGCAACATGAAGCTCAGCCATAAAAGCATAATCTTGCCCAACACTAAATGCATAAGCACCCTTAGGGAACCCAACCAAAGTCCAAAAAATACCCCTCACACCTATAACTCTAAGTGAGCCTAATGTTGAACCATTATTGTTTGCCTTGATCCAGTTCGGTGGTTGAGGAGGCTACCATGTGATCGATAAGATTTTTAGAGCTAATTCAAAAATTCCTTGAATGGATAGAAGCTTGAGAATTCAAAGATCATCCACCTTATTTGACATATTTCGAATATGAAAAAAAATTCATTCCTTAATAGCTTTCCAAATAAATCGAAGAGCTGTATAAATATTAATGGAATCATCATAAAAAATTACATCATTATATGTTTTCTAAATAATAAAAATGGCATGGAAAATCGATGAACACCATAACACCATAACTTGAGAGCTAAAAGCATGTCTCATCACATTATTAATTAAATCTAAGAGAGATCCAAAAAGAAATATTCTCTTACCAAGAATATGAGAAATAGCTTGCCAAACATACATAAAAAAAAGCACATCTGATGAACAAGTGCTCAATGTCGTTATGATGTGTAGCACATAAAATGCATCTTGAAGAAAATGAAAAACCATTTATATCAAGATTGTTATCAGTTGGTAAATAACCTAAAAGAGCTCTCTAGGAATTTAAAGATCAAGATGGGGGAAGAAACTCTTTCCAGATGAAAGAATGCCATGTAACCATAGGGTTAGAAAATCTAATATGATTATACATGGATTGTACCTTGAGAAAGCCATTTGGTGCAACTATCCAAATACACAAGTCTAAATCATGCTTTATGATAACAATCTCCTCAATATTAGCTCTAACCCATTCATTAGATAAATACTCAAGATGCCATCTACCATTGATTAAAAAATCCAACCCCAAACCTATCAAATTTCTTTGGTCTTTCACTAAAATTCCAAGCTGATTAGCCATCGAAGGATTGATCCATTCATCTATTCAAAAATTAAGTCTAGTATTTAAACTAATCAACCATAAAATTTTTGATCCAAGAGAGTGGTAATGCTACTTGATTGAAGACTAAAAAGATGAAGTAATATATGAATCTTGGGGAATTCCTGAAGGAGCAAGGAATCTTTACCAAAGAATAAAGATTGGATACTCATTAGAAGTGAGAACTTTTCAGGCCATCTTATTCAACATTGCCTCATTAAAGAAACTTAAGCTGTTTAATACTAATTCCACCTTCTCATATCGAAAGATAGGCAAGCTTCTAAGGGATAGTAATTAATTTTTTCTCATGAATTGAATGAGTCCATAAAAGGTTCCTTATGCAATTCTCTATTTATGAAAGCAAAGAATAAGGCCACTTGAAAATAGCAAAGGAATGCAATAATGAACTAGTGATGACTGATTGAATGAGCATGAGATGACCCGCCATAGATAAAGTGTTACCTTTCCACTTCAAAAACCTATTAGAAATTTTATCAGCAATAGGTTTAAGCCATTTGCATTTTGGAGAACCCGAAAAAAAAGGCATACTATAAGCATCCAATTTCGGGATGCAATTGTGCACAATTGCGACATAAACCCCTATGATGAAATTCATTCAAAAATTAAACTTGGTTGTTAATTTTCTGGACTTTAAGGACTAAATTACAACATTTTTTAGGATTTGATTGCAAATAAGTCATTTTTTAGGGGTCTTTTGGTAATTAAAAGTAAAAAAAATAAATTTTAGGATCGACATTTAAAATGCCGATCGGCATTGGTGTAATGCCGACCGGCATTACACAATGCCGATCAACATTGTGTAATGCCGATCGACATTATACAATGTCGGTCAGCATTGCACAATGTCGACGCGTAATAAGTCCCTTTTTTTGATTTTTGACGTATTTTTTATCGATTTTTTTAGTGTTTTGATTGGTTGAAAATTCAAATTTTATCTAATAAGGTTTTTTTTAAAACGCATAAGATTTTTGAAATAAAGAAAAAACCAAACGCTATCTGATCAGCAATCTGTTCCTCCTTTGGAGGAAGTTCAGTACGCACAGACTCTGTATTTATAAGCAAAGTCTACATGCGTGCATAGGGAGGATTTTTTTGGGGGTTTTTTTCTTCTTTAACATAGAAACTTGACTGCACATAAACCTTAAAAAAACTAAGACATCATTGAGAACGCTGGGGTACCAGAAAAACTTCAATTTTGTCGAAGCTATTTTCTATACAATTCTTTCAACCAAAACGATCCAACACTATTTTTTAAGCTTGAGTCCAAAATCGACAACAGTTTCAATCGTGAAAATCCTAGTCTGAGGGGTCAAAGCATATGCACAACATTTTTCTTTCTTCTCTTCTCTTCTTGTAAACTTTTTTTTATTTTTTATTTCGTTATTGTTTTCTTATTTCATTACTAATCTAATTTTTTATGCATTTTTGTTTGATGCTCGATTGTGGATTAAGGAGGAAACTGTCTAAAATCCAAGAATTGAATAGAAGATCCATGGAATGCCATGGATGAACCTATATTATTTTTTTCAATAGTTCTTAGGATTTTTTTTATTTTTCTATTTTTGGTGTTTTGTGTAGTTATTTTAATTTCTGGATGTATAATCATTTAATTTTAATTTTGTACATAGTTTGTAATAGCCCCAGTAGTGGGAATAGTTAAAATTTTAATTTTTTGTACTTTAAAAGTAATTAGTAATTAGGTTCAATTGGGTAAAAGAAATAAATTAAAATCAATGGTGGCAATAGCTTAAATTAGGGTTTGTATGTAATTAATTTAGTGTTTTTTTTTTAGAAAACCACTGTAATGTTTATTTGATCCATTTTTTGTGCTTTATTTGTTTTGGGCTTGTTTTTTATGTTTTTATGTTTTTGGGCCCCAAGCCCACATTTAGGTCTAATCCACTTAATAAATAGGCTTAAAAAATGATTTAGGTTTTTTAAATAATTAAAATCAAGTTAGGCTCATTAAATTATTTAGATTTTAGGCCCACTTAGTTAATTAAAACTTGTTTAGACTTGGCTCAGCCCACGTAATTTCATTTCTTTTAAAATAAATAGACCTAGGCCCATATTTCACTTAAAATAAAACCAAGTTAGACTTAGTCCCACTAATTTGATTTTCCTTTAAAATTGAATAGACTTAAGCCCATTCCTTAGACAAATTAAAATAAACAGATCTAGGCTCACTAATTAATAAAAATGTAGGCCCACCTATAGTCCATTTCTCATTTGTAAATAATATGTAGACTTAGCTAACTTATAAAATAAAATAAACATAATTTAGACATAAGGACATTGCCTTTTTATGCATTTTTACTTGTAATTTTATTGACTTGTTGCCTTTTGGGTTAGATGAATGTTAATTAGGGTTTAATAAAATTGCATGTAATTAGAGGATGAAATAATCATTTATAAAATTATTCTAAATGAACACGAGACTAAGAGAAGTTAGTATTCTGTATCCAGAATCTCTTGGTTGTGGTGCTGGCTTTCTTTTAGAGAATTGAGTGCCACCTTTTCGATTTGTCTTAGTTATTACCCTGGGTGGTGACTCCTCATCTCCACGCCATGTCTTTATGACAATGGTTAGTGTGTTCTCTAAGGCCTTGAGCCTAAACAATATCGTGGTTACTAAAATCTTGGACATGCGTTAGACCCTGCCATCTACACATACTAAGATAGACAAAAGGCAGAGAGCCCTTCCAAATCTCCAACACTTGCCTGAGCTTGAAAACCCGATTGTCAAGAATAGAATCAAAAAAATAAATTTTTAATTTTTCCTAGATAAATGCCCGTAAATTTTGAAAGTGTCATTAATAGCTCTAAGATTTCAAATAAAAGCCTTCCTATAAAGTAACACATCATCTACATACATAAAATGAGTGGCAAAGTGATTGTTTAGAGTCTGAAGCATATGAGTAATAGCACCTTGATCAATCTTAAAAGAAATTAATATACTAAGAAAATCCTCAGCTAAATAGAAAAGGAAAGGGGAAAGATGATCACCCAGACTAACTCCATGAGAATTAGAGAAATAGCCTTAAGCTTGGCCATTAATTAAAATTGATAATCTTACTGAAGAGAAAAGAGAAACGATATAATCTTCAAATGCAAAGACAACCCAAAAGCCTTTTAAACATCAAGTAAAAAATTCCAATTAGCAGTGTCAAAGGCTTTATGAATATCAATCTTAAGAGTGTTCCCTCTAAAGCAAGCCTTATTAAGCAAATTAACTCTTTGAGAAGAACCAACAATGCAATATGTGATGTTTTGGTTCTTGACAAATCAAAATTACTAACAAGAGATAATTCTGGTAGCAATAGAAGCAAGACGATCTGCTAAAATCTTAGTAACAACTTTTATAATAAAATTGCTAAGCATTATATGGCTTAATTGCTCAATAGCAATTGCATCATGCACTTTAGGAATTAAAACCATAGAGCTAGAGTTAAAACCTATGGTGATTAAGCCTATGATAAAAAAAAACTTCAGAAAACATTGTTAATGCCAAATTACATATAGATTTAGGACACATTTGAGCATTCACTCATTCATTTTAGGTAGCATTTAGTATAGGACATCATATAGGAACATAAACTTTCTATATCTTATTTTATTTTTATAGGGAAAAGAAGTATGGAGGTGTTTTGAGAGAAAATGGATGAGGAATCAGAGTAAGGAGCAAAGCATGCATTTTGTCATGATCGTATGTTCCTAAATGGCCAAACTCTCTATGGTGAGTGTAACATTTCCACAATCGTTACCCTTCTTGAATTGCCCCTTTTTTGCGCTCGTAACTTGATCCACAATCACTGCAAGCTTGTTTCTAACACAAAACATGCTTATGTGAACATTTTAAAAAGAAGAAAATCTAAAGGAGGTGACAGAACATTTTAGAAAGGCTATAAAAGGACAAGGACCATAATTTTGAGGATATCAATTAGGAAGGAAAATTAATCTTAAAAAGGAAGAAACATAATAACCAAGAGAGAGAAAAGGGAGCAAGAGGCAAAAAGGAGTTAAGAAGAAGAAGAGAACCTCCATTAAAGATTCAAGCTTCTTGATGATAATTTTCCTTTCCCCTTTTACTTCATTTTCATTTCCTAAATGTCTTAGGTTGTATTGAATATTAAATGATGAGTATGGAAGCTATATTTGGCTAAATTTTTATTTATGTTGTTAGGATTTTGGAAAACCATTTAAATCAAGTTCATTTTTATAGATCCTTTCTTATTTGATTCATATTGTGTTTATTGTGCCTTAATGTGCATTGTGTTCTAGCTAAATACAACCTTAGTATGGATATATGGATTGAGAAATGGTTGATCTAGTAGACCCACAAATGCTTGTTGAATGATTAATGACTTAAAAGGGCTTGAACCCATTCAATCCTCAATAAGCTCACCTAATGCCTAATATATCTGATGTTAATTTATATGTATAATGTTAACTTACTTTCATAATGATGATGATAATTAAGCTATGATTTTATGATCTAATGGATGCGTATTAGTAGAGTTTAACATCGCTTAAGAGAGGGTGTTAGATGATCTTAGTAAGCTTAAGGTATGTATATGATTTGAGTGGACTATAATTTAACTTGATGATAATTTGGTAAGCCATTCCCTAACAACATAATTCCATCATTAATTGATTTATCCACTAAGTTTTTAATATTAGTTCAAATAGCATTTTCCTAAATGGTTATTATTATAGTTTATTCATTATTGCATTCTAGTCCAATATGCAAGCTCTAAACATATTAAACTAAAGCTAATAGGTGCATTAGTCCTCAATCCTCATAGGAATGATACTTTACTCTGTCTATATTACTTGTCAACTTGTGCACTTGCAGTGAACAATATTAATCAATAAGTTTTTAGCACTATTACCAGGGATTGACAAAGCTAACATCATAATTAGTGATAGTTTATATGGATTAGAGCATATTTTCTTTTTAGTACACTTTTTTTTTCAACTTGTGTTACTCTATTTTTAAGTAACTTTACCATGTATGCCCAACACTCAGAAGGAACCTTAAGTGTTTTTCTCAAATTTTTCTAGATTTAAGAAGGAAAATCATAGGAAATCAAATAGTATAGTTTAAGAAATGGTGACACAACAACAAAGACCTTATGAAAGAACTCTTCTTGAGTTTGCCATGCCATGACTTGAAGGAGCTCAGCAAACTATTACAAGACTAAATATACAAGCCAATAATTTTAAGATCAAGCCTGCACTTCAACAAATGATACAATCAATAATACAATTTCATGGCTTGCCTTCAGAGGATCCCAATGCTCATTTAGATAATTTCTTTGAGGTATGTGACAATTTTAAATTTAATGGAGTGCTAGATGATGCCATTTACTTGAGACTATTCCCTTTCACCCTCAAGGATAGAGCAAAGGCATGGCTCAACTCTCAACCACCTACCTCAATCACCATATGGAATCTCCTAGAAATATTATTTTTAGCAAAAAAATTTCCTCCCAAAAAGACGGCCAATATCATAAAGGACATCACTCCCTTTCAATAATATGACACTGAATCTTTATGTGACACTTGGAGAGATTCAATGAGCTGTTGTGAAGTTTCCTACACCACGAATTACCTAAGGATATGCTTATATTACCTAAGGATATGCTCATTCATTCATTCTATAATGGTGTGATGAGGTCCATGAGAGACACTATCAATGCAGCTATTGGAGGATCTATTATGAGGAAGACAATATATGAAGCTTTTGATCTTTTAGAAGAAATGGTGAACAATAATTATTTATGGCTGTTAGAGCATAAATTAGCCCATAAATAAGGAGGGAGACTTAGATTTGATGATGTCATATCCATTCAAGCATAACTTACGGTGATAAATAAGAAAATTGATGACTTAACTTCAAGAGTAATAACATTTCATCTTCTTCAACTTTGTTTTATGAGCATTATAATATGCTTGATCATTCACTAACTAATTGTGGTTTTAGGAGTGGAAATGTGTGTGGAGATAGTACTTTAGACACTTATAACTATATTGGAGGTCCATTCCAATAAAGGCAAGCAAGCAATAATCCATTTTTAAATTCCTACAATCAAGGTTGGAGAAACTATCCTAACTTCTCATGGAGAAACAATCAAAACTCATAAGGCCTCACCAATCAATCATTAAAACCACCACTACCACCTAGATTCCAAGCTAAATCATGTGATGAGAAGTTTATAGCTATAGATAATAAAATTGTAGCTATAAGAACAAAGCTTGACAAGTTCCTTGATGTTCTCACTTCCAAAGTGACTATCCAAAATGAAAAGTATGATTAAATTCTTAAGAATCATGCTTCTTCAATTCATAACATTGAGCTTTAGCTAGGGCAATTGACAAAAATTATTGCCACAAAAGCTCAAGGACACTTACCAAATAATACGAAAGTCAATCCGAAAGAACAAGTGAAAGCCATCACTTTAAGAAGTGGTAAAGAGCTTCAAGAGTCTAAATCAGTCCCATTAAAGTCTAATGATGATAAAAAAGATCAAAGCATGGAGAATCAAGAGGTGTAAGAGAAATCTAAGGGGCATAAGCATGAAAAACTAAAAGGGAAATAAGTTGAGAAGTAGTTAGAGCAACTAGCCATTGCTAACATATCTAAATATGCTTTAAAATTACCTTTTCCCTTGAGGCAAAGGAAGATGAACAAGGATGAGAAAAGATTTGTAAAATTTATGGGGGTCTTTAAGAAATTGGAGTTGAAGTTACCTTTCTCAAAGGCATTGGAGGAGATGCCAAAGTATGCAAAATTCTTGAAAGGTGTCTGTAGACGGTAGGGTTTAGCACGTGTCCAAGATTTTAGCAACTGTGACACTATTTGAGCTCAGGGCTCTAGAGAACACACTAACCACTGTCACAAAGACATGGCATGGAGATAAAGATTCGCCACCTAGGGTAATGACTAGGACAAATCAAAAAGGTGGTACTCGATTCCCTAAAAGAAAGCTAGCACCACAACTAGGAGATTCTGGATACGGAATACCAACTTCTTTCAGTCTGGTGTTCTTTTAGAATTACTTTACGAATTACTATATTATCCTCTATTTACATGCAATTTCATATAAACCCTTATTCTAGCAATTAACTCCAACGCAAACTAGTCATGAAAAATATAAGTAAATGATGCATTAAATACAATCCCTAACTTAGTCTAATCTACATTGATTTTAATTAAATGGGCTAAATCTACATGTTTTTAATAAGTGTGCCTAAAGGGCCTAATTCCTTTTAATTTTAATTAAATGAACCTAAGTCTATTTATTTTAATTCTACAAATGGGCCTAAATCTACAAATTATGGAGTATTTAAATTAATGGGCTTAATTCTACATGTTTTAATTATAAGGTGATCTTAAATCTACAAATTATGAAAAAGGCTTAAATTAAATGGGCTAAGTCTAATTAATTAAATTAAATTAGGTGGGCCTATATCTAATTTAATAAATGGGTCTAAGTTATCTCTACCCTAAAAATCTAATTAATTACAGACCTAAAGATATATTTTAATTAAAACCTTGACCTAATTAATTTAAATGAAATAGGCTAATTAAAGGGTGAGCTAAAAAAGAATTATTTAAACCTAAACATAAATGAATGAGTTAAAGCCTAACATGGGCTTCAGGGCCAAAACACATAAAAATAAATAAATAAGCCAAAACAACATAAAAAAAAAAATCAAAACAATCAAATAAAAGATCAAACAATCAATTAATTTATTCCTTCTAAAAAAACATAATTTTCGTTAATATGCAACCTAAATTAATTTACTTCCTCCATTGATTTTAATAAGTTACCCAATTAAAACCCTAATTTTACTAACTAATTCAACAAAATAAACATACAACCACACATATAATTTTATTATTCCCGCTATTGGGGTTATTGCAATAATCTATTGAGAATAAAAAGAAAAATAATTAATAAAAATAAAAAAAATATAAAAAAAAATAAAGCAATAAAATAATAAATAATAAAAACCCTAGAAACTATATCTCTACAAGGTCTTATCTATGGCATTCCATGGACTTCTTATGAATTTAGTCCTCCAAATATTATCATCATGTATTTTCCTCCATAATCACCATGAAAAGAAACAAAAATTATGATTAGTGAATAAATTATAAAGAAATTTGAATAAAATTAAAACTCAACAAAATCAAAAAGAAAAATAAAATAAAAGAAGAATATGGAGAAGATGATACTTATGGATGTTTTTAATGGAGTGCTCCTCAGATTTTGTAAAATCACCATTCTTAATAGGTTTTCAAATATTATTCTTCTACTCTTCCAAAAGCCTCCAATTAATAAAAAATAAAGAAAATTTTTTTATAGAGGATCCTCTTTTTTTTTTTTTTTAAATCATTAAGAGAAAAGCTATGTATAGAATGCTGATACCAAAAATCCTCCATGAAAAGAAAAATCCTCCTTCCCCCTTTTCCTTAGGAGCCAACCCCATCCTTTTATAGTAAAAAAACATAAAACCCTAGTTCACATGTCTGTAGAGTTTCATTCCTAAAAGGACTTTATTGTCCTAAAATCCAGATAAATACCAAAACAATTTTAAGAAAAATCCTTCAACTAATCAGGATTTAAAAAAAGTATTTTTTTTATTTTCTAGAAAAACCAAAAATCAGATGGAATGGGTCTAATTCTGATTGGAATTGTATAATTCCAATCAAAATTAGTGTAATTCCGATCTAAATTGTGTAATTCTGATCAGAATTACAAAATTTTGATTTTTTAAAAAACTTTTAATTATAAAAAGACCCCTTAAAGAATTTAAACTTTTCAATTACATCCTTAAAAAGCATTGCAATTTAGTCCTTGAAAACATTAAATTATTTCTTTGAAAAATACAATTAGACCTCTGAAGTTTCAAAACTCAAGAATTGAAGACCTATTTAATAGTTTCATCATTGGAGTCTTTCATCGCATCGATAACTTATTGTCCCAAAATTGGGTGCTTACGGTTGCCCCTTTTTATCACTGTTTGTTTGACAAATTGCAGCAAAGCAAACTAGCACTCAATTTCTAAATTGAAAGTTAGGATACTTACATGTGCTCTATAAAGCTTTTGCTTATGAACTTTCTATACTCAGACGTACAACGTTGATTTATAAGGACATATCATACTTGGTCGTACGATGTTGACTATACTCAATCATATATTCTTGTGTGAAAGGGATACACAATGTGGACTATACTCAGATGTATAGTATTGAGTGAAAGGATACATCGTAGGATGTTGATTAAAAATATATTATACTTAGTCGTACAATGACGACTATACTCAATCATATAGTCTGATTTGAAAGGGATACATCATACTCGATCATATAATGCCAATTATACTCGGTCATATAATCTTGATTGAAAATACATTGTACTCAGTTTACAATGTTAACTATACTCGAACATATAGTTTGAATTGAAAATGTACATCACACTCACTCATATGATGTCGATTATACTCGATCATATAATCTTGATTGAAAATACATTGTATTCAATCTTACAATGCTAACTACACTCGGTCGTATAGTCTTGATTGAAAAGATACATCATACTCAGTCATATGATGCCAATTATACTCGGTCATATAATCTTGATTGAAAATACATTGTACTCGGTCATACAATGTCGACTACATTTGGTCGTATAGTCTTGATTCAAAAGATACATCATACTTGGTCATGTGATGTTGACTACACTTAGTTGTATAGTTTGAATTGAAAATACATTATACTCGATCGTACAATGCCGACTACACTCAGTCGTATAGTCTTGATTGAAAAGATACATCACACTCGGTCATGTGATGCTGACTACACTCAGTCGTATGGTGCGAATTGAAAGAATACATTGTACTCAATCATACAATGTTGACTATACTCAGATGTATAGTCTGAATTGAAAATAAACTACACTCATTCGTATAGTACAAATTGAAAGAATACATTGTACTCGATCGTACAATGTTGACTATACTCGAACGTATAGTCTGAATTGAAAATACACTACACTTTGTCGTATAGTGTGAGTTTCTTTTCTACATGACAAACTCAATAATCTATACAATTTAGGACTAAATTACAAAGAAAATTTTAGACTTACATGCAAACAAAGCTAAAGGACTAAAGTGGACATTTGCCACTTCAATATATGCATTTTTCCTCTTTTTTCAATTCATTTCTTCTTTTGCTCTTCTCTTCTTTTCATTTTCTCTTGATTTTCAAAGTTTCTTTCTTTAATTATTCTTTCATTTGACATTCAATTTTGAATTTGTTTGATCCTATGGCTCACCCACAATGCAGATTACGTGGGAGTAGCTCTAGACAATTAGATCCAATCTCTTCATATCTACATTTTCCTCAAAATGATTTAGGACTCCATGAAGGTGAAGATGTGCTTCCTTTGACTCATTTACACATCCATAGATGTTCACAGGCTAGCGATGAGGTAAATTTTCTTCCTCTGTCTTTAATTCTGCAATAAACATATCCTTTTAGTATCTAAAAATTGATATGTTCATGCATACAATATTAAGATATTTACTACATATGTCAAATAAAACTTATAGAAAATTGACATTTTAGAACCAAAATTTTGCAAAATTAGTCTCAACATGTCACATGAATAATAAAAATATGTTCAAACTTTCTAAATTTCTCATATAGAGTCTGAATTTTGGGTTAGAATTCTCGAATTTCTAACCAGAATTCTTATATTTTCAATGAGAAATCTGGAACTCCGATAAGAATTCTGGATTTCCAATAAAAAATCTAGTCTTCTAATTAAGCCTTAGCCTAATTTTTTTAACTTCTTAAACAAACCAACCACAAGCATTTGTACAAGAAAAATAATTTGTCATTTTCTAAATTTTATTCAGAAACCACTAAAATTCTTGAGTTGCTTTCACTTGGCTCGAGAATTATTTCATGACTTTTCTAGAGAGGTAGTACAACATATCTGGGCATCTAGCTTCCGACACTTTATTGTTGCTTTACCAATTACTCAAGGTAGGTCAGACCACTACTCACTTTTCACTCTTATGAAGAGGTGGATGGACACCACTCACTCTTTTCAAAATGGGTGGGTGAGCTCACTATTTCCCCTTTGAGCTTCTCTTTATTATTACCAGGATCAAATTTGGAGGAAACCCAAATCCCTTTAATATAAATTACTGCACTCTCCCAAAGGATATTAGGAGTTGCTATGTTCGTGACTTGCTCAGGTTCGTTCCTACATGGAAGAATCGGAAGAATATGCTTCTTTCTTCTCTTATTCAGGGTTTCAGGAGATTACCTACCACCACACCTTGTTAGATTCTTCAAAAGGTGAGCTGCTTCTTGTTTATATTATTTAGCATTACTCTTTTTTGTGAGACTAGTCATGAGGTTAGCATCACCCTTCTCGGTCCCTTTTAGGATCTTGCTAGGGTCACTACTTTAGATTAAGGATCTGTAGTGCTTGCTTATCTCGACTACAGACTAGATACTATTTGTAAAGGCATTATGATGATGTGCAATTTCTGGCATGTCATGCATGTATGTCTCCTACCCTTTTCAACTTTCCTTATTTTTCACATTTTCTTCCTTATTTCTTTTATTTCCTCTCTTTTAAATATAGGGCATTAAGATTAGAGTGATCTGAGGCTTCAATGCCATTAGCTTTGATAGGAGTCTTTCCTTGATGTAGAGATGGGGTTCTTCTCATCTTGCTAGCATTAAGCATGACTTACAGACTTATCGGGACCAGCTGAACTCCTTAGAGTGGGACTTAGTAAGATAAATTTGATTTTTTTTAGTATTTCACCAATTGTAAAAGTTTAAATAATTTAAATGAATGTGTTTGCAGGTCAAATTGGATTGGCTGGTTAGTGTTGAAGACATTCAGCAATACGATTTCATGACTATAACTATAGGGCTTGAGACTACGAGAGTTTTGCTCCCCAGTTACAGTTACCAAATATGGTATCTCAGTGAGCGTATTTATCATTGGCACATGGGACCTTCTAGGAGGCACGTTCCCTTTTCTATTCCCTCCTCGATGTTATGGAGCAGTAGTATGATTGGTCTTGAGCTTAGGGTAACACTTGAGGGATATGATGCTTTGACTGTGCTCGAGCATTCTCGTCATTATCAAGAGTATATTTTGGACAATCTCTTAAAGTATGTTCCTATAGATCCAATTGAGGTATGTTTTCTGTCACTATTTTACTTTAACTCATTCATCACTACACATGATATTAACTTTTTACATAGGTTGAAGAAGTCTCAGATGTTGTTATGGAGGAGACTGACGATGACACTGAGGAGACTGAGCAGAAGGTTGAGCTTACTCATCACAGTGAGACTACTCATGGTGGTGCTTCCTTGAGTACTATTTTAGGCGATGGTCCCCCATTTGATAGGTCTATGTATTATTAGGCTCCTATAGTATAGACTCCTATTGAGCAACACATGTCCTTTGACACAGCTCAGATTCCTAGCTTCTCTCCTCTTGATGCTTCACATGTAAAAGCGATTGGCCTTTCCAACCCTATACAAACTAGCACTTGTTGCTAAATTAGTAAAATTTATTTTATAGGTCCCTCGGACATAGGCAAAGTATTTATACAGACTCTCCTCTTCCCATTGATTATTTACTATGCAGATCATAAATACTTAGAGGGTTAGTATTTACAACAAATATGCCAATGTATGCATGTTATGTATGATGTGCATGATTCTAAATATTCTTAATGCAACAAAGTTATGTTGGGGATTTGGAGTGCGAGAACAAGAGGCTTTGATGACAGCTTGCTAGCCTTCATTTTGACAGTCACAATGTCGGGACTTCTATGCCCCCAGATTAGAGTGATGATCCAGTTAGAGGATGGAGACCCTGGTTGAACACTAGAGCTCAGGATGATTGATTTCTCTATCTTTAGGACTTGTGTTAGCATTACTGTACTTTGGATACTTTAGGATTATTTCTTTTTATGAATGGATCATGAACTTTTATTTTGTACCAAACCCTAAAAATTATTATTATTATTATTTCACTGGAAATGTTGGAAATCCGATCAACATCCTAGATTTTTGATCAAAAATCTGGAAATCCAATTGGAATTCTAAATTTCTAATCAGAAATTTGACTCTAATTCTTTGTATTTCATGTTCCGACTCGAATTTGGTCTAAAAACAACTGAGACAAATCTTATTCCCTTCTATACTAATTTTTCAGCCTATTTTCATCATGACACAAGCTACCCTTAATTTGATGAAGAAATTCCTCAAGACTATTAATGGAGATGATTGGAACAGAGTGCTACCTTTCCATGGCAAATCCTTGAAGTCCCTTTAACACCTAAAAATAGACAACAATTTCTTACATGCTGCTGCAACATTCTGGGATGCTAAGGATTATGTATTTAGATTCAATTGACAAGAGTTGTGTCCATTGATTGAGGAGTTTGCTACTATTCTTGGATGTTCATTAGATTCAACTGCTACAATTGCTCTCCCTGATCTTGAAATGGAATTTCCTAGTAAAATAGTGGCATTCTTTGATATGCCCCTAGATGTCATCTACATGCATGCACATAATGCTAGGACCATCAGTCTTCCTTTTCTGATTACCTCTTATGGAACTAGAGACAAGAAAAATGCTGCTTGGATCAAAACTGTCACCTATTACTTGTATGCCCAATTTTTGTTAGTATCTTCTCATGGAGATGCTGATGAAAGGATTATCAATATACTAGAATAAGTAGAAACTGGAGCTAATCCTGTGCCTATCATACTTGCTGAAACTATCATTGGGTTAGATAATTTAAAAGTTCAAAATCGACTCTTAGGTTGTTTGCTTCTCCTTTAGGTATGTAACCTTGTTTTTTTGCCTAAGCTGCCCTTTTAAGTTTTCAACTTAGTTTCTTTTTTTTTAGATATGGTTACAGGAGAAATTGAGCCTATTTAGTGCTCCCACTAATGCTTCAATTTATTAACCTCACCATCTATAATCTCATTCATTGAAGATAAAAGACAAGCACACTATAGATTAATAGATTAATTGGATGAAAAACATTATTGATATTAAGATTACTTAGATCTGTCCCTGGTGGAGATTGAAATTCAAGACCTTTAACCTATATGACTACTGCATCCTTATTCCTAGATTGCATTTTTGACCTTCCTTTCTCCCTCACACCTTTGTCGTCAATATGGTCGCCCCCAATTCATTATGGTTGTTATAACTAACTTTAAAGGCTTTCCTCTAAGGCAAGTCTTTCTCAGCAAAGTAAAGAACTTGTGGCCCCTGTAAAGCTTTAGAGCGAAATATGCACATGAGTGCTGATGTGACTACCGACGATAACTACAAAGCTTGGGTTGTCTGCAATCTACAGAACCACCAAAATTTACTAACTATAAAAGGAATTAAGTATTATTAAATAAGTCACAAAAGAAAAAAACAAAAAGAAAATAGTGGTCTCATAAATCTGGTTTCTTATGTTTTATTTTTCCTTTAAGGCTTTTTGCTTTGTAATAAAAATAGAACATACAATATTTGACAGAAATATCATTTTAATTCATTTCATTAATTAGGGAAAAAATGAGTACATTTATTACATCATATAACATAACTCATATTATCAGCTAGTCCTTTCGAATTTTCTAACTGAACATTTTTTCCTTACTTTTATTTCCTTAATTTCTGCCTGATTAGCCCTTTGTAAGTTTTCTAATCAATGGGATCATCTCTTTTATTTTATTCCCTAATTTTTTTCCTGTCAGCCCTTTATGGGTTTTCCGAATAGCGAGAATGTCCTAACTTTTGCCTGACTAGCCTTTTCAAGTTTTCTAGCCAGCAAAGCTCTTTTTTTTAAAGGTAGTATTTCTTGAGGCAATGCAGGTTGATTGGCTAAGTGAACTCATTCCCTTCTAGATCTGATATCTTTGCAGCTCCTTTGCGTAGGATTGTCTTGACAAAATATGGTCCTTCCCAATTTGGTCTAAATTTCCCTCTTAGGTCAAACACCATCGCCCTTGCTTGCATTAGTACCACATTTCCAAATTTTATCTTTCCTAGCTTAACCTTTTTATTGAAAGCTCTCGCTATTCTCATTTGATAAATTTGCTTGTAAAATGAAGCATCCATCCTTTTCTCTTCTAGAGATATGAGGTGATTGAATTTCTTTTGTATCCATTCACTCTAAGGGATTTTTGCTTCCATAACAACCCTCAAGGATTTAATTTTTGTCTATATGGGAAAAACCACTTCATAACCATATACTAGCGAGAATGATGTTTGTCCTGTAGCAATGCATGTTGTAGTTCTGTATCCTCACAAGGCAAAAGGGAGATATTCAAACCAATCTTTATGCATTTTCACCATCTTGGAGAGGATCTTTTTTATATTCTTATTAGTTACTTCAACTATACCAATAGCCTGAGGTCGATAAGGCGAGGATTTATAATGCTTGATCTTGTATCTCTAGAATAACTCAGTTGTCTCTGCCTGAAATTGAACGCCATTGTCCATCATAACATGATGTGGGACCCCATATCTGCAAATGAGATTCCTTTCGATAAACCTTGCCATATGTCTAGCCTTCAAGGTACCAAAGGACTCTGCTTCTATCCATCTAGAGAAGTAGTCAATTACAACTACTATATACTTATGCCCGTTTGAAGCAGTTGGTTTTACTTCCACTATTATATCTATTCGCTAAGCTATAAAGGGCCATGGAGATGTTAAATTGTTTAGCACTATAGGGGGAAGATGATTGAGGTTCCCATGCACTTGACATTGATGACATTGTCTCATTACTTGGATGTAGTCCCCTTTATATGCTCATCTAGTAGTACTTTTGGCGAATCATTTTCTTTACCAGAATCATCCCATTCATATGAGATCCTCAAACTCCTATATAAATCTCTCTCATCGCCTGTTCTGCCTAATCCTTCTTAAGACATCTCAACTATATTCCATTTGGCATCCTTTTGTAAAATACCCCCATCATGACTTGCATAATGGCGTGCAATAACATGAAGAGCATATCTTTCTTTGGAAGTTGCTTCATCTGGGTATTTCCTTTCCTCAATAAATCTCTGGATGTTGTAAAACCATGGCTTTTCTTATGGCCTTATCTGAATACTCATGACTTGTTCCTCACTATAACACGAAGCTTTCATTTCCATTATTACCAAAGGCATTATCATTGATCCCGTCGATTTATCCCACGTTAAAGAAAGCGTTGCTAAGGCATCCGCCATTTGATTCTCATCTCTTGGTAAATGCATGAAGAGACATTTAATGAAATTCCTCATTAGCTTTTTTAAATAGCAGATGTAAGGTTTCAACCTCTCTTCTTTCACTTCCCACTCCTCATTAGCTTGACTAATGACTAACATAAAATATCCATAATCCAGTAGCCCTTTAGCTCTAATTGCTAGTGCTACTTCCATGCTGTAGATACATACCTCATACTCAGCCATGTAGTTTGTGACCCTAAATTCTAATTTCTTAGCCATTGGGATGGTTTCTACTCCTGGTGTGACAAGAATTACTCCTAGCCCTGATCCTTTATTATTCACAGGTCCAACAAAATAAAGCTTCCATTCACACTATTATATGACTCCTAAGTTCTCATCTGGAAACTTTAGATTCCATTGCCCATTTCCTTTAACTACATTCTGAGCCAGGAATTCTGCTACTGCTCTTCCTTTGATGACTTTCATAGTGATGTACTTTATATCAAACTAAATCAAAAGTACCAACCATTGAGACATCTTTCCAATCAAAGTTGGTGCTTGAAACAAGTACCTCAAATATCTATCTTTGAAACAACTTATACTTTGTAAGACTGGAAATAATGCCTTAACTTCTTTGTAGCCTAGATCATTATCAAACTCATCTTCTCTATAAAATCATACTTTTCTTCATATGGTAGGAATTTTTTATTGAGATAATACACTGTGTACTCCACCCCTTCTGGTCCTTCTTGTGCTAGCATTTCCCCCATTGCTTTTTCTTCTAAAGCCAAATTTAAGATTAAGGGCTTGCCTTACCTTGGTGGTCTCAACACAGGTGGATTAGTAAGGTATTCCTTAGTCTTATCAAAGGCTTTTTGACATTCTTCATTCCATTCCACCGGTTGATTCTTCCTTATAAAGCTTGAAAATTGGATCATAGACCATGGTAAGTCTCGCAATAAACTTGTTGATGTACTGTAGTTTCCCAATAAATCCTCATACTTCTTTCTCCGTTCTTGGTGCGATCATCTCCTAAATGGCTTTAATTTTTTCTAGATCAACTTTTATTCCTTTATTATTGACTGTGTGCCCTAATAACTTTCCAGAAGTCAACCCAAAGATGCATTCCTTCGGATTAATCCTTAGGTTATATCTTTCTATTCTTGCTAGGAACTTACCTAAAGCATCAAAGTGTCCCTCTCTTATTTTTAACTTAACCATCATATCATTGGCATACACTTCCACTTCCTTATGCATCATATTATGAAATAAGGTGATTGCCACTCTTTGATAAGTTATTCATGCATTCTTCAACTCAAAGGGCATCACTTTATAGTAATATGTCCCTCATTTCATGATAAAAGAAATTTTGATCTTGTCCATAATTGCCATCATTATCTTATTATAACCTAAGAACCCATCCATGAAGGAGTGCATTGCACTAGATGTTGCACTATCAATAATCACATCAATATGAGGTAAAGGAAAGTCATCATTTGGACATGCTTTATTCAGATCCCTAAAATCTACACACATTCGAACTTTTCCATCTTTCTTGGGAACTAGTACTATGTTTGCCAATCATTAAGGGTATTGCACTACTTCCAGAAAATTAGCTTGGATCATCTTAATGATTTCTTCCCTTATCTTTTCCATCCACTCTGGCCTGAACCTATGAAGTATTTGCTTTACAAGTTTATCTTTTTGATATATTGGAATGTGATGCTCTATGATTCCTCTATCTAACCTTGGCATATCCTCATAGGACCAAGCAAATATTACCTTTCTTTTTGTTCATATTCTCTCAAATTTTTCTCCCTCTTCAGGAGTTAAATCATGTGATATAGAAATGTGTTTTGTATGTTCATTTGTGCCCATGTTTAATGAATCTAATTGAATAGAATTAATGCCAAACATGCATTAACGATCATTATTAAAATGCATAAAACCATCAAAATCAACATCACACAAGTAAGCCAAACCAAAATTCATATAATTGACCATAAGAAAAATGGAGTTTTTATCCTAAAACAAATAAGACATTATTACATTAGTTTCTTTATATAAAAAATCACTAAAACTATTATTAATAAGACTAACTAACTCCTATGGTGGTTCTTCATTAGGTGGTAGACAAAGCAGCTCTTCAATATCCTCAACTTTCATCTTTTCAATAATTTTCTTCATCACCTTGTCTTTGTTGTCTTGCATCGGCCTCTCAACTATCTACTTCTTGAAGATCTCAAACCCAGGAATATCCACACCAGCTACATGGACAAGCTCCTTTTCAACCAGATAGAACTTCTCCTTTCTTTGTTTGACAAAGTTATCCTTCAGTAGTCCCACATTCCTTAGGAGGTTATTCCCACTGAAAAACCTTCTTCTATCCCTTTTATTACCGAATCCAATTCCTGTATATCGTAATCCTCTTGTATCATCTTGGATTTTAAAATCTAGGAGTTTTGGGCTTCCTTGCTCATTCTTTCCTAGTCCTTATCTAGGCCAATAATTCATCTTCTTAATCATGCTCATAACCTTTAGATCCATCACAATTCCATATGAGATCATAGCTATTTAAAAACTAGGAGGAGTAACTACCTGCTTATGACTATCTAGAATTGCAGACACGGTCTTGCCCATACTAGCATCTAAAGTCACCACTTCCCTATCAAGTAAGAATTTCACCTTTTGATGCACAGTTAAAGGCACTCCTCCTAAAATATGATACTAAAAAGAAGGGCATAAGTGATAGGGATATCTAGCATAGTGAATTCTACCATTGCCTCTATAGGCCCAGTCTTTATAGGAGCCACAAATGTTCCCTCTACATTCCTTGTGCTATCATCATAAGCTTTGATTATAAGGTCTGATTTTTCCAAATCCTCCACCTTCACTCCTAGATTGGGTAGAATCTGTAGCGAGAAAACATTAATTGTGGACCCATCATCCACCATCATATAATTGGTCCTTTTCCCTCTTACTTCAGCTGGAATGAACAGGGCTTTATTATGATTCCTTCCTTCCACAGGTAGATCCTTATAAGAGAAAGTAATAACTCTATTCTTTTTCTCAATAACTTTGGCCACCATCACCTCAGAGGTTGCAGTAGTTTTAATGTTCATCTTAGCTAAAGCCTTAACCATAGCCTTCCTATAGCTACTTGAGTGCATCAAGAGCTCCCAAATACTTACATTTGCTTTTGGTTTCTTGAGCTGTTCAAGAATCAGGTCATCGCTATGTTCATCTGAGTCTTCTTCTTTAGCAACTTCCTCTCTCTCTCTCTATAGTATTCTTTGTTGGTTTATAACCCTTCCCACTTCTAGTAATATGACTGACTTCTAGATTATCAACCCATACATTATAACCTTCAGTGCCTTCTTCATCAGAATTGTACCAAATGTCAGTGACCTCAATAGTTCGATCCTTCTTTCTATCCTTCCATACCTCAAGCATGCATTTTCTTTCTTAACTAGCAGCTTCTCATCATCAAACTCATTATCCCATCCTGTAGGTTCAATTAAATTAATAGGTATATTAAAAGGAGGTGGTTTAGAGTAAATCACCTTGAAATCAAACTTGCTTGAGGGCTGGTCTAGTAAGTCTTCTACTATTTCAATATCTTTAGGGGCACTAGGAGATTTCTCATTAGTTTTAAGGTTTAGATCCTTAAAAGAATTTAGTGCTTCTTCCTCGCTTACTCGTTAGTTGATCATAATAGTTGTTGGAGGTGGCATGTTTCAGTAATTTAGGAAAGGATTATTTCTGGTGTTTGGGTTTGGATTGGATTTCCGAGAGTCTATGATTTTTCTAGAGTCTATGAGGTTTTAAATTTCATGTTTATGGCATATGCAAAAATCAATAGAGTGGCTAGCAACTTGATGAAACTTGCAATAACTTTTTTGGTCAAAGCCATGGAGATTTGGGTTTGGTGGTCAAGAGGGAGTTAAGGGTCTAAGGAGGTCGTTTTGGATTAGACGGTCTAGGACTTTGGATAAAGGTTGGTTGAAATTTCATAATCTCCTAGGTTGTTGAATAGTATGAACTCCTACAACCTGGCTAGTATTTCCTTGCTGAATGCCCCCAGTTGGGTAATTTCTCACTATAGTGTTTCTAGTGACCTTCTTCTTCTCATTTTCAATCTCTTCAACTTGCAACCCATTATTATAAAGGCCTATAAATGTCTTGGGGTTCATCATCTATAACCTTTCAACCAGATTAGGTAACACATTTTCAACTATCATCCTAACCTGACCCTTCTCAGCCAACTTGTTCTTCTTTAATCCTTCCTTATTCATGAACCTAGTCAAAAAATCTAAGAATGACTCATTAGGCTTCTGCTTGGTCAATTCTAGGTCCCTAATGGACACTTTAAGTATGGTATTATAGTTATATTGCTTCAGAAAAGTAGTGCACAACTCTCTCCAGTCTGCTCAGATGGACTTCTCTAACCTGTGATACTAATTAACAACCATACCCTCCAAAGATAGTACAAACAACTTGGTAACTACAAACAACGGAGCCTCAGTGGTGCTCATAGTAGTTTTGTATTGACTAAGGTGAATCCTTGGTTCTCTAGTAATATCAAACTTATACTGCTGTGGCATCTTGAACTTATCAAGCAACTTGTCCTCCTCAAATTGCATCACATCATCAAAGTCAAATGAGTATCCAATGCCCAATCCTCTTATCAACTCCTCCATCTAGGACATCTTTTGACTCATTGCTTTCATTTGTTTGGATTCCAGCTCTTGAACTTGCTCAAGTGATTCCCTTTTCACCTTTCAACCTTATAACTCTCAACATCCTCCAACTTTATTTCCCTAGCAGGTATGTTCCTAGCAGTACTGTCATTGTTAGCGGGTGGTGTACCCATAATAAGTGGATTGGCCACAATGGAAGGTGCAACATCAGTAGGTAATGGCATCAGTCCAGCCAAAGCCTTTCTTAACTCATCTTGCATCATCGCTCTTATGTCATCCATCAATTCCCCTTTAACATCCTCTAGGGTCCATTTTCCTCCCTCTTATTGTTCCATTTCTTCTGTTTGTTTAGGTTGTGCAACTTATAGGTAGAGTGGATTGATGGGGCTCCTTTCCAATCTACTACGGATTTCTTTTGCAATTGATTACGGACTTGAGTCAGTTCTCACTAGTTTGCCACCTTTCCAACTCCAAACAAAGAAAGACCTAGATGAATCTATGATGGCTAAAAAATAAAATGTTAGTATGATGCATGAAATGCATGTATGCATGATACACGTGTTATGCAATAAGTAGCAAGTAATAAGTCAAGTTAAGTGTACATACATCCTTCCAACCTTATTCCTCCCACACATGTATTTAATGGCGAGTCTCTTTTTCTAGGATTTTTTGTCTTGACCTTAATATCAACAGGGGATATCAAGAACCGATTTGCATGTCAAGTCTCTTAAAGCAATAAAACATAGAAACAATATTTCTATGTATAAAATATTAGCCCAATCCAAACGGTCTTTTAAATTATGGGCGTGGGCCTTTATAGATAAAAATACCTCATGGAAACATTCACAAGTAATTTGGGTAGATCCTAAGGGAAATTACTAAGCTATTATATGTGGTTAGGGTCCGGTGAAAGGTCAAGGTTCTCTTAGTAAGATGCTCTCCTTTAAGACTTGAGTTATAGGCCAAGGTTAAAGGGGCCTGACATCATTTGCAAACTCAAGAGAAGACTAACCCCCTTTTAGGACTTGGGTTACATGGTCTAGTTAAATGAGCCCGGTAATCTCTCTTAGATTGAGTTTAAGGCTAAGAGTGATGGTTAGCCAATCTAAAACTCCATGAAGCTAGTGGAATCATGGAATCATAAATCAATGCCATCGGTTAAAAAGGACATGTAGAATGAATGCAAGAATAAAATAATGATTAATAAAATAATTCTAAAGAACATAAGTAGAATCAGTTCTCTTATCCCTAGTGGAGTCGCCACTGTAGATGGCGGGGTTTAGTGCGTGTCTAAGATTTTAGCAATGGCAACGCTGTTTGAGCTCAAAGCTCTAGAGAACACACTAACCACTGTCATAAAGACATGGCGTGGAGATGAGGAGTTGCCTCCCAAGGTAATAACTGGAACAAATTGAAAAGGTGGTACTTGATTCCCTAAAAGAAAGCTAGCACCATAACTAGGAGATTCTGGATACGGAATACCAACTTCTTTCAGTCTCATGTTCTTTTAGAATTACTTTATAAATTACTATATTATCCTCTATTTACATGTAATTTCATATAAACCCTTATTCTAGCAATTAACTCCAACGCAAACTAGTAATGAAAAATACAAGTAAATAATGCATTTAATACAATCTGTAACTTAGTATAATCTACATTGATTTAATTAAATGGGCTAAATCTACATGTTTTCAATAAGTGAGCCTAAAGGGCCTAATTCCTTTTAATTTTAATTAAATGAACCTAAGTCTATTTATTTTAATTCTACAAATGGGCCTAAATCTACAAATTATGGAGTATTTAAATTAATGGACATAATTCTACACGTTTTAATTATAAGGTGATCTTAAATCTACAAATTATGAAAAAGGCTTAAATTAAATGGGCTAAGTCTAATTAATTAAATTAAATTAGGTGGGCCTATATCTAATTTAATAAATGGGCCTAAGTTATCTTTACCCTAAAAATCTAATTAATTATAGACCTAAAGATATATTTTAATAAAAACCTTGAAACTTAACAAAATCAAAAAGAAAAATAAAATAAAAGAAGAATATGGATAAGATTATGCTTATGGATGTTTTTAATGGAGTGCTCTTGAGATTTTATAAAATCATCGTTCTTAATAAGTTTTCAAATATTATTCTTCTACTCCTCCAAAAGCCTCTAATTAATAAAAAAAACAAACAAAATTTTGTGTAGAGGATCCTCTTTTTTTAAAAAATAAAAATCAATAAAAGAAAAACTATGTATAGAATGTTGATACCAAAAATCCTCCATGAAAAGAAAAATCCTTCTATAAATGACGAGGTTTAGCATGCGTCCAAGATTTTAGCAACCGTGATACTATTTAGGCTATGGGCCTTAGAGAACACACTAACCACTATCACAAAGACATGGCATGAAGATGAGGAGTCGCCACCCAGGGTAATAACTGGGACAATTTGATTGGTGGTACTCGATTCTCTAAAAGAAAATTAGTACCACAACCAAGAGATTCTGGATACAGAATACTAACTTCTCTTAGTCTTGTGTTCATTTAGAATAATTTTATAAATGATTATTTCACCATCTAATTAGATGCAATTTTATTAAACCCTAATTAACATCCATCAACCCAAAAAGGCAACAAGTCAATAAAATTACAAGTAAAAAATACACTCAAGATTGCGTTGTCCCTAAGTCTAAACTATGTTAATTTTATTAAAAAGGTATCTAAATCTACATTTTATTTACAAGTGAAATAGAATAAAAGTGGGCCTACATTAATTAATAAGCCTAAATCTATTTTTTAGTCTTTATAAGATATGGGCTTAGGTCTATTCAAATTTAAATGAAAATCAAATTAGTGGGCCTAAGTCTGATATGGTTTTGTTTTAAATAAAATATGGTCCTAGATCTATTTATTTTAAAAGAAATGCAATTAAATGGGCTGAGCTAAGTCTAAACAATTTTTAATTAATTAATGTGGGCCTAAAATCTAATTAACCTAATGGGCCTAAGTTGATTTTAATTATTTAAAGTTCTAAACCATTTTTAAACCTATTTATTTAGTGGGTTAGACCTAAACGTGGGCTTGAGGCCTAAAAATATATATATATATAAACATTAAAAACAAGCCTAAAATAAATAAAACACAAACAAATAGATCAAATAAATATTACAATGATTTTTCTAAAAAAAGAACCCTAAATTAATTACATGCAAACCCTAATTTAAGCTACTGCCACCATTGATTTTAATTGATTTTTTACCCAATCGAACCTAATTACTAATCAATTTTAAAATATAGAAAATGAAAATTTACTATTCCCACTATTGGGGCTATTACAAACTATGTACAAAATTAAAATTATACACCCAATACTTAAAATAAGTACACAGAACACCAAAAATGGAAAAAATAATAAATAATAAAAAAAATCCTAAGAACTATTGACGAAATAATACAGGTTCATCCATGACATTCCATGGACCTTCTGTTCAATTCAAATATAGGTGGTATCCTCCTCAATCCACATGCACACATAAAAAAAAAACAAGTAATCATCTTAGTAATGAAATTAAACAATAAAAAAGAATAACAAAATAAGAGAAAAATATCACTGGAGATTTAGATGCTGTGTAGATGCTCTTTTTTGGCCCCTCATATTAGGATTTTGCACCGTTGAAATTAAATTATTTGTTGATTCTGGACTTGGACTTAATTGCGTTTAAGGACATTAGCAGTATCCAAAATTGGGGTTTTTTAGGGTTTCTGCGTATTTTTTTTTTGTAAAAGCTCTCCAAAAAGAAAAATCCTTTCGAAAACCAGGAGAAAAAAAAAGTTTCCCCCCAGCAAAACCTCTCCAAAAAAAACCTCCTTCCCGCACGCATGCAGACTCTACTTTTAAATGCAGGAGTCTGCGCATACTGAACTTCCTCTAAAGAAGGAACGGATTGATGATCAGATAGCGTTTGTTTTGATTTAAAAAAAAAGTCTTCTGCGTTTAAAAAAAATTATCAGATTATCATAAGGATAAAATTTGAATTTTTAACCAATGAAAACACTGAAAAAATCGATAAAAATAAGGAAAAATATGCAAAAAAAAATCAAAAAATGGAATTATTGCGCATCGGTACTGTGCAATGCCGACCGACATTGTACAATGCTGATACTAAAATATATATATACCCTGAAAATCTTCTTTCATTACCAAAAGGCCCCTGAAAAAATGAATTTTTGCAATCAAATCCTAAAAAATGTTGTAATTTAGTCCTTAAAGTCTAGAAAATCAACAACCAAGTTCAATTTTTGAATAAATTTCATCATGCGGCTTATGTCGCAATTGTGCACAATTGCATCCTAAAATTGGGTGCTTACAATTGCCCCCCTTTGTCGCTGTTTGCTTGACAAATTGCGGCAAAGCAAAAGAAGCACACAATTTCGAAAGAAAGAAATTAGGACACTCAATTGTATCCTAAATGATAGATTGATGCTCAAATTGTTGAGCAAGGTGTAGTGTTTGATAAGTCGCACTATATTTCCTGTGGAGCATCTAATGGACTTTATGCAAATGAGTTTTGCTATATTCCTTATCGGACGTTTAGCGATGATAAATTAAAAACTTGCTATAGTTCTTGTGGAACGTCTAGCAATGATGAATTTCGTTATATTCCCTGTGGGACGTCTAACGATGTACACTATATTCCCTATGGGATGTCTAGTGTAGATGACTTGAAATAAATTACATCATACTTGGTCGTATGATGTCGATTATACTCGGTTGTATAATCAATTGAGGATGCATTGCACTCAGTCGTACAACGCTGACTACACTCGGTTGTATTGTCTTGAATTGAAAAAAATTACATCATACTCGATCGTATGATGCCGATTATACTCAATCGTATAATCGATTGAGGATATATAGCACTCGGTCGTACAATGCCGACTACACTTGGTCGTATAGTCTGTTTTGAAAAGGAACATCATACTTGGTCGTATGATGCCGATTATACTCGGTTGTATAATCGATTGAGGATATATTGCACTCGATCATACAATGCTGACTACACTCGATCATATAGTCTTGAATTGAAAAAATTACATAATACTCGGTCATATGATGCCGATTATACTCGGTCGTATAATCGATTGAGGATACATTGCACTCGGTCGTACAATGTCGACTACACTCGATCATATAGTCTGTTTTGAAAAGGAACATCATACTCGGTTGTATGATGCCAATTATACTCAATCGTATAATCAATTGAGGATACATTGCACTCGGTCATACAATGCTGACTACACTTAGTCATATAGTCTTGAATTGAAATATCATTATATTCCTTGCGGGACATCTAACGATGCACACTATATTCCCTGTGGAATGTCTAACAATGCTGACTACACTCGGTCATATAGTTTTGAATTGAACTTTTAATTAACAAAAGACCCCTGAAAAAATGATTATTTGCAATCAAATCCTAAAAAACATTGCAATTTAGTCCTTCAAGTCCAGAAAATCAACAACCAAGTTCAATTTTTGAATAAATTTCATCATAGGGGCTTACGTCGTAATTGTGCACAATTGCATCCTGAAATTGGGTGCTTACACCTTCTCCCTCCTTTTCCTTAGTAGCCAAACCCATCCTCTTATAGCAAAACAACACAAAAACCCTAGTTCACATGTCTGTAGAGTTTCATTCCTAAAAGGACTTTATTTTCTTAAAAAAACCAAATAAATACCAAAATAATTTTAAGGAAAATCCTTTAACCAATTAGGATTCAAAGAAAGGCATTTTTCATTTTCTAGAAAATCCAAAAATTAAACGGAACGAGTCTAATTCTGACTAGAATTGCGTAATTCCAATAAGAATTAGTGTAATTCCGATCGAAATTACACAATTTTATTTGTTTTTAAAAATTTTAATTAATAAAAGACCCCTGAAAGAAGTTAAACTTTTCAATTACGTTCTTAAAAAGCATTGCAATTTAGTCCTTAAAAACATTAAATTCTTTCTTTGAAAAATACAATTAGACCTCTAAAGTTTCAAAACTCAAGCATTGAAGACCTATTTAACAGTTTCATCATTGGAGTCCTTTGTCGCATCCATAACTCATTATCCCGAAACTAGGTGCTTACAATGTCATGAAGTTGGTAGAATTGTATAACCCTAGTCTCTGGGACTTAGTATAGAGTAAGTAGGGTGTCGAACACTCAGAATTTTTGGGCAATTCTATATTAACTGGATAGTTACTTAGATGGATAAGCAAAACCAAATCAAAAAAAATTAAAGAATCTAATTACTACTAATTTACTATAATACTAAACAGAAATAAAATGTAAATATATATAAAAGAAGTACAATTCAGAATGTAAATAAGAACTTATAAAAGATTATCATAAAACATATTGATTGAAAATTAGTGCGTATAATCTTTAAAAGAAATTCTCATTATCAATTTAAAGTTAGATTCTCTAAAGGTAACTCTCGTTATCAATTAGAAGTATTTCCTCTTAGAGTGTGCAAGCCCACTCATTATATTGCAGAGATAAGATAAAATCATAAATCACATTATACCAATAAATCCTTAAAAGCAACTATCATTGTCAATCAAGGATGATTCCATCTAGAGTCTACAATCACTATCGTGTCTTTGTAGAGATAGACAAAAATCATAAAGTAATTATACTAATTCCTTTCCCCCAAAATGAATTCCTTATCTCCAAGTAAATAAAATTCTTAAGTAATTTCAATTATATGTTCACCAAATTAATCCAACTCTCGTTGTAATCAATTTTGATTAAAACAAGTTACACATGGTGATCAATCATAAATAACTTAATTAAGCACTAATTGAAATTAAATCATAAACAAAATAAGATAAAAAATATAGTTCTTATTTAATTCGTCAATGCTGCTCAAACAAGACTTAGCCAAGAAACATAGTTAAAGAACAATAAGAAAAGAAGAAAGAGAATTGATAAATCTTCCAGCACTTGCTTGATGTAGAGCAATCTTCTCTTCTTGCTTCTTACTTGATCTCCTTCTAGTTGATCTTCAAACACTAAGTCTAAGCAATAATTGCTCTAATGAAGTTATATATTTTGAATCATCCTTCCCTATTTCAGGTCACAATTGATCTATATATAGACCCTATAGGTGGTTAAAAGGAGTTACAATTGGAAAGGTAGCCTGTTAAACGAAGTGTCACAACTCTATGTAAATATATTAACTTCTAGGGCATTTTTGTCCTTCCAAATGACATTATCTTAAGAACGTCCTTTCATAAAAGTTCTAGATCTTTGGGTTATCCTTCTATAAAAACTTGAATCACCTCATTTGGATCTCTATAAAGGAAGTTATGGCCAAAATATGAAAACTTATTGAAGCTGAAAAATTATAACCCTTTGGTGAGACATCACTTGGATGACTCGTGACATGGCTGTGACTCGGCATGGCTTGCCCCTATCATGACTCGTTCCCACTATAAAGACTCATGCCAGTATCAATTTAACTTCCTTTTTCTTCTTAAGCTTCATACTTCATTCTAACAAGTCTAAAGTCCTTCCTATACATTAATTGAACCAAAAAACATATATAAAACATACAAACTACCATAAAAACCAATTGGAACTAAAAATAGCATTTGCATAACTAATAAACACATAAACTAAACTAAAATTAAACAAAAAAATACTTATAATATGCTGAATAACTATGCATATTTGCATTGTATCAAACTCCCTCACACTTAAACCTTACTTGCCCTCAAGCAAGTATAGATCAAATATGAAGAAATTAACAAAATTATCATTTACTCCAAAAAAAGGGTAGCATCCTTATCAAGTCATTTTAATCATGAATGAAGTTAGAAAGGATAATTCAATAAGTGAATTTTTATTGCTCAACAATAATAAAATAAATAAGTCTCATAGCATAGGCAACAAGTTTACCAATGTATCTCAATCTTCTAAGAATAAAATCAAAAATTCAAAGTCAAAGTTCTAACCAAGCTACTTATCCAAAGTAGTCGTACTTCAAACTTAGGAATTCTAGAGGCAAAAACAACCTTGAGACAATGTTAGGCACATATATCAATATACTTTTCTTATGGCATTTCTAGACATTTTATTCATAAGCATAGTTACTAAATGTACTCTTTATGAATGAATGCAAATGAGGAGCAAACACAAATGCACTTAACTTACTTGATATCCATCTACTTGTGACACTATACATCTCTTTCTGAATGAATGAAACTAAGGAGCATACTCAATTGCACACAACTTACTCAAGATGCATCAACTTACAAGCATTATTAATATTTTCTTTTTATTCTTTTTCTTTTTTTTAAAGTCTTCATCCATTATTGAAAAGAAATTTTCATATGTATTATGGCTATAGTGTCCTTAAGGTTACCTAAGTCTCTCGAAAATCTAAGCTTAAATTATTACTACCTAGCCTTAAGCATAGTTAGCAAGTTGACTAAAGCATTCGTTAAACTTTAAAAATAATAAAAAGAGATAAAAAAAACATAAACTTACTACTTATACTACATGAAACTTAAACTTCTACTAATTGAGCAATAAGAAATTCATTATTAACAAAACATATTGACTTCATCAAAATTAAAAAGACTATTAAGGATGGCTACTTATTAAATATAGGAGCAAAATGAATAACAAAATTAATGTAAATACACAAAAATATAGAACAAACACACAAACTAATATAACATCCTAATATATAAATGATTAATATACTAATACTAAAATATATCGCTTCCCCCACACTTAAGAGCATGCATTATCCTCAATGTAAAGAAAAGAAATGAAAGGAAAGGATTGAAATACTACCTTAGTCGTCAGTTGGAGTAGTGGGCAAAGACTCAATGGAGTATCCATATTGAGCAAAGTATTGGTTCAACTTGTACTCCATTTTTCATTGATGACGAGCCAATTATTTTTTATGAAACTCCATCTCATTCAATTGCCCTTACATGGCAATTTGATTGTTCAAAATTTGGTCCTAAATGGGAGGGTGATCACGTGAAGAGCCCGGTGCACTTTGAAGAGGATAGGTTAGCAAAGGAACATCCCCAGATGGTTGATATTAAGGAAGTTCTTCCTTTGGTTCACTTTCTATTTGATAAGCAGTTGGAGACTCCTCAACCCAAGATGATCCAGCAAGTCCATGCCAATATGAACGTGATCGAGCGAGAATAAATTGGAATCTTGCATTAATGACTTCCCCTCTTATAAAAGCATGGTTAGTAAAATAAGAGCATTCAACCTTACGAGTATAACCGACAAGATCAACATTCAAAGCCTTAGCTACTATTGTGATCATATGTCCATGTGTTAAGGGTGAATCCTTATGTGGAGCACAAGACAATAACTGATTGAATATCCAATAAGTCTAACAAATTTGCTTCTTATTATGAATACACCACATAAGAAACATTTCTTATGCAGAAACCCTATTAAACTCAGACTTATGAAAAACAACACATGCTAGGACTTTATGCAATAACCAGTATTTTATGTCTTTAATCAACATTTCCTTGGCTTTTTTAGGTTGAAAAGGGGTTTGTAAATTAGTTAAAAATGTCCAAAATTCATTCAACTTGAAGTTAGATGGGGAATCACATAACCCACCCTTTTTAAAACCAAACACACAATGCATGAAAGAATAGTTTAATTGGTGTTTCTTTCCTTCCATCCTAAATTCCAAAATTTAGGAATTGTTCTCATTAACATCCAAGGTAGTGTAGAATTCAATAATTAAAACAATATAGGTGTCTTCATGCATAGAAACAAATTTCTTAAGGTCACATTGAGTTAACATTTAATCAAACACCTCAAGCATACCCACTTTATTAAAGAGAGAGTTATGAATATACTTACAACCCAAGATTCTCTAAACCTGATTGTTGTCAACTTAGCACCTTCTGCATGTGAAAGGATTAGAAACTTAGCCTTGTAAGTCTTGCTCAGATTTTCTTCCTCCTCTTGATAGGATTCTTCAATGTGTGGCCTTTTTGATGATGATCCTCTAGTCTTTCTCATGGTGTTAGTGTTGATTGAATGAAGTTAAGAAGTGCAAAAATATGTAGAGACTAAGAAATGAGAATAAAAAAATAGAGTAAAGAAGATGGAATAGGAAGGGTGGTGTTAATTCAGGTGGAGTTTGATTTAGAGAAGAAATTAAGAGTCTTGTGTTTATGGAAGTGAGAATAAAAAAGGTGAAGGAATATAAGGTGTTTGAGTGTATTTAAGTGTTGAATTTCATTTGGAAATTTGAGAATGGAAGATATGGGAGATTGGGTGGTCAAAAGGGTGTATTTATAGATAGTATAAGGGTGTAAGAGATGGTGAAAGGTTGTGTAAGAGAAATGTGAAAAGGTATGTATAGATATGAAAAGACAGACCTCTTTAAAAGAAAAAGAAAAATTTTCAAATCTAAAACTGAATTTAGAATAAATAAACACTAATAAAAAGATGTAAAAAGGTGCTAACTTATGGCTGCTACAAGTGTATGTAACTGGATGTGTAAAATGCATATAAGTATGTTAATAGGATGACTCAGCACAGGGTGTCGAGTCAGCATGGACACTTTCTGTATTGAGTCATTCCACAAGAATGGCTCGTTACGACTTCCTGCATGATGGATCGAGTCATTACAAGCATAACAACTCAGCATGATATCTTTCTGTAACGATTCATGACTATGTAATGAGTCATGACAGTATGCTAATGTGCAAATACAATTTCAATGAAAGAATGCATAAAAATAAGAAACTAATGATAAACCAAATGTGTACTAAAAATAATCATAAAGAAATATGAATAAATAAGTGAAATAAACTAAAAAAATTGTATGAAATAAAAAAAAGTGTGAATTTGAAAATATTGTAAATATAACTTTTTCTAACAAAAATAAAATGAAATGAAATTGAAATTAAAGCATAGAATATAAAAATGTGTTTAGTCTTACCATGCTAAATTGAAAGGTCTATAGCTTGACCTTACCTTAATTTCATTAAGATATAGAAAAGGAGATAGATTGGGTTGGATCAATTGCATCACTGATCAAGTAAGGTTTCAGACGATGTCCATTTACCTTGAAGATTTCCCCTTTATTATTAGCAATTTCCACTACACCATGAGGATATACCTTAATAACTTTAAATGGACCTGACTACCGTGATTTCAACTTTCCCAAAAATAACTTCAGTCTTGAATTAAAAAGGAGAACAAGCTCGCCCTCATGAAATTCCTTCTTAGTTAAATGCTTATCATGCCACAACTTAGTACGATCCTTGTATAGCTTAGCATTTTCATAAGCATTCATTCTCAATTCATCTAATTCATTGAGTTGAAGTAACCTTTTCTCTCTTGCCTTCATCATATCAAAATTCAGAGCTCTTATTGCCCAATATGCTTTGTGCTCAAGCTCAACGGGTAGGTGACATGACTTCTCGTATATCAATTGATAAGGAGTAAGGTCGATTGGGGTTTTGAAAGTTGTCCTATATGTCCACAATGCATCGTCAAGCTTTAATGGCTAATCTTTCCTTGAAAAAGATGCTATTTTCTCAAGAATACATTTAATTCCTCTATTACTCACCTCAACTTGCCCACTCGTTTATGGGTGATATGGAGTAACAACCTTATGTGTTACTCTATACTTGTTCAAGAGTGCTTCAATCACATGGTTACAAAAATGGGAACCTCCATCACTTATCAATGTTCTAGGGGTACCAAATCTTGGAAAAATCACTTTCTTAATCATTTTCTTAACCACTCTAACATCATTTGTCAAGGTTGGCATGGCTTCTACCCATTTGAAGATGTAATCGACCATGACCTAAATATATTTGTAACCCAAGGAACTAGGAAATGGACCCATAAAGTCTATTCCCCAAACATCCAAGATCTCGATTTCAAGAATCCCTTTCAAAGGCATCTTGTGTTTCTTTGATATATTTCCCATCCTTTGGCATCTTTCACATGTAAGCACATATTCTCTAGCATCTTTAAATAAAGTAGGCCACTAAAATCCAGATTGAAGTACCTTAGATGTTGTCTTTAATGCTCCAAAATGTCCACCAACCTTCAAAGAATAACAATGCTTCACTTCTGTTCTTACCACTTCTTTGAGAGTAGGGCTTTTTCGTCTTTGACCTTCAATGGAAGGCTTATCATTATCTTATAAAAGAATTCTATGCATACATATATGAGGACTAATACCCTTCAAATCACTTATAGAATAACCAATGACATTCTTATGTTTATTCAACTCATCATATAAGGCATCAACATTATTACTAGCAAAATTTAAGATTAGATTCAAGAAATGCATATATGAGATTTGATGGTAGAGGCTTGAGCTCTAACTCAACTTCTTCACTTGATGTAGTATCTTTTGGATCATCCTCTCTCCTTGAAGGTTTAAATCTTGATGTCCTTTGAAAAAGTTGATACGGAATTACCTCCAAAATTTGCTTATTAGCTTCTTCCATCATGTATAGCTCCATAGAATCATTCCTCAAACACTCATGAATTTCTTCTTCAATGCATTCATCAATAACATCAATAGAATCAATTCTACTTGCCACTTCGACTGGTGTTGACTTCATTATATTCAGCACATCGAATTCCACACATTCATTATCCACCTCCAATGTGATCTTTCCTTTCTTCATATCAATGATTGCTCTTGTTTTCCTAAAAAATGGTCTTCCAAACAAAATTGAGATCTCAAGATCCTCCTCCATTTCCAACACAACAAAGTTAGATGGTATTACAAACTTATTCACTTTAGTTGGCACATTTTCTATAATGCCAAGTGTATATGGAACAAATTTATCCACCATGGAAAGACACATATTGGTAGGCTTGAGCTCATCCAAATTTAACTTTTTATAAATAGAATTAGGCATAAGGATAACACTAGCACCAACATCACATAATGCTTTATCAAAATTCATACCTCCAATTATGCAAGGAACCATAAAAGAATCAAGATCCTTAAGCTTTGGTGGAGACTTGGAGTATATAGCTTTGGATTCTTTAACAAGAGATACTAAACCATAATCTTCAAGATTTCTTTTATGATTAATAATATCCTTTAAGAATTTACCCCAAGCTGGCATATCTTTAATAGCATCTGCAAATGGTATGGTGATGGTAATTTCCTTAAGATAATCAAGGAATTTTCCAAATTGCTTGTCCAAGTTGCACGTTATGAACCTTTAAGGAAAAGGAAGAGTTTTAATATCCACCTTTGATTCCTTATTCTTTGATGGTAAGGCATCTTCCTTATTACTTTTCTTCTCACACTTTTCATCATTTTTACTTCTAACATCCACCTACTCAATCTCTACCCCATCATACTCATCATCAACCACTCTCTTTTTCTTATTGAGATCTTTTTCAACCTCCTTACCACTATACAAGGTAATTGCTTGGCAAGACTCTTTTTGTACATACTCTGGTTGGCTAAAAAGCTTTCCCAAAGGTTTAGTGTTGGATGAAGAAGCTTGTTGGGCAATTTAGGTTTCAAGGATACGGTAATATGTAGCAATTTATTCAAGTTTAGAATTTAGTTGCTTAAATTGCTCCTCATTTTGTTTGTTTATGGACATTTTTTTATTAACAAATTACTCCATAAGATTTTCAAGAGTAGATTTAGAATGGGTAGGACTAAAGGTTTGTTGTTTCATAGGAAATCCAGGTGGGTTTTGAAGTTTGGTGTTTGGGTTATATGGAGGGTTTAATTTAGAGGATGGGTTTGACCATGAGAATTCGGGATGGTTCCTCCACTGAGGGTTATAATTGTTGGAATTCAGCCCTATTTGCTGGTTAAAACCTCCTTGCACATAATTCACATCCTCATTTATAGTTACATTGCATTGAGAATATGAATGGGGCCCTCCACAAGTCTCACAAACAACATTGGCACATTCTAATGAATTAATTTGAGAATTACTTACCAATTTGGTGAGAGCATCTACCTTTGCATTCAACATTTTAATTGTGTCAAGTTCTAAAACTCCCCTTGCTTTTACCATTGTGGTTTCATCACCCATGTACCCTTGAGATTCAAGTTCTTCTAGCAAGGTTACAGCTTCTTTAGCCATTTTATCCATCCATTTTCCATTGGATGCCGCATTGATAATGTTTATATTTTCATTCGTCAATCCATTATAGAAAATTTAAGGAATCATCCATTCCAGCAAGCCATGATATGGACACTGCCGTTAAAGTTCCTTAAACCTCTCCCAAGCTGAATAGATTGTCTCACTTCCACTTTTTTTGAAAGTAGTGATCTCATTTTGAAACTTGGTAATCTTGTGTGGTGGAAAATAGTTATGCAGAAATGCTTACTTCAATTGATCCCATGTTATAATTGATTCATTTGGCAAACTAGCAAGCCAAGGTTGTGCTTTGTCCTTAACTGAAAAGGGAAAGAGTCTTAGCCTTAAAGCATCATCTGTCACACCATTAATCTTGAAGGTTGCACACACTTTGAGGAAAGTCAAAATGTGGGCATAAGGATCTTCTCCTTGTAAGCCTCCAAACTAATTATTTTGCACCATTTGTATAATACATGGCTTGATCTTAAAAATTTTATTAGCAATAACCAGAGCCACTATTCTACCAAAACTACTTGAGATGTTGGGTATCGCAAAATTGCCTAACATCCTTCTCTCTAGTTGAGCCATTATATTCAAATTAAGTTGGTTCTCTCTTCTTTGTTTTTGTTCTCTATGTAAAGCACGTAAAGTTGAATCAATTTCAGGATCAAAGTTCAAATTACTATCACTAGAACTTCTAATGAGCATGTAAATTCATAATTAAATAAATAACAAAAATAACCAAAAAATAAAAATGAAAAATAAAAAAAAACAAAGAAATAAAAATTTAAACAAGGCATAAAACAACCTTTCTCTACCCTAAGTTAATAACAATTACTAATCCAAAAAGTCCCCGACAACATCACCAAATTCTAAAGCGGGTAGAATTGTATAACCCTAGTCTTTAGGACTTAGTATAAAGTAAGTAGGGTCTTAAACTCTCGAAAATTTTTGGGCAATTCTATATTAACCAGATAGTTAATTAGATGGATAGGCAAAACTAAATCAAAATAAATTAAAGAATCTAATTACTATTAATTTAATAATAATACTAAACAAAAATAAAATGTAAATATATATAAGAGAAGCACATTTCAGAATGTAAATCAAAACTTATAAAAGATTATCATAAAATATATTGATTGAAACTTAGTGCAAATAATCTTTAAAAGCAATTCTTATTATCAATTTAAAGTTAAAGTCTCTAAAGGTAACTCTCGTTATCAATTAGAAGTTTTTCCTCTTAGAGTCTGCAAACCCTCTTATTGTATAAGCAACTTTCATTGTCAATCAAGGATGATTCTGCCTAGAGTCTACAATCACTCTCGTATCTTTGTAGAGATAGAAAAAAATCATAAAGTAATTATACTAATTCTTTTCCTTTAAATGAATTCATTGTCTCCAAGTAAATCCAATTCTTAAGTAATTTCAATTATATGTCCACCAAATTACTCCAACTCTCATTGTAAGTAATTTTGATTAAAAAAAGTTACATATGGTGATCAATCATAAATAACTTAATTAAGCACTAATTGAAATTAAATCATAAACAAAATAAGATAGAAAATATAGTTCTTATTTAATTCATCATTGCTGCTCAAACAAGACTTAGCCAAGAAACGTAGTTAGAGAACAATAAGAAAAGAAGAAAGAGAATTGATAAAACCCTTTTTACTAAATCTTCCAGCACTTGGTTGATGTAGAGCAATCCAATTTTCTTACTTCTTACTTGATTTCCTTCTAGTTAGTCTTCAAACACTAAGTTTAAGCAATAATTACTGTAATGAAGTTATATATTTTGAATCATCCTTCCTTATTTTAGGTCACAATTGATCTATATATAGACCCTATAGGTTATTAAAAGGAGTTACAATTGGAAAGGTACCCTTTTAAATGAAGGGTCACAACTCTATGTAAATATAGTAACTTCCAGGGCATTTTTTTCCTTTTAGATGACTTTATCTTGAGAATGTCACTTCATGAAATTTCTAGATCTCTGAGATATCTTTCTAGAACAACTTGAATCACCTCATTTGGATATTTGTAGATGAAGTTATAGCTAAAATATGAAAATTTCTCAAAGCTAGAAAGTTGTAACACTTTGGTCAGACATCACTAGGACAACTCATGACATGGCTGTGACTTGGCACGCCTTGCCCCTATCACGACTCTTTCCCACTGTAATGACTCATGCCAATATCAATTCAACTTCCTTTTACTTCTCAAGCTTCATACTTCATTCTAACAAGTCCAAAGTCTTTCCTATACATCAATTGAACAAAAAAACATATATAAAACATACAAACTACCATAAAAAGCAATTGGAACTAAAAATAGCATTTTCATAACTAAATAAACACACAAACTAAACTAAAATTAAATAAAACAATACTCATAATACCCTAAATAACTATGCATATTTGCATTGTATCATGTCATCATTAACAAGCGTAAATGGAATGAAAATGAGATGGCACCTCCTACGGAGACTTGCAGCTCAATCATCTTAAGCAAAATTCTAGCCAAGCTTAAAGATCCAAGGAGTTTTACAATACCTTGTCTTCTTAATTCACAATAATTTCCTAAATTTTTATGTGACTTAAGAGTTAGCATTAACCTTATGCCTCTCTCACTTTTTAGGGAATTGAAGTTAGGAGATGTCATCAACACCAATATGACTCTTCAACTTATTGATCATTCAATCAAAAAGCCATATGGAGTAGTTGAAGAAGTGCTTGTCAAATTTGATAAATTTGTTTTCTCGGTTGATTTTGTGATTCTAGATAAGAATTTCCCATGATTTTAGGGAGACCATTTCTTAATACTAAGAAGGCTTTGATTGATGTGAATAAAGGAAAAATTACTTTGAGAGTTAGAGAAGAGAAAGTGCAATATGTGATGAACAAACACATAAGTGATATGAAAGCTGATGAGCAACATGTCTAGGTATAAGCAGTAAAGGATAAAAGTATAGTAGAAATAAGATCAATCCAATGAGTGAAGCAAGGCATAGCTCATAAAGAATCCTTGCCATTTCAAGGGCAAAACAAAATGAAGAAAGCTAAGAAAAAATGAGTTTAAGGAAAAAGGCAATGCAAGCATTCAAAGTGTTATATGTTCCTAAGTAGTATGCTTATTGAAAGGACTAAATTGTGCCTCCATCAATTCAGGATAATAAAGAAGAACATAAAAAATTGCTTCATGCTAAGGGTGAAGGATATTCATCCCTTATACTTTGTTAAAGCAATGAGGATGGAGTATGGTTAAACTAAAAATGCTAAATTAGCATTTTTTAATTATTATTTGCTTGCTAGTTTATTTTCAATAAATTCAATTTAGGTTTCTTTCCTTTGCATTTTCTTTTCTATTAACCTGCAAGGTTAATTATCTGTGTTTATACTTGTATGTCATTTTGTGTTCATACGCTGATCTACAATCGCTAATCCCTCAATGTTGCCAGGTATAGCATTAATTTGCACTCGCAGATGCTTTGTGTTCACAGGCCAAAATTCCCAATTCTTTCTACTGTGATCATGGCACAGTCCGTACTCATAACTCATGTACCCTAAATAATTCTACCACCCATTTCCCTTTTCCCATATATTTTTCAAATCAATGATCTCCACCTCTTACACAATCTCCTCCACTTCCCAAATCCATTCCACCTACTCAAATCATCACCATTCCACCCTTCCTCTCTTTGAAAATCCTCATTAACCATTAATCCTAAATCCTAAATTCCCTTTATTCTTATTTCACATTTTACGTATAATATCAACTCTTATCACCCTTCTCCAAAATAGAGCTAACACCTCACTCCTCCTCCATGACATCTTGGCAAAAGAAGAAAGCAAAAGTAACAATATCCGATGTACCATTGCTACTAGAGGGGGTTGATTTTGCTAAAGAATATAGATCACCATTTTCGATTCATACCCATGAAGAAGGAGATAAGTATAACAAACTCCTTTGTCATCCTTTTGTTATTCCTAAAAAATTAGATATGGACACTCTAGAAGGAATCAAACTTAAGGATAGGGAGCTTGATTTATGTGATAGATTAGGTTGGAAGAAGTTTATTCCATTAAATCATGATGTTTATAAGGATTTGATGTTAGAGTTTTATACAACTCTAAAACTTTATGATCAAACCCATAAGAAATTTGAGTGTAGGCTCAATAGGATGCCTATTTTGATCAATTACAATACTATGCATAGAGTGTTTATGTTTTCAAGAGGGGAAGTGTGTGAACCACCAACAAGATAAAAGGCTAAGGAGTTTTAGAATGAAATTTCTTGCAAAAAGGAGGATTGGGATCGTTATGGTATACCAAATGGTTTCATTAAGGATTATAGGTGCATTATCATGCATAAACTTATGTGCCACTCAATTTTTGGAAAGAAAGAGAGCAACAAAATCTCCATCCAAGAGTTTTTGATGCTATGGTGTATACATACTAAAATAAATATTTGCACCACATACTTTGTTCTTCAGACACTGTGCCATGTTGCTCGTTAAAAAAGTCATTAATTTCAATACGACATATCGTAATAGGTTTAGCTTTGCATTTTCATGTCTTTGATCCACGAAAAACTAAGATGCCTTCTATTTTACAAGAAAATATCAATTGGCTCATGCTCACAAAAGCTGAGATTTTCTCATCGACAACAGGATTTGAGATTAAAAAAGAAGGAAATGTTATCATTTGATGAAATCTGCTACAAAGAGGAAAATTTTTCCTAAACAATATGAGAGTGAAGAAAAGGATAGGATAAGGAAACAGAAGACTAAAAAACCCATTAACTAGCTCAATCATCAAATGAAAGATGGAACCAAGTTTTGGAAAAACTATATTCTTTTTAAGTAGTAGTGGAATCTTGATTTTGAAACCTTGAAAAATCAATGGAGGAAAAGTATCATGAGTTGAATGACAAACTCATTGACTCAGATATCGATCATTCATACCACTTATTTAAAATGATAGAATACTTCAAGACAATAGGGCATGAGTGCTTTTTATCCCCATCTCCTACTAGGAATCCACCTTCGGACTATCCTTCACTAGAAGGGGATTAACTCTTTCCCTTATTTTCTTTTATTTTTCTTTTTCAGCTTAAGTTTAGTTTAGTATTCATTTTCATGCATTCCATGTTTATAATTTTTTTCTTGTGATTTTTGTTTCTATTTTTTTCCATATTTATGCATATATGATTTATGATTTGCATTTAAAAGCCCTACAGACATTGAGGACAATGTGTGATTCAAGTGTGGGAGGGGGGAGAACCATTTTTTCATTTTTTGGTTTATCATGTATATATTCTAGTATATAGCATGCATTTTTTTTGTTTTTCATTTTTATGATTTTGCTTAAATTTTTTACAATCTTTATGTTTGACACTTATAATTTTTATAAATGCTCTTTGTGATGAATTATGTGCATGTTTTTCATGTTGTTAAGCCCATGTTGCTTAATCTTCTTTTAATGGTTAATTCTAAGATCTTTTAAGTTTTATTAACATTTTGAATTGAGAATTTTGAGTTTTAATAAACTTAATGCATGTTGTTGTTCATGTGATTGTATTGTGAGTCGATGTTTTGGGAGATACTATGGTGGATGAACTAAAATCCTCTTTAAGGTCATTTGGAGTTGTATATGAAAGGAGTTATAAAAATACTCTTTTCCAATTTTTTTTTTAAAAAGTGAACAAAATGTGCTTAAGAACTTAAAATCCTTCCTACTCCAATGCTCTTACAAAAGATTATGAGTATTCAAAGAACCCTCTTAAGGTGTTCACATTGAGTAGTTCAGAAAAGACGAGGAACCACTAAGAGAGGGAAGAAAAGGCACAATAGCAAAAAGAAAATAAAATGGATGGAGTTGATTTTCACATGCCAAATGAGGAGTCACCTTATATTGGAGTCTTTTTCTTTCTTCTTTGTACTTCTCTTAAGATTTTGACTCATGATTGTGTGATTATGAATGAATAACAAGCTCTTCACATGGTAATTTCATTTCTCAACTTGATTTTGTTAACCTTGTTTTGAGAATTGTAAGCTAGCTATTAAGAGAAGGTTATAGTGTGTGCTTAGTGAAATTTTAATAGACAACTTATTCATTGCATTGATAGTTAATGTGTTTAAGGACAAGCAAAGATTCAACAATGGGGGTATTTGTTAGTGCCAAATTACATAGAGATTTAGGACACATTTGAACAGTCATTCATTCATTTTAAGTAGCATTTAGTATAGGACATCATATATGAACACAAACTTTTTATATTTTATTTTTTTTATAGGGAAAAGAAGTATGGAGGTGTTTTAAGAGAAAATGGATGACGAATCAGAGGAAGGAGCAGAGCATGCATTCTGTCATGATTACGAATGGTAGAGCGATTATAGGTTCTTGAATGACCAAACTCTCTATAGCAAGCGCATCATTTCTATGATCATCATCCTTCTTTAGTTGCCCCTTTTCCATGATTATAACTTGATTCGTGATCATAATAAGCTTATTTCCAACATAGAACATACTAAGGTGGACATTTTAAAAAGAAGAAAATCTATGGGAGGTGAGAGAACATTCCAGAGAGGCTATTAAAGGACAAGGACCAAAATTAGGAGGATATCAATTAGGAAGGGAAATTAATCTTGAAAAGGAAGAAACATAACAACCAAGAGAGAGAAAGGGAGCAAAATGAGAAAAGGAGTCAAGAAGAAGAAAAGAACCTCCACCTCCATTAAAGATTCAAGCTTCTTGATAATAATTTCTCTTTCCCCTTTTATTTCATTTTCTTAAATCTCTTAGGTTGTATTAGATATTGAATGATGATTATAGAAGCCATGTTTGGCTAAGTTTTTATTTATGTTGTTGGGATTTTGGAAACCCATTTGAATCAAGTTCATTTTTATAGATCCTTTCTTATTTGATTCATATTGTGTTTGTTGTGCCTTGATGTGTGTTGTGTTTTAGTCAAATACAACCTTAGTCTAGATCTATGCATTGAGAAATGGTATATCTAGTAAACCTATAAATTCTTGTTTAATGATCAATAACTTGCACTATAAGAAAAACATTCATTAGTGATGAAAAATTAATGAGGGTAAGAAAAACCTCTCACTAAACGTGCAATTTGCATAGTTTTTTATGAGGGTAAAATATCCCTTAACTAAAACCTTAGCTATTAGTGACCGAATTTTAATTTTATAGTAATTAAATTGCCATACCGTCATTATTAGAGTAAACCTTTTTAGTGCCCAACTCTTTCCACCCAAAAATTTTATCATTCCTCATAAAAAAAAAACATAATGACCATTCTTTTCACTTAACCCATTTTTTCTTTTTACATTGTAAACCTTTTTCTATAATCAATCACCTTATTCTCTCTAGTACCATTTCCTCTTTCTTTCTTTTCTAATTTCCTAATCAATTTACCTAATGGATTAGGAAAGAGTTCTTAATCTAATCTAGATAGGTTTTCTCAATAATAAATCGAGTCTTCTTTTTTTTTTAGGTAAGATTATTGCGATTGTAATTACATAACTCAAGCTAAAAAACTATGTAAGATTGTTCCTTCTTTACTTTAATTCAAAAATTTCCCTTTTCTTTTAACAATTTAACAATTGAGATTGATGTCCTTTAGAATTGGTACTTCTATTAGCTGGGAGGTTATTGTACTTCTATCAACTGGGTTTCTTTAGAGGTTATTCTACTCTTCATCTTGACATTATTCTTAATCAAATCTATTCTCCTCAAGCACCAAAAATTTAGAGGTTATTCTTATCACTGCTCTTAATCTTTGGAGGGTATTCCTAATCAGAGTTTTTGAAATTAAGGACTTTTCCTAATGAAGATACATCATCACCATAATTGTGTAGCTACAAATTAGTGCTTTGGTTGAATTGGGAGGAGTGGGAATGGGTTAGAGACTCTTTGTTCTCTAATTCTCCATACAATGCAGCCTTTGCCATCAATAGAGTAAAGCCAAATCGCATTTTATATTAACATAAATAACTAAATAATAATACTAGTTATTTTTTTTATATGTAGTAGTGATTAAATCAGTTTTTTTTATTGGGTACTTTTTTTAGATATCGACATGGCAAAGTAGAGGATGTTTACCTGTTGTGATTGATGTAACAACTTCAATTATTGAAATTATAAAGAAATACCCTTTTTATAGGTGATAATTTCTATTATGAATTAATTTCCATTTGGTTTTTCCTTAAAAGAATTCATCATAAATAATTTATCATTATTATCTCATTGTACAAAAAAACCTACCAAGCAATGCATTACACTCAGAGCAAATGTTGGCTATGCTGTATTGCATGGCTCTCTTGAGGTGTGACTTCATTGCTTCCCAATGTTTTTATTATTTCTTCTTTTTAGATATATTATGATAATCATATATATGTCTATTTATATGTGTATAACATTGATCTGTAGTAAATGGGAATTGTAGCGTTAGGTGTTTTCTAGCCCTTAAAATTCTACTTTTTAGTTGTTATTTACTTACATGGATTTATAAGAATTTGTTGATTTTGTACATGTCTATAGTTATAGAAGTTTGGAATGTGAACTTCTATTATATTACTCTTGTTCATTACCAGAATGTTGGTCACGGTTATTCGTAATGTTGATTTGATTACTTCACCTAGTTTTGTACAAATATATATGCAGATGACAAAAGACTTTTAGGCTTATGTTGACTTTAATATTTTTACAAGCTTGTTAACTGTGTCGTTGAAAAGACATGAAAAAAATTGAAGTTTCAATTGTAGAGGCTACTGCTACAATATGGTAATCTTTTTTCTAGTCTATCGCAGATATTATTTAACTAATTTAGCAATGGAAAAATAGAATTTACTTAATACTACTGATTTTTTCTTCTTTTTTTTGGTAATTTGTCCATTTTACTCTCTTTTAAGAACATAAGTAACAAATTGATGTTCATATAGGAAAAAAAATTCTTGTAATTTGAGTTAATAAGTGTTAATATGTTGGTGCTCTACCTTCTTCTACTTAAGTAATTGCTTTCCACTTATTGAACTTAGCATTATGATTAATATAAGTTATATAAATAAGTCATACAAGTAGTAGTTGTCCTAGTGCAATTGCATGCATTTGCTCATCATCTAAAATATGACTCACATGTGTTATTGTAAAAGTAGGAAAAGCAACATTATTATTATTGTCTACTACTATTTTTTATTCACACTATTGAACTTGAAGATAATTGATATTTTCTAATTCTCCTTAATTGGAGACCTGAATGCTCTTTTCACTACTGTGAACCATGAGGTGCCACTATTCTTTCCCATAGAGAAGTACATTAAAAACACATTAATAAAGTAGAACTAGCTAAGTGTATAAGGTATATAAAACCAAATATACAGAAGTACATGAAAAAACACATTATTAATGCTCTCACATTCATATGATATAAAGAATATACAAAAAATATATACAAGTACTAAATTGGTACTTGATAGATCATCTTTTGTATTTAATGTGTTAGTTCTTTTCTCTCTTGGTCATTTGACCATTACGTTATAACTTTCATGTTCTTAACTAAAGGTGGTGTCATGATCTTGGCTACATGATTGAGTCAAGTAGCTGCTAAAGAACAAACAAGTGTTCTAATTATCTTACTCAAGGTACATGTGCATTATCTTGGTTCCAATAACCTTTCCACATATCCTGCTTAGGACCCAATGATTTGCTAGCACACTGGTTCTTTGTCATTTGCCCTTACATAAGATTGTTCTTGAACATATGTCAACCATACTACATAGTGTTAATAGGTTGGGACTTTACAAGACATCATGTGTAATTTTATTTAGTAACATACTTTGTGTCCTTTGCATTTTTCCTCTTTCATGGTTACATTTTTTATCTTTATTTTTTCTTTATTTTTTGTTCCAATTTATCAGCATTGATGAAATTATGGGTGATGAGTATAATGTCAGCAATCCTATAACTTCTCCACAAATCAAAATTTAGTGAAGGTGAGGCATTGGACAATGTTGTCTTATTTTTTTTTAATTATTGTACAGGAGGATATTCTTGCTTGAATTGAGAATGGCTTCCCCGAACAAGCTTCAGTTGGAACTACAACAAATAGCATTGACCTTCAACATGTCTAATTTATTACTTTGCTTTTTTTTTTCTTTAAAATATGAATGACTCAGTTATGTTTTGTTTTAGTTATGTTGAACAATGGTTTTTATGCTTATTGTTGTTTTGTAGGATGTTTAAAACTACATATATTGACAATGTTTTTTTTTCTTCTAATACTTTGGTAAAACAAAAATCTTATTACTTTTACATGCATATCAATAATAATATTTGTGTTATACAAATTTAAATAAGTGATTGAATTTTGAATTGTGCTATTAAAATTTTTTTCTGTTTAATTTATTGTAGGTTGCTTCAAACAAGAAGTTTAAGCAAGGATCAACTTGACTTGTAATATTTTTTGGTAAATATAAAATGATCCATATAGGTCCATATGTATTTTTTCCTCCCTTAGTAAAGATCAAGAAATATTGAATGATCTTTGTAGATAGAACTTACATTTTTGCTAAAATTCTAATTCTATGTAAAATATTATATTGTTGACCAAGTTTGTTTGATATTTTTAATTTTATTAGTGATGGAATGTCTTTTATTATATTGAGCTTTTGTTTTTATTATTACAAAATTCTATAATGAGGGCCAAAATCAATTAATGGCCAATAAATTCATTACCAAAACTGATTTGATATAATGATAAAGAAATCATCAATAAAAAACATTAATTAGTGACTAGTAATTGTAGATATAATGAGGGAAAATATAGTTCTTAGGTTATTGTATAATGAGGGGAAGATATTGAAGCAATGATGGGATTTATTGTCACTAAAAGAACTTTTCAATGACTATAATTTACTTTCACTATATACTTATTAATGACAGGACTATTCTCATCATTATTTACTTTTACCTCATAGGCAATAACCACAGGCTATGATGGGATTTTTCCCCTCATTAAATGTCTTTATGATAGTTTTTGAGCCTTTAATCACAGTTTTTCTGCTCATTACATACCAATTTTTTTATAGTGTTGAGAGAGATTGAACCCATTCAATCCTCTATAATCTCATCTAATGCCTAATATTATAGTTTGTTCATTATTGCATTCTAGTCCAATTTTTCCTGCTCTAAACATATTAAACTAAAGCTAATAGGTGCATTAGTCTCCAATTTTCGTGGGAACAATACTTTACTCTCTTTATATTACTTGTCGACCTATGTACTTATGGTAAGCGACATCAGTCAACAAGCATGACAAACTTCTTTATGAACAACATCCCAAAAAGTCTTATAGAATATACTAGAAAGTCGTTAGGCCCAGGGCCACTATTAGCATCCATGTGGAAGATTGTATCTCGAATCTCAACATTAGAAGGACATTGAGTTAAGGAAAGATTGTCATCTTCGGTTATAAAACAAGGCACAATCGATTTAATTAAAGAGAAATTAGAAAGCACCAAATGATCTTCCTTGAAATGACTTTGATAAAAATTAACAATGTGCTCAATTGCATTTTTGTCATCAATTAAAGTCCCATCTACTAGCAGTTGATGAATACCTTGCTTTGCCTTGGATCTTGTAATTTTTTTACGGACAAAAGTAGTATTATGACCACCCACTGCAAGCCATTTAACCTAACTACGTTCTTTGTTGTAAATTTCCTACTGCTTAAGACAATAATCTAAGCCCGCATGAGCTAATAATTCTCTATTATGTAAATCATCCGAATAACCATTAGAAGAGATTTCACCTTGAATCTCTTGCAAAATATTGGTCGCTCTCTGAATATTATCCTCAAGATGACAAAATATTTATATTCCAAATTTTAAGATCAGCAAGCAACTGCTTTAATGTAACACTAAGCAATTACACAGGATTAATATTCCTAAAAGATTGCGACCAAGAATTAGCAACATATTCCCGAAGTGTTGAATGAGAGATCCACATCAATTGAAATCTGAATTTAAAAAAAAAATCTTGTCTTGTAGCTCACATTGAAGAAGTAATGGTGAATGGTCCAAGTGGTGGCGAGGCAACACTACATAAGAAATTACATTCTAGTGACTAAAAATTTGCAAGTTTCCAAAAGCTCTATCCAAGCAACTCTCAACTCTACGAATACAATGTATCCCATTAGTCCAAGTAAAAATTGCATTGTGACTTGGAATACTCGAAAGAAGTCAATAAATTTTCCGAACTCTTTGCAAGGACCCAAAGCTAGTGCTTTGTCAGTCTTCTTATAAGAGCCCAACACAGCATTAAAGTCTCCAATGACACCAACTAGATGCATTATTAGAGGAAATAGAGTAAAGATCAGACCAAAGCTCCATCCTGCGATTCTGCCATACACTACCATAAACAACTAACACCCTTTGCATAGCATTATCAAGTAAAACATCAAAACTATGTGCTGGTCATGAAAATGAATGGAAGAAACTTAGGGACCTCCTTGCTTGCCCAAAATCCAAATATAAGGCAAAGTCTGAACATTACAAGCAATAAAAGATAAATTTAAGCTATTCCAAAAGGATAAAGCAATTGAAGAAAAATCTACCATAGGCTCTGCAAGACAAAAAAATTTCAGAGAATATAGATGACACAAAGAAAACAAAGCTCGTTGGGTATTTGTATTACCTAATCCACGGTAATTCCAAAAAAAATTCATAAATTCAACTTATTTGGTTTTCTATAAACTATTTTTGAAAGAGTCACCTTATATGTCTCTGTTTTAGCCTGATCTTGTCTCCTTGTGATGATAGTCCAAGGTTCCTCTTGATTGTCAACTTCATCTGCCTAAGAAATAGGATGACGATGAACAACATCAACAGTAATCGGGTCCTCCTTAGAATCATATTGAACAACAGTATCAACATTAGGTGGGGTTCTCTTCAGAATTACTATCAACATTAATATTAATCTGGTAATCTTTTATAACCTGAGAAGATGAATGATGCCCAAGCTCCAAGGGAACATCACGGCTGGCAAATCATTGTGCTACAATCGAATCAGACAACTGATTAGCAGCGTCCCGCTGAGCAAGTTGGACCAAGACACATGCCCGTTCCGTTGTGACCTCTGCAACAATCAAAATTCTAGTAGAGAGTTTAACAACAATATCTGTAGTATCCTTGTCCATCCCTTTTGCAATATTGCCGTTATCCAGTAAAGCAAGATCAGTATTAAGCTGCTGAAAAGTGCTTGAAATAGGAACATCTACATTGATAGATTGTTTAGCCTTCCATACACATTTAGGTTCCTCAACCTTTTCCAATCTTGGACGAGGAGCTTCTGATTTAGAAATCTTCTTTCCCCATCTGCAATCCTGAGAAGACTGCCTAATGTTATAGCAGATAGTGCAAAAAGATAGCAAATTTTCATAAACCACTTCAATGAAAAAACTTTTGCCAATTCATTCAATCATAAGAGATTCTGGAAGAGAAGAGGATAGGTCAATATCAATAAGCACGTTCACTTAGTGACCAAACTCTCCATTAATTGTTGTCTTATCGATCTTCAATGGAATACCGATTCCTTTAGCAATGGAAGATAGAATATGCGGATTCCAATATTCCCAAGGAAGTTTGTAAAAGTACACCCACGTTTGAGAGTTTGATGGCTTTTACATGGAAGGATAAAAATTTGGGTTCCAGGGTTACAATCAGAGGATTCCATGTTTCAACGTGATTGCACCTCTACTCTAAACAACATTTTTTTCATGATTGGAATTGAAAATCACATGACAGAAACCTCTTCCTAGAGAAATCAGTTTCCAATTAGTAATTCCTCAAACCGTTGAGAGTTTCAATTTTAATTATGCTAGCTTCCAAAGTGAGTCACCTTTAGACAATATTGAAAACACCCTATATGGGGGTGAATAGGGCTATTAAATAAAAATAGGAATTAAAAATAATTCTTTGTAAGAATTGAAAGAATGTTGAGAAGGAAGAATGAAGAAAACAATGATTTAAAAAGTTCAGATTCAACAATAATCCTATGGCTTACCTAAATTATCCCTAAGTTAGGATTTTCAATCACCCACAATCTTATTCATAAGATTGAGATTACACAAAAGTTTTATGGTTCACTCTTACAACCTTACAAAATGAGTTTTCAAGACTCACTCAAAAAACCAAATTCCAAGTGTTTCAATGGACAACATTTAAACCAATTCCTTTAAAAATAAATCTCATTTCCTTACTAATCTATCTCAAGATTTAAAATGAAGAGAAATTTTATTTTTAACACACAACCAACTCTCACAAGATTTATAAACAAAGAGTGAATGTTTGAGAATTTGAGAACTTTAATGAATGTTAAGATAGAGAATGATAATAAGCAAAAAATGTCTTAACTTCCATTCAGCTCTAGAGGTAATTATATAGATAAACACTCAAAAATATAGTTGTTGGAGGTGCAAATAATGTGTCCAAAGCCTATATTTTGAATCCAACGTTTGTAATTTTGAATTATTGAATGTAATGTTGTCAGACTACTATGCACAGGTTGAAACTATAATTGGCTACTAGAGATGTTCGAATTTGCCCATAATTTCTTCATAAAAGTTGTAGATATTTGACTTATATTTTCATATCATTTTCAATCATCTCAATTAGACTTTTTTAGCTCAAGATATTTATGAAATACTAAAAGTTGTGCAATCTAAAATGGTAGATTACTGTCACACTGTTGTGCACAGGTTGAAACTGTGATTGGCTACTACAGACGTTCAAATTTGCCTACACATTCTTCATAAAAATTTTTGATATTTGACTTTTATTTCCATATCATTTTGAATCACCTTAATTAGAATTCTATAGCTCATGATATTACTGAAATACTAAGAGCTATGCAATCTAAAATGGCAGCTGCATATGTTGACTTCGACTCAATAATGTCCTACCCAAATGAACTCAGATTTTGACAAGTATGATCAATTCAGAAAGATCAAGATGTCTACTTAAAATGTGAAGAATATACCTTTCTCATTATAAAGATCTAAGGATTTCAAAAGCCTCATTGAATCTCAGAGGTTGAATCAACCCAAGATATTCATACTTTATTTTAACTTCCAATAGAGTCCTAACCTATACACACTTAAACAAACAAATTAAATGTTCAAAATTAAGTTTTTTAATATCAAAATTAAGATTGATTATTGCTAAGGTTAATAATCTCCCCCTTTTTTATTTTGACAAACTTATTTTGAGTTTGATAAAAAAATAATACAAAGTAAAGTGTGTGATAATATTTGTGATAACAATGATACCGAATGAAATAAAATATATATCTTTATTTCACTCGCTACAAATATGGGCATTATAAGAAATATAAATTTATAGATTATTCCCCTTGACAAAAAAAATAAAAACAACATAAAATATAACAAAAGGGATAAAAACATGACATTCTTATGACAAATGTATTAAAAACATAAAATATGATAACATGATCATTTAAATAAAGGTTAGGCAATATGAGGAAATAATTTCAAATATGTATGCATATAATGCCACTAAAATACATTAAAAAAATAGTACATATAATAATAATGTTGATGCTAGACGAGCTTAACTATCACATGATCATATAGAGCTTAGCTAGCTAATCAATTATATATCACTTAGCATATAAAAAAAATAAACACAAATTATCCATAACATATTTTCCTCTATTTGTACAAAGGCAAAAGGAAAAGAGAGAGATATAAGGGGACATGAACCTAAAGGGACCAAAATTCCTATCGGAACAAAGCAAAGATACACCAAATCTTTGTAAAAATATTTATACCTTATAAAATGTCAAAACATTCCAAGAATAAATTATATATGAATTATACATCTATAAACACAATAATAAAATATTATACACATGTACAGTAACAAATAATAAAGTCAAATATATTTCTCACTCTTTGTCAAAAATAAAAAGAAAAGAGAGTGATATAAAGGGAAATGAAAACAAAGATACATAAAATCTTTATAAAACTTATGTCATATATAAAAACAATAAGCAAAATAAGGTCTTTTGTCATATATGATATATGACAAAATTAGCCATACTTACAATGTTAATATGCATGCAAAAATTTAAAAAAAAATTTCCCCTCCTATATCAAACAAAAATATAATATGTCACTAACATAAACACATTTTGTAAGGGAGTTTTAAAAATTTTGAAATAAAAAAACTAAGTACACATGTTAAAGAAAATTAACTAGGTATACACGCAAACTCAAATTATTTCTCCTCCTTTGACAAAATGCCAAAGAAAATTTAAAAAGATAAACCAAATATAAACTGACGACCATAAAAAAAAATTTTAAGATCAAAATCAAAACATTTATCAATCAAAGTAATCAATAAGCACAATATAATTTCACATGAAAATAGTTCAACCATCAATTAAACATAAAATCAAGATAAACTAAAACCATCAATCATGCCAAGTTCATGCTTAATGAAATTCAATCTCTCTTCATTGAGAGATTTGGTAAAGATATCTATAAGTTGAGTATTTATATTAATAAATTCAAGTGAGATATCACTAATTTGAACATGATCACACAATAAATAATGTCTAATGTCTATATGCTTAGTTCTAAAATGCTGAATAGGATTTTTGCTAAGGTTTATAGCACTTGTATTGTCACATTTAATTGGAATGTGATCAAGTTTTAAACCATAGCCTAACAACTATTGATTTTGCCACAAAACTTGTGAACAAGAAAGACTTAATGTAATGTATTCAGCTTTAGCAGTGGACAAGGCAACTAAAACTTGTTTCTTGCTAAACTAAGAAACTAATTATTGTCCTAAAAATTGACAAGTTCTAAAAGTGTTTTTTCTATCTAGTAAACTACTAGCAAAGTCTGCATTAGAATAACTAATCAAGTTAAAGGATAAACTCCTAAGATACTAAAGTCCTAAATGCATTGTACCACAGATATTTGAAAATTCTTTTAATAGCATTCCAATGAGACTCTCAAGGACTTTATTAAAATCTAGCACACAAGCAAGTAGCAAACATAATATTAGGTCTACTAGCAATTAAATAAAGAAGGGATCCTATCATAGCTCTAAATCACTTTTCATCAACCGATTTTTCATTCTCATCTTTGTTAAGTTTAGTTATGGTGCTCATTGGCATTTTACTTAGCACCATCCATGCCAAACTTCTTGAGAATGTCTCTTGCATACTTGATTTGATTAATGAAAATCTCATTTTTGCATTGCTTGATTTGTAGTCCAAGAAAGAATTTGAGTTTACCCATCATACTCATATCAAATTCTCCTTGCATTAAATTAGAGAATTCCTCACACAAACAATGGTTAGTAATACCGAATATAATGTCATCAAAATATATTTGAATAATTAATAAATCATGCTTGGATTTCTTTATGAAAATAATTGTATCAACTTTTGCTTTAAAGAAACCTTTCTCTAACAAGAAGTTGTTTAATCTTCCATACCAAGCTCTAGGATTTTGTTTCAATCCATATAATACTTTGGAAAGTTTAAATACATTATTTGAAAAATCAAAGCTTTCAAAACCTGGAGGTTGTTAAACATACACCTCTTCTTTAATAAAACCATTTTAAAATGCACTTTTAACATCCATTTGATAAAGTTTGAAATCCTTGAATGATGCAAATGCAAGTAGCATTCTAATAACTTTTAACTTTGCAACGAGGGCATAGGTTTCATTATAATTAATGTATTCCTCTTGATTATAAACTTTAGCTACTAGTCTAGCTTTATTCTTAGTTTTGACACCTTATCCATTCATCTTATTTCTAAACACCCATTTGGCACTTATAATAGAATGATGTTTTGGTCTAGGAACCAAGGTCCAAACCTTATTTCTCTCAAATTTTTTTAACTCTTCTTGCATAGTAAGGACCCAAAATTCATCACACAAAGCATCATCAATATTTTTAGGTTTAATCTGAGAAATAAAATCCAAATTAACAATAGACTTTAATTAAGATCTAGTAGTTACCCCTTTTGTAGTGTCACCTATAATGAGGTCTTAAGGATGATCTTTTTTGAATTGTCAGTCCTTTGGAAGTTCATCCTTCAAGGTAGGTTAAGACGTTTCCTTATTGTCCTCCTTGCTTTGACCTTCAAGTTCCAAAGGCTTACTAGCATTTTCTTCTTGAGTTTCCATAATCTCATTGTTACCTACAATATCATCAACACTACAAATATCCTTTCTAGGATCAAGTGAGTTTGAATCATCAAATACAACATGCATTGACTCTTTAACTACTAGAGTTCTCTTATTGAAAACTCTTTATGCTTTACTAGAAATAGAATATCCTACAAAAATTCCTTCATTGGCTTTAGAATCAAATTTTCCAAGATTATCCTTGGTATTTAATATAAAGCACTTACATCCAAATACTCTTAGATATGAGATTTTGGATTTTCTATTGTTCCATAGCTCATAAGAAGTTTTATTCAAAATTGGTCTTTTCAAAACTCTATTTGAAATGTAACAAGACGTGTTAATGGCTTCTGCCAAAAAATATAGAGGCAAATTATACTCATGAAGCACTATTCTAGCCATTTCCACAAGAGTTTTATTTTTCCTTTCAACTACTCTATTTTGTTGAGGATTTCTAAGAGAAGATAATGTATGTGAAATATCACTTTTATCATAAACATTTTTTAAAAATTCATTTTCAAACTCAGTTCCATGATCACTTTTAATATAAGAAATATAAAAACTTTTTTCTTTTTTAACTCTTTTTGCAAACTTTTTAAAAGATTTAAATGCATTATTCTTATGAGCAAGGAAACATACCCAAGTAAATCTAGAGTAATTAACAACTAATACATATGCATAGTGCATACCACCAAGACTAGCATCTCTAGTTAGTCCAAACAAATCCATATGTATAAGTTCAAGTGGCCTAGAAAGGGACACTACATTTTTTAACTTAAATGAGGACTTTGATTATTTTCCCTTTTGGCAAGCATCACAAGGTTTATACTTAGTGAATTCAAGCTTAGTAAACCAATCACAAGTTTATGTTTACAAAGATCATTCAATAGCTCAAAATTTGTATGTCCTAACCTTCTATGCCATGTCCATGTGTCATAGGAAATTGACATCATGCATTTAATATCTTTGTTATCAATCTTATTCAATTCAATAACATAAATATTATCAACTCTTTCACCATTAAAAATTATTTAGTCTTTATCAAGACTACTAAAAAAGCAATTCTTAGGATAGAAAGTGACCTTATTTCCCATATCATATAATTGACTTATACTAAGCAAGTTATGTTTACCATTACCAAGCAACACATAGTGTATAGTTAAGGATTGAGGATTACCAATTTCTCTAATGCTAATAATCTTTCCTTTTGCATTGTTCCTAAAAGTAACGTGTCCTCCATCCTTAGCATCAAGCTTATTGAATTGCTCATTATCTCTCATCAAGTGCCTCATCCACTACCAAGATACCATTTTCTTTTTTATCTTGTGGACTTCAAGCACACTTACATAAGAAAATTTAAGCATTCTTTTTAACCCAAACCTTTTTTGGTTTAAGTTGGTTAGTTTCAAGATAGTCCATAGGAAGCAAGTTCATGTGCAGTCTTCTATAGAAGCAAATATTATTGGTATGTCCCTTGATCATGCAATAGGAGCATTCAACATTTGTAAACTTATTTCTCCTAAGAGGATATACATTCCTAATGTGTAAAGCATGCCTTTGTTGATGTTGTTGTGTGTGTCTCCTAAAGTTCTTTTGAGTCACAGTGTGAGATATGCATTGGCAATGATAATGTGTATTTTGATAGGTTTGTGCAACATATCTAGGTGCATTATGTTGTGCAACATGCTTATGACTATTATGTCTAGTGTATATGTAAGCATGTTTAGGTTGTTTTTTCCTAGCATGATGCTTACCTCTTTGTGTCATATAAGGTTGAGCCTTATAAGACTTTCCTTGAGTGTTTGACACATGAGATCTTTTAGCTTTGAAACCTTGAGTCTCTATTTTTTTTTTGAGGTAGAAGGAGTATAATTATTTGAGGCTTTAACAAAATTAATATGTGATGATGATGAGGAAGCTATTCCATTGGTATATCCAATTCCATGTATATCTCTATGGAATTTTTGAGAGTCAAGAATATTATTCAAAGATTCTTTTCCCTTTATGAGTTTCTCAATATAATTTTTCAAATTTAAGACTTCATTATAAAGCTTTTGATTTTCATCATTTTCTTTCTTAAGTTTATTTTCTAAGGAATTTAAAGTTTTCAAATCATTAGACAGTAATTTATCATTTAATTTAATGAGATTAGAAAGTTCATTTTTCAATTTTAGTTAGGATAGATAACTCATGTTTATAATGCTTCTTCTTAGATAATAAGTTTTTGCATTTAAACAAAAGTTTCCTTACCATAGAGCTTTCAATATCATCATCATCATCATCATCATCATATGAAGAATTAGATATATATGGTACCTTTTTGCACTTTTAAGAGACATGAAACAAAAGTAAGGTACTTCTTATTGTTCCTCTTCCATTTCTGATGTGGAGCAGTCATCCCAAGTTGCCTTATAAGCCCTCTTTTTCTCTTTTGTTCCTTTGCTCTTATTTTTGAGTTTGCAACACTCACTTTGGATATGACCCGATTTATTGAATTCATAGCAAGTAACGTCTTTGGTTTTATTTTACCTTCTCCTTCATACTTCTTATTGAAGTCTCTTGTTCTTAATGAATGTTTTATTTTTAATAACTTTTTGAAGTTTCTAGTAAACATGGCAATTTCATTATCTTCATCACTAGAACCTTTAACATTTTCATCTTCACTATTATTTTGTAAAGCTTTCAGGGCAATGCTCTTCTTCTTCTCTTCCTTTTCTTCTTGCTTTTCACCTCTTTGCTTAATTGTTAGCTTATGTATTAAGAGCTTTCTGATAATCACATCGGTAAAGAGAGTTAAGAGGTCTTGATCTTCCTTAATTAAAGTAACCCGAGATTTCCAATCCTTCTTAGGTAGGATTCTTAGAATCTTGTTGTTTACTCCTTCCTTGAAGAAATGCTTTCCAAGTTTCTTGAGGGATGCGCTAAGAGCATTGAGTTGATCTGTCATCTCCCTGATTGACTCATGAGGCTTCATTTTGAAAATTTCATATTCATACATGTGAAGTTGAACTTTCTTACTTCTAACTTGCATGTTGCCTTTATAATGATTTTCCAAGGTCTCCCACATTTCCTTAGCTGACATGTAATGTTGAAGCTTGCCTCCTTCTTCCCTTGTCATAGAAGAGACTAGAGTGATCATTGCCTTGTTATTTTTTATGATTTTCTTCCTTTTGCTCATTGTTCCATTGACTCCTCACTATAGTAGTTGTAGACGGTGGGGTTTAGCGCGTATCCAAGATTTTAGCAACCGTGACACTATTTAGGCTCAGGGTCTTAAAGAACACACTAACCACTGTCATAAAGACATGGCGTGGAGATGAGGAGTCGCCACCCAGGGTAATAACTGGGACAATTTGATTGGTGGTACTCGATTCTCTAAAAGAAAATTAGCACCACAACCAGGAGACTCTGGATACGGAATACTAACTTCTCTTAGTCTCGTGTTCATTTAGAATAATTTTATAAATGATTATTTCATCCTCTAATTACATGTAATTTTATTAAACCCTAATTAACATCCATCTACCAAAAAAGGCAACAAGTCAATAAAATTATAAGTAAAAAATGCACTTAAGATCGCATTGTCCCTAAGTCTAAACTATGTTAATTTTATTAAAAAAGTTAGGTAAATCTACATTTTATTTATAAGTGAAATGGACTAAAAGTGGGCCTATATTTTATTCATTAATGAGCCTAAATCTATTTTTTAGTCTTTCTAAGATATGGGCTTAAGTTTATTCAATTTTAAAGAAGAAATTAAATTAGTGGGCCTAAGTCTTAATCTGGTTTTATTTTAAATGAAATGTGGGCTTAGATCTATTTATTTTAAAAGAAATGCAATTAAATGGGCTAAGCTAAGTCTAAACAAGTTTTCATTAACTAAGTGGGCCTAAAATCTAATTAACCTAATGGGCCTAAGTTGATTTTAATTATTTAAAATCCTAAACCATTTTTAAACCTATTTATTTAGTGGGTTAGACCTAAACGTGGGCTTAGGGCCCAAAAAAACATAAAAACATAAAAAAAACCAAAAAAAAACATTAAAAAAAAAACATAACAAACATAACAAAATCAAATCAAACACACATTCACATATGATTTCTAAAAAAACCTAATTTAATTACACACAAACCCTAATTAACTAAAGCCACCATTAATTTTAATTAATTTTTATCCAATTGAACATAATTACTAATTAATTTTAAAGTGCATAAATTTAAATTTTTTACTATTCCCACTACTAGGGCTATTATAAACTACATATGAAATTAAAATTAAATAATTATACACCCAAAAATTAAAATAAATTACACATGATACAAAAATGTAAAACAAAAATTAAAATCCTAAGAACTATTATTAAAACAGTACAAGTTCCATGGATCTTCTGTTCAATTAAATACAGGCGGTTTCCCCTTCCTCAATCCACATACGGACATCAAAAAAAAAAATTAGCAATGAAATCAAATAATCAAAACAATAACAAAAATAAAAGAAAAAACATAAACAGAAAATAATAAAAAAAGTAATAAAAGAAATAGAAAAATAACATTAGAGATGTTGTGCAAATGCCCCTTTTTTAGCCCCTCAGATTGGATTATCACCGTTAAAATTAAGATATTGTTGATTATGGACTATTGCCTTCGAAAATTTCAGTATTGAAAATTAGGGTTTTATGCTCGCAGTCCTTCTTTTTTTTTTCTCATTGTGTCTTCTTTCTCTTAGTCTCTTCCTATAAAAAATCCTTTCAAAAATCAGAAGAAAAAGAAGTCCCCCCAACCAAAAACTCTCCCACGCATGCATGCAGACTTTGCTTTTAAATGCAGAGTCTGCGCGTACTGAACTTCCTCCAAAGGAGGAACAGACCTATCTGATCAGATAGCATTTGTTTTTCTTTGATTTCAAAAACCTTATGTGTTTAAACAACCTTATCAGATAATTGTAAAGATAAAATTTGAATTTTCAACCAATCAAAACACTGAAAAATCAATAAAAATATGCGAAAAAATAAAAAAAACTGTATTTTAACTTGTCGGCATTGTGCAATGCCGGTCAACATTAAATGCTGACCCTTGAAAAAATGACTTATTTGCAATCAAATCCTAAAAAACATTGCATTTTAATCCCTAAAGTCCATAAAATCAATAACCAAGTTTAATTTTTGAATAAATTTCATCATAGGGGCTTACGTCGCAATTGTGCACAATTGCATCCCAAAATTAGGTGCTTACAGTAGTTACCACACCATCAATGGTAGTTATAGGTGGCTCCCAACCTTTTAGGAAAATATCCCAAAGTTTGATGGAATCACAATCAAGGTATAGCTCCTTTTTGAACTTTCAATGAGGATAGTCACTACCATCAAAGAATAGTCTTAGTGAAAAAATGCTTTGGGATTCACTCCCCATGATCTTGTATTCTAGTAATGAAGTTTTTAGAATTCAAGCTCTGATACCAATTTAAAAAGCCCTAGAGGGGGAAGAATAGGGCTATTAAATAAAAATAGGAATTAAAAATAATTCTTTGCAAGAATTGAAAAAATGTTGAGAAGGAAGAATGAAAAGCACAATGATTTAAGGAGTTTGGATTCAACAACAATCCTACGTCTCCACCTAACTTATCCCCAAGTTAGGATTTTCAATCACCCACAATCTTATTCACAAGATTAAGATTGCACAAGATTTTTATGGCTCCCTCTTACAACCTTACAATATGAGTTTTCAAGACTCACTCAAAAAACCAAATTCCAAGTGTTTTAATAGACAACACTTAAACTAATTCCTTTAAAAATAAATCTCACTTCCCTACTAATCTATCCAAAGATTTAAAATGAAGATAAATTCTATTTCTAACACAACCAACTCTCATAAGAGTTATAAATACAGAGTGAATATTTTGGAATTTAAGAGCTTTAATAAATGTTAATATAGAGAATGATAATAAGCAAAAAATGTTTTAACTTCCATTCAACTCTATAGGTGTTTATATAGATAAAAAAATTAAAAATATATATTTTGGAGGTGCAAATAATGTGTCTAGCATCTATATTTTGAATCCAATATTTATAATTTTGAATTATTAAAAGTAATGTTATTAAACTATTGTGCACGGGTTGAAACCATGATTGGCTACTAGAGACTTTTGAATTTTCCTATAACTTCTTCATAAAAATTATAGATATTTGACTTAGATTTCCATATTATTTTGAATCACCTTAATTAGACCTCTTTAGCTCAAGATATTGCTGAAATACTATGAGCTTTGCAATATAAAATGGAAGACTGCTATTAGACAGTTGTGCACGGGTTAAAACAATGATTGGCTACTAGAGACGTTCAAATTTGTCTATACTTTCTTCATAAAAGTTGTAGATATTGGAGTTATATTTCTATATCATTTTGAATCACCTCAATTGAACTTTTTTAGCTCAAAATATTGCTAAAATACTAAGAGTTTTGCAATCTAAAATGACAGCTGCATATGTTCACTTTGACTCAATATTTGCATACCCAAATGAATTTAAATTTTGAAAAGTAAGGTCAATTAAAAAATTTCAAGACGTCTACTTCAAATGTGAAAAAGATAACTTTCTTATTATAAAGCTCTAAGGATATCAAAAGACTTCATGAATCTTAGAGGTTAAATCAGCCCAAGATATTCATACATCATGATAACTTCCAATAGAGTTCTAACTTATACACACTTAAAAAAAATAAATTAAATGCTCAAAATTAATTTTTTTAAGATCAAATTTAAGATTAATTATTGTTAAGGTCAGCAAATATGATACGAGCAATAAGTGCGTGTTTATAGGCTTCAAGCTGTTGCTCATATATTTGCTAGTTGATTTGAATTGCAATGTAAACTCCCTTATTTGATGTTGTAGTTTCATTAAAAGGTATTATCAAAGTAATAGAGTTAGTGACCATCACTGCATAGGAAGGCTTAGTAGACATAAGGTTAGCTTGTTTAGAGAACATATCATTGGAGCTATAGTAATCCATGATGAAGAAGAAAGTCAGGGCTTGATGTTAGGGAACTAAACAGAGAGGTCAAAAGCAATGAGGCGCCACCAAGGGTTCCAAAAAGAAAAAAGAAAATGACTGAAATACTTCAAATGAGTATTAGTTCATTTTTGTACAACTCAAAATTTTGAGATTCAGAATTTTTGGTAAAATCAAACATTGGGCTAATTGTTATCATTTAATCATTTGCTTATTATGAATATAAATGCAAATTGGTTTTTAATTTTTTTCAAAAATATAAACTTTTGAATTTCCTTTTAAATTATAGTAATTAATGAGCGGAGGATTTTTTTATATGTTATATTGGGCATAAAACTAATTTTGATTCATAATTTATGGTTGGTGTTGGCTTAAAATGATTTAATATGCCAAAATTTTGAATATAAAATTTTTTATTATAAAATACTTTCATATAAAAACTTAATAAAATTTTTTTTATTATTAAGTAAATCTTTTACATTAATTATTAGAAAATTCTAATTAAAAATGACCTCATACAACAGAAATTTTATAATAATTTTCATTTTTTTGCTTAAAAAATAAAATCAATAATATCAAGTCATTTATGAAGAATAAAATTCAGAGAAAAAGAGAGAAAATTCAAGAGAAATATCTTTTCATGATATTCAAAGAAAGCTTACACCCCTTATATATACACATAGGAATCCTAATCACAACCTAATTAGGAATAGAATAACATCCTAAATAGAATAAAAACTTTTTTCCAAATTGTATACAAATATTTACTTCCTAATATATAAAATAAAAATATTTACTTCCTCAACACTCCCCCTCAAGTTGGTGAATGTATGTCAATCATTCCTAACTTGTTAAGTGAGCTATAGAAAGTTTTTCCAGATACAACCTTTGTGAGGATGTCAAGTCTGAGAAGAAACAAATGGAAGATCAATTGTTCCTTGGTTCAAATGATCTTTTATGAAATGTCTGTCAACCTCTAGTGCTTAGTCCAATCATGTTGAACCAGATTGTTTGCAATGGCTATGGCTACCTTGTTATCACAATGTAACAACATAGGCTTTGGATGTTTTAATCCCAGATCCTGAACAATTCACCTTACCCAGAGCAACTCACATACTTTATTAGCCATTCCTCTAAACTCAACTTCAGCACTTGATCTTGCTACAACTTTTTGTTTCTTACTTCTCTAAGTGACAAATTATTTCCAACAAATGTGAAGTACCCGAATATTGATTTTTGATCAGTCCGATCTCCAGCCCAATCAGCATTAGTATAACCAGTAATTTCATAATCCTTATTTCTCCCAAAGAATAACCCTTTACCCAAAGAAGACTTAGATATCTTAATACTCGGTATACTGCATCCATATGTTCTTTACTCAAAGAATGCATGAACTGACTTACAACACTTACTACATAAGCAATGACTGGCCGAGTATGAGATAGGTAAATCAACCTTCCCGCAAACCTTTGATACTGATCTTTATCAGTTGGAACTTGATCTCCTAGGACTGAAAGTCCATGGTTGACTTCAATTGGAGTCTTGGCTGGCTTACAATCAAGCATGCCCATCTCTGTCAGTAGGTCCATTACGTACTTTTATTGGCAGAGGGAAATTCCTTGAGCTGATCTTGCAACTTCAATTCCTAAAAAATACTTTAAGTTACCTAAATCCTTAAGTTCAAACTCGGATGCTAACTATCTTTGCAAGATTGCTGTCTCACTTGGATCATTTCCAATGACCACCATATCATCAACATATACAATCAATGCGGTGACTTTACCTAACTTCTGTTTGATGAATAGTATGTGATCAGCATCATTTTGCTTATATCTGAGCTTTCTTATGAAAGTTGAGAGTCATCCAAACCATGCTCGAGACGATTGCTTGAGTCCATATAATGCCCTTTGTAGTTTGCATACTCGGTCAGTACATTTAGTTCTGGGTGGTAGATCCTTATATACTTCTTCATCTATGGTTCCATTCAAAAACACATTCTTCACATCAAATTATCGTAGTGGCCAGTCCAAGTTAGCAGCTAAGGAAATAAGAACTCAGATGATGTTCATTTTTGCTACTGGGGCAAATGTATCTTCATAGTCAATTCCATACTTCTGAGTATATCCCTTTACTACCAACCAAGCTTTATACCGATTTATGCTTCCATCTGAATTAAGTTTGACGATGAATATCCACCTGCACCCCATTGTTTTCTTTCCTTCAGAAAGAGGAACAAGATCCCATGTCCGGTTCTTCTACAATGCCTCCATTTCATCATTCATAGCTTTTTTCCAATTCGGATCATCTAAGGCTTCCTGCACATTACTCAGAATATATTCAGTAGATAATTGATTAACAGTAAATGCATGTGAGTTAAACAAATAGTTGGTTGATATGAAATTGTTAATAGGGTATTTAGCTTTGGTATGAAGGTCCGAATCATATTGTTTTTTCAGAACCCCTCTATTGATTCTAGAAGGATAACAAGCTCAGTATTTGGAATTACTAAAGGAGACAAGTTTACCTTATTGTGCACATCTGCATTCGGAGTTTCTTTAGCTTCTAGTGTGGGTTGGGAAGATGTACTATCTTGATTGCTCGAATTTTCTTCTATGATCTGTCTGGGTGAGATGCTCGGACTCGAAATATTAGATATCTGTGAGATGCTCGGAACATTTTAAAGACTGAGACTCTGAATATTCAAAATGCTATCTTCAACATTCGAAGCACTCAGAATGCTATCTTCAAATTCAAAGACGTTTGGATTTTTCACCCCTGAAGAGAGCACTCGGAGTGGGAGAGGAAAGGAGAATTTTCATGAAACCGAACATCCCAAGTGACACACATCTTCTTTATATTCTGATCATAACACTGATATCCCTTTTGTAGATCTGCATAGCCAACAAAGATACACCAGATAGCTCAAGGGTCTAATTTGCTGAGTGTTTGATGAACATATGCCAAACATCCAAAGACTCGGGGCTCAAGATTATTAAGGGTTAGAGATGTGACAAGTTCTTGAAGTTTATGAAGAGGTGTTTTGAAATCGAGTACTCTTAATGGTGTCCAGTTTATGAGGTACACAGCGGATCGAACAACCTCTCCCTAGTATTCTCGAGGAACATTCATGTCAAATAATGATGCTCGGACAACTTCTAATAACTGTCGGTTCTTCTATTTGACTATACCATTCTATTGAGGAGTGTCAGCATAAGATATTTGGTGGTGAATGCCCTTCTCATGATAGAAATTATTTAGAATTGAGTTAACATAATCCCTACCATTGTCAGACTGTAAGACTCAAATTTTACTCTAGTATTGTGTAGCCACCATTTTGTACAGGTCCCGGAACTTGGAGCACACATCTCCCTTATTTAAATGTAATGATACCCAGGTCATCCGGGTACATTCATCAATAAACGTTACAAAATATCGAGCACTATATAGAGTAGGAATCTGAGCAGGTCCTCATGCATCAGAATGAATGGTCATAAATGGAATTGAATTTTTATTATAACTTGGTACGTAAGAAATTTGATGGCCTTTTACCAATTCAAAAATATCACACTTGAATTCCGAGTCCGTGACATTCAAATATAAATCCGATTTTATTTGTCTAAGATAATGAAAAGAAAGATGACCAATACGACAATACCACAAGGTTACTTGGTCTCGAGGAACTTCCACCAACCCTATTTACTTGACTTGACTTCTTACTTGAATCATCATGCAACTCAAGATAGTATAACTTTCCACGTTTAACACAAGAGCTAATAATCCGGTGCGTTGCAATGTCCTGAAATACACAATAATTAGGCCAAAATTTGATAGTGCAATTCAAGGTTTCAGTGATTTAGCCAATAGATAGTAGTTTACAAGAAAGAGATGGAACAACAAGAACACTATCTAGATTAAAAGAGTTAGAGTTAGACACTAATCCTTCATAAGTGACCGGTGCTATGCCTCTATTAGCAGTCATAATATTTTGTTGGGTTGATGGGCAGATGGATGGAAGATGGTGAATGGAGTTTGTCATATTATCAGTAGCACCTGTATCAATAATTCATTTACTATTTCGAGTAAGATTTGTCATACCTAATGTCACATTAAATCACCACTTGGTTTAGGACCACTAGAGATGGCAATTGCAGCCTTTCCAAGCTTCTCACGAGGCTTTCTATTGAAATTCCACAATTCCGAATATCCCACTATTTCATATCACCATTCCTTGGAGTGTCCAACTTTGCCATAATAAGTACAGGTGTATGTGATGGACTTACTCAGTATTTTCCTTTTAAACTGGGGACAAGTCTAAGCTGCTACAAGTACATAATGGTCCAACAGTATCTTTAGCTCTTTTATTGTATGTCGCTGGTTGTGATCCCTCCGTACATATGCATAACTAGACTCAAGATCAAGAGGTGGATCCTTCCGAAGTATTTCACTCCGAGCATTATTAAATTCTAAATCAAGTCTGGCTAGGAAAATATGTGTTCAAAGCCGGAAAATATGTTTGTAGAGTGATACTACTCCATTAACATCCTCCCCTTGTGCACACGTCCGGGCATAGATTTCCTAAAATATTTCAATCAGTTCATTATAGTATGTATGTAATGGCTTACCATTCTAACGTGTTGTGAATGATTTCCGGTTCAATTCAAATAACTGAGTTTCATCATATCCATCATAGAAGGTTTTTGAGACAACATCTCATATCTCCTTTACTGTTGGAAGACAGATGAATCTCTGCATTAATGTCGGACTCATGGAGTCAATCAGCCAACTTTTGACTCAATTATTATTAAAGAGCCAAGTTTCCAATGTTTTATCTTCTATTGGTGGTTTTGGCTTAGTGTCATTAAGAAAGCCAGATTTATTTCTGACTCCAATTCGCATCTCCATGATCTGTGACGATAAAGTATAGTTCGTATCATCAAGAATAATTCCTGTGGGAAAGGAAAAATTATCTTGAAGGGTTTGAATAAAATTGGGTGTTCCATAAGATACGATAGATATATTTTCAGTGGTCATAATTTTAAAGATTCAAAGAATTTAATGGAAGAAAGAAAAATATGATTTTAAGAATTCAATAAAAAATTCGATTTCAATGAGTATACTCTGATACCATGTAGAATAAAATTCAGAGAAAAAAAAATTTAAGGAAAATATTTTTTCATATATTTAAAGAAGAGTTACACCTATTATATATACACATAGTAATTCAAATCACAACCTAATTAAAAATAAAATAACATTATAAATAAAATAAAAAATTTATTTCTAATTGTATACAAATATTTACTTCATAATATATATAACAAAAATATTTACTTTATCAACAATTTAAACTTCATCTCTATACTATTAAACTTTAATTTTTATCAATTTAAATTTCCAAAATCATTGAAAACATGAATACTGTATAATGTATTCTACACACCCTCCTTCCGTGTCTTAGTCGAAGAGATAAAATTAAGAATTGAACAACTTGAAACAACAATAATAAAATATGGGCACGTTCTTCTCTAGTTGTAAGAATTGTTCCAGTAAAATTCACACCCACGCCATGCGAGTGTACATAAACAGAAGCATGACCTGATCCATTTATATTGGCTACCCTATGTCACCAATAATTTTTTATATGCCAATCACGATAAAGAAAGAGAAGTACTTCTATTACAGATGAGCAATCGTTAAATATTAACTTATCTCTATTGATATATGAAATGTATAATTTATACTCTGTCATAATTGATTTAAAAGAAAAATATTATATTTTATTATATAGTGTATTAATAATTAAATCATAGAAACTCTATTAATAAAATATTTCTTACAAATTTAAAATATTAACTTCATAATATGCTGTTTGATTAAATTTTTATGAAGAATATTTAAGAGTGAGAAATTTTATGTTTAAATTTTTAAAAGATTTAATATTTTTAAATTTATATTAGTCAGGGGTGCAAATAAATAAAATTTTCATTTAACAAAATTCATTCAAGGTTATTTATTAAGTTAAATAAATTGAATTCAAACTTTATTTTAAATTGATAAAGTTCAATCTAATTATTATATTCGGTTCATTTAGATTTAGAAACAAATACATTAAAAAAGTTATGAGCTATGTCGTGAAGAGATTTATTGAAAATTTTATTATTTATATTTATTTTGTTGTAATGGTAATTTTATTTTATTCTATTTATTAATTTTGATTATTGGACTCAGAAAGTTTGGTAGAGCGCTGGTTACAAAGTGTGAAATATAAATAAATTTACACACTGTGGAATCACATTGGTAGCCGCTAAGGAAAGACTTCCTATAATTTAACTTTATAATTTAAAAAAAAAAAAAAATCTTCCATGTGGTTTCTATTTAACAAAGATTTTTTTTTTTTTCCGTATGTTAAAAAAGGGGTTCGATCACTTAATGTAGCATATTCACACATTTCTTTTAAGAAATATAAAATATTATGAAATTTATTTACAAATTTAAATAAATATATTTGATTTAAATGAAAATTTTATAAAATTTATTTTTAATTGTAACTTTTAAATTTTTTGAAATTGCTTATTTCTTAAATTAAATTTTTAAATGAATTTATTTTAAAAAATATTCATTGAAACTAAATATTTTATAAAATATTTATTTAAAAATTTATTTGTAAATGAATTTTAAAATATATTTAGAAACAAGCTGAATTTTCAATAAAATTGAACTAAATAAAAAGAAAGAATTTTTAAAAAATAAGCTATTCATTCACTTTATATTAGTTAAATTTGATAATAATAAAATAATTATAATGCTTCAATTTTATTTAGATTCAAAAACTCAGATTTTACATTTATTGTGCAATGCATGCTGTTAGTAATAGAGAGAAGAATACTAGTGAAACTATGACCCAATAATTAAGTGGTAATAATTTAACATTTGTTAATGTCAAATAAAAACTATATATATATGCCGTTCCAGCATAGCTCTAGAAAAGGGAACAGAAGCGCTGCCTAAGCTTGCCAACCTCTGACTTTTCCTTGGATGCCATGTGCCTCATGCTTCTACTAAGGTCTTTAGTAACTAAGATTCTATCTCAATGGTTTCCCTTCCTCTCTATGGTGTCTCTTCAGGGAAGAGGTTTTCTCCACTAGTTAGTACTGGGAATTTTAATTTTACATGATGCTGGAATTTGATGATCTACCATTAAAAACTATTAAAGGACAACTGGAGCAAGATTGCAAAGATGATTGAGATCATAAAGGAATCAATTTATTATAAATTTTTTTATGCCAGCCATAACTACTATAAAAAGACTTGGTATAATTTGAGATTTTATGATGAAATGAGACTCAGTTGGTTATTTATTAAACAAAGACTTTTTTTGTAATTGGCTGCCTATAATTATCAATAAGGTACACAGAGCGCAGCAAGCAAAAATTACACCGTCATATACATCAAGGGAGATACAAGTAGGTAGCTACCGAGAGAAATAGAGAGATGGCAAGTATTGAAATTCAAACATCTGAATCTCAAACTTACCTTGTGGCAAGGTTCAAGGAGCTTCCTGTCGATAAGTAACAAGAAATGATTTCAGAGTTATCTGCTAGGTGATAGGGATAAAGTCATGTTTGTTGTGACTACATGATAGCAGCCCTAGAGTTTGTGCCAATCCCACTACTTTTCTTCTTGTAATAGTATATCACCAATGCCTTGTATTTGTATATATTGTAATCTCATTGAATAATATATACGAGATATAGTTACTTCATGGTATCAGAGCTAGTAAGTGGTCTAACAACACAAGCTCTTCTTTTCTTTTAACAATGGTGAATGCCACTGAAGGAGCTATTGTCCCAAAAAACAACACATATGTCAACAACAACTTCATTACTACACTACCAAACGTCGCTCATCAATTGCTTAACAAGCTTAATTTATCTAATTTCTTGTTATGGCAAGCACAGCTCCTTCCACTCCTAAATAGCTATGATCTTGCACAGCATATTGACGGTACTCTTAAACTACCATCAAAGCTTCTTAATGATCCACAAAATCCAGCTTTTGCTTTATGGTTTTGCAACGATCAATTGGTCCTCAGTTGGATTAATGGTTACATGGAAAATTCCATTGTTCTACAAATTATTGGTGCCACTAGTGCTCACCACGTTTAGCAGAAATTAATGGCTACTTATGCATCTACTTCTCATGCGCAGGTTCACACAATAAAATCTATATTTTTATTACCTTGAGATGGAGTCCAATAAAGATGTTACAAAGTTCATGTAACGTGCTAAAAGCATGTTTGATAAACTCATAGCTTTACAACATCCTATAATGGAGGATGACATAGTTTAAGTGATTGTTAATGTTTTGAGTAAGTCCTATCGCCCCTTTGTTCTCTTGAACAACGATTGGATGTTGTCTCTTATGATGATCTCTATGGTCTGCTACTTAGTGAGGAAGAAAATCTTGCTCATGATGCTCCCTTTCCTAACACTATTTAACCAACTGCCCATTATGCTACTAATCAATCTATGGCATTCCTTGCTCCTTCTTAGTAGCATAATTTTTATTAAACAATAAATATTTAAATAATATTAATTCAACTCTCTCAAACACTCAAGAACATAAAAATATTTCTACAACTCTTATAACTCAAGCTTTTATTTCTAAATTCCCTGCTTGATAATTATAATGCAGGGAAGAGGGGGTATTTATACTAACCCTAAACTAATACAAACCACTTAAAATGATCATAAATAAATTAATACAAAATGTTTAAAACCACACATTATAACTAAACACCTAACACCACACTAAAACATACAAGTGGAAAGACTACTTCACATTGTCTTAATTATCATGTCTCTCTTTTATTCTTAGCCACAACTTTTCTTCTTTTGATTAAGACCATAAACAAGTTTAATTATTCAACACTCCCCCTTAAACTTGTTTTATAATGCCAAGTGTATTTCTCAATCTAACAAAATCTTCCTTCTTCAATGGCTTGGTGAAGATATCTGCAATTTGATCTTAAGACTTCACATATTCTAGTTTTACATCTTGTTTAGTAATGCATTCTCTTATGTAATAATACCAAGTATTTATGTGTTTGCTTTGATCATGATACACTAGATTCTTGGCTAAAATTATTATTGACTTATTGTTGACATGAATCTCTATTGGTTCCACTTATGACATGTTCAATTCCTTCAAAAAATTTTGGAGCCAAATTACATGACTAACACACATTACAGCAGCAACATACTCAGTTTCACATATTGACAAAGTGACAATTGGTTACTTCTTTGACATCCAAGTGAAAGCGATGTCTCCTAGGAAAAACACAAAACCAATTGTTTTTTATCAATCATCTCTATCTCCAGCCCAATTATTGTCATTATATTCAATAAGCTTGTAGTCATCAAAAACTGAATAATATAAGCCAAAATTTATTGTACTTTTAAGGTAGCGAAGAATTCTCTTTACAGCCTTAAAATGAGTGGTTGTTGGAGTCTCCATATAATGACTAATAAGTCCTATTGCGTAGAGGATGTCAGGCCTTATATAAGTTAGATATCACAAGCATCCAACTAGACTCTTAAAAAGTGTTGGATCAACCTTTTCTGCTTCATCATCTTTGAATAACTTGATTCCGCACTCCATTGGTGTGTTTATTGGATTGCAATCATCCATCTTGAATTTCTTAAGGATCTTCTTTGTGTAACTTTCTTATGAGATGAAAATCCCATCTTCCTTTTGCTTAACTTCAATGTAGAGGTAATATGCCATCAATCCAATATCCGTCATCTCGAACTCCATTATCATTTCTTTTTTAAAATCTTTGAACATGCTTGGGTTGCTCCCAGTGAAGATCAAATTGTCTACATATAGGCACACGATCAAGACATCTCTATCTTTGATTTTGAAATAGAGGGCATGTTCTATGGACATTTAATGAAACCATTCTATTGAAAATACTTGTCAATTATACTATTCCATGCTCTGGGAGCTTGCTTCAATCCATAGAAAGCCTTATTCAATTTTAAGACTTTGGATTCTTGTCCTTTGACTCCATAGCCTAGTGGTTGCTGAATGTAGACTTCCTCTTCAAGAACTCCATTCAGAAAGGCAGACTTTACATCCATCTGGTGAATCTTTCACTTATTTTGAGCTGCTAAAGAAATAATCAGTCTCATAGTCTCTAAGCGTGTAACAGGAGTAAATACCTCATCGTAGTCAATTCCAACTTTTTAACTGTAGCCTTTAGTAATTAGCCTTGCTTTATGCTTTTTGACCTCTCCTTTTGCATTCTTCTTTGTTTTATAAACCCATCAGAAACCAATTGGCTTGTGTCCTTTTAGAAGAGTAGTGAGTTTCCATGTGTCATTCTTTTCAATAGCTTTGATTTCATCATCCATTACATTTCTCCATTTTTCATCTTGTACGGCTTCTTGGAAGTTCACTGGTTCACAATCAGTAAAAAGACAAAAAAGGGTGACATTTTCAAGTTTATCAGTCAGCTCATAGAAATGTTTAAGACTTATTGTGTGTTATTATGTCCTTTTGGAAGGGTAGTGAGTTTCCATGTGTTATTCTTTCCAATAGCTTTGATTTCATCATCCATTGCATTTCTTTATTTTTCATCTTGCGCATCTTCTTAGAAGTTCAATGGTTCACAATTAGTACAAAAAAATGGTGAGATTTTCAAGTCTATCAGTCGCCTCATAAAGATCTTTAAGACTTCTTATGTGTTCTTCATTCCTTTCAGCCAAGAAAAATGGTGGTGAGTTTCCTTTATCACTTTGCATTAGTAAGGCAAGTCATGTTGTGTGCTCTTGTTGATGTTCACCTAGTTGCTCCACGAGTGTTTATAATGTTTCATCAATATGAAGAAAGAAGCTGAATTCATCTGTGGAAGAGTTAAACTCCCATTCACCTTCTTCGTCAAACATCACATCTCGACTAGTCACAAACTTCTTGTTATTTGTATTATATAATTTGTACCCTTTTAAATGAGTATAATAGCCGATGAAGATGTATCTTTCACTTTTGCCATCAAGCTTGGTTCTTCTTTCATATGGTACATGAACATGGACTGAGCTTCCAAATACTCTAAGGTGAGAAATTTTAGGCTTTCTTTCATTCCAGGCTTCATGCAGTGTCTTTCCCTAAACACTTCTTATTGGAGATCGGTTGGATAGGTAGACTGCTATAACAACTGCTTCAGCCCAAAATTCTTTCAGAAAATGTTTGCTTTTGAGCATGCTTCATGCTATATCAAGGATGGTTCTATTTTTTGTTTATGCAACACCATTTTATTATGGAGATCTCAAAACAGTGAGAAAATGTGGAATTCCACTTGTTGCACAAAACTCTTAAAATTCCTTTAAAGTGAATTCTCCTTCTTGATATGATCTCAATGCTTTAATCTTCTAATCATTCTCATTCTCCATAGCGGCTTTAAATGTCTTGAATGGTTTAAAGACTTCTGACTTCTGCTTCAAGAAATATACCCATGTTTTCCTTGAAAAGTCATAAATAAAAATAAAGAAGTAGTTATTTTTACTGAGAGAGCTTGGAGTAATTAGCCTACACATATCAGTATGAATGAGCTCTAATGGCTTCTTAGGTCAACCCTTCACAAAACTGACCTGGATGTTTAATGCAAGGTAGTCCTCTCACCATTCTCATCCTTGACAATAGTTCCAAGCTTCTAAAGTTGAGGTGCCCAAATTGAAGATGTCATCACTAAGATGCATCTTTGTAACAAGCTTTCAAACATTTTACAACATTATTTTGAATATTCAAAGGAAACAGTCAATTCTTTGACATTTCAGCTTTGGCTATTAAATCTCCTTTGTCATTTTTTATAAAAAGACAATAATTTTTTGATTAAAAATCATAGCCTTTTTGTAAGAATTGACCTGTACTCAAAATGTTGCATGTCATATCAGGCACATGATAGACATCAGAAATTAACTGATGACTACCATCTTTAGCACGAATAAGGATGTTACCTTTTTCTGTTACTGATACTTTTAAATCATCACCAAAAGAAACATTGCCAACCACTGATTCGTTGAGTTCCATGAACATACTTCTTTTTCCACACAAATGGTTGCTTGCACCAATATCAAGGTACCAAGTACTTCCTTGATCCTCAACATTGGTTCTGTAAGATAGTAGCACTATCTTCTCCTCAATTTTTGCTTTTACTTAATTAGTCTTTTCTTCAACTTTACTACTAGGAGCTCTGCATTCTGATATATCATGCCCATATTTCTAACAATTTCAACATTGAACTTCGGATTTATTGTACCTTGATTTTGGATTGCCTCTCCCACGACTTCTTATAGAACTTTCACCTTTCTCAGAGTTGTTGAAGTTGCTATTGTAAGAACTCTAACTTCGTCCATGACCACGACTTCCACCTTGTCCGTGACTTCTGCTTCTGCCTCGGCCACATTGATATCTTTCATTGCCTTAGCTTTCATGCACATCCTTGAGCTGTAGTTTGAGGACTTGTGCAAAGATTCCTTACTGCTTCTTGTTATTCTCTTTATAGGCTTGTAATGAGCCTAGAAGCTACTCAATCTTTATTTCCTCTAAGTCTTTCATATCTTCTATAATTACAACAATATGCTTAAACTTTGGGTCTAATGAGCAGAGTATCTTTTCCATTATTCTCATATCTTCTAACTTTTCACCATTTCTTTTAGTTAATTAGAAATAGCTAAAACTCTAGAAAAATAATCAACAACAGTCTTACCTCCTTTCATGTGCAAAGATTCAAACTCACCTCTTAAGGTTTGAAGACGCACTTTCTTCACTTTTTCTTCTCTTTTAAATGATATTTGCAGCTTCTCCCATGCTTGGTGAGCATAAGTTGTATTTGATATTTTCTCAAAATTATCATCATTAAGGTCTTGATAGATCAGAAAAAGAGCCTTTTTGTCCTTCTTTCTTAAATCTTTTAAATTATCCTTTTTAGACTGTGATAGTGATGCCTCATTTTGTGGTTTATTGTAGCCTTTCTCTATAATATCCCAAACATCATGTGCACCAAGGAGAGCCTTTATTTTGATACTCCAATTGTTGTAATTGTTGTTGTTGAGTGTTAGAACTTGGAAGGATGCCATACTATTTGCCATATTACTTAATCTGATGAGAATTTACAAAATTTGACTTCGCAAGTGGATTTGGAATGCTGAAAAACCTTAAAATGGACTTCGATCAAAAAGTCAACTTTGATCAACTGCTCGATCAACAGCTTAACAGCTAGGTCAACGGTGCGGTCAAATGTCTTTAACGGCTCTGTCAATAGCTTGGATGAATGGTTTGATGACTTGTGCTATGGCTCAATCAAACGGCTTGATAGCTCGGTCAACGACTTGACTCAGCTTCACGACTCGGCTTTAACTCAGTGAGTTGACTGGGTATCTGGCAACAAACTTTCGGTGGCAATTGGAGGCGTGTTCAACCTTTGATTAGGCTAATTCCGGCATCATTGGATTTGTCTTTCCAAGAGCTTCGATTTAGTATAGTATATGCCAATATTTAGCTCTGATACCACTTTGTTAAATACTAAACACTTAAACAATCTTAATTCAACTCTTTCCTTAAGAACATAAAAATATTTTTATAACTTTTATAACTCAAGCTTTTATTTATAAATTAATTTTTTGATGATTATAATGCAGGGAAGAGAGGGTATTTATACTAACCCCAAACTAATAAAAACCACTTAAAATTCTCATAAATAAATTAATACAAAATGTTTAAAACCACATATTATAACTAAACACCTAACACCACACTAAAACATACAAATGGAAAGACAACTTCATATGGTCTTAATTGTCATGCCTCTCTTTTAGTCTTACCCATAAATTTTCTTATTTTGATTAAGACCATAAAACAAGTTTAATTATTCAATAATTTTTTGAGAGGACGAGGGGGTAGAAATCATGGTAGAGGGCGAAATTTCTACAACCCACGTGGGTCTTATAGTTCATCCTTTAGCCCTTAATTCTCTCTTGGTAATTCAGCTCCTTTCTCATCAAGTACTATTCATTCACCCAGCCCTCAAGTGACTCATTTTAATTGCAATGACCATGGTCATTTGTCTCACCAATGTCCCACCCACAGAGCTCCATAAAAATTTATGCCATCCAATGACATTAAACCATTCGTGCATCTTACCTCCACCACCATATCAAAATAGTAAGCATGGATAATGGATACAAAGGCAACATACCATCTCACTTCTAATCTTGACACTATATCTTCTCCTTCAGCGTACCATGGTCCTAATGAAGTCACTATTGGGAAAGGTAAAACCCTTACAATTTCTCATACTAGTTCTTCTATTTGTCAATCTAACAATTATTGTTTTTTTTATACAATATCTTACATGATTTTGATTCTTGTATTAATTTACTTTATGTGTCTTCTTTTACAAATGCTAATAATGTCTCTATGGAATTTTTCCCTCGCCATTTTGTTATGAAGGATATCCATATGAGGGATTTGCTACATATCAGCCAAAATGATAGTGGACTCTACTATATGCTCCTTGAACTGATTCATTAACCAAGTTCTCTAGCTTATGCTTTGTTTTGTTCATGAACTACTTAGCATTCATGCCTTGGACATGAAAATTTTCAAACTATTCGCCATGCTCATAGTCATAATAAAATTCCTTTTTTCAACAATAAATTTAGTTTATATCATGCTTGTTCTGTCAACAAAAGTCATAAATTACCATTTCCAGTTTCTAATTACCATACTGAAGGACCCTTGTATTTAATTTATTCAAATCTCTAAGGTTCTTCCCTTGTGTCTTCTTTTCATGGTCCCCATTACTATATCTTATTTTATGATCATTATAGCAAGTATTGTTTGATTTATTTTATTAAATTCCAATATGAAGTTCTAAATGTGCTCATTAAATTTTAGCATTTGGTAAAAAAATATTTTTAACAATCCATCAAATCTTGTCAAGCAAATTGGGAAGGGGAATTTCAAGCATTAAGTTCTTATCTTCTTGAAAATGACATTTCTCAAAGGTCCTCATGTCCAAAAATGCTTGAGCAAAATGGATATGCAGAAAGAAAACACAAACACATAGTTAAAACTGGTCTTTCATTATTGCAACATTCTTCAGTTCCAAATGAATTTAGAATCTTACATCTAACACTCCTGGCTACTTAATTAATTGATTACCTACACATTTTATTAATCATGATAATCCATATCATGTTTTGTTTAAACAAAGTCCTAACTATATGATCTTCGTGTTTTTTGTTGTCTTTGCTATCCTTGGTTATGACCATACTCTACAAATAAATTGTCTCTCAAATCTACGTAATGTGTTTTTCTTGGATATAGTAAAATTCATAAAGGTTTCAAATGCTTAGATTTAACTACTAAAAATTATGTTATCTCATGGCATGTTATCTTTGATGAATAGGTCTTTCCTTTTCAATCTCCTAGTGTTGTTGTTCTAAGTATTCCAATATCCAATCTGGCCACAATCCTATTATCACCCAACATTATCTCCACTTATCCAAATTCACCAAATCTGAACCACCCACCATCTACATCTCCTACTTTAACTCTAACTCTATCACCGTCTCCCTTATCTCCAACAACATCCTCTCCTAGCCTACCTTCTAAACCTACCTCATCGGGGCTTCCTTTAATTATGGATTTATCCAAATCCTCCCAACTACCAAAAAATCCATAACCATGGCATCCTATGATCACACGGTCATAAACTAGTAACCTTAAACCACATCTTTTTCTAAGCTCCACTGTTGTTCAAAATGAACCAAATTACTACTCTCAAGCTCCCAAGTTTGTTAAATGGCATAAAGCCATGTAAGATGAATTCAATGCCATGTTGTCCAATGATACATGGACTCTTGTTCCTCCATCATCATCACAGAATTTGATTGGCAATAAGTGGGTATACCATATCAAACATGGCAAAGATGGAAAAGTAGAATGTTGCAAAGCTCGTTTGGTAGCCAGGGGCTACAATCAACGTCCTGGCCTTGACTACTATGAAATATATAGTTCTATCATCAAACCAGCAGCTATTCAGTTAGTCCTCTCTTTAGCCATAACTCATCAATGGAATATCAAAAAATATGATGTCTCTAATGATTTCCTTCATGGAATCCTTAATGAGGATGTTTATATGGCATAGCCGTAAGGTTTTATGAATCCCTCTTGTCTAGACTATGTTTGCAAGTTAAAAAAGTCAATTTATGGGCTTAAACAAGCCCATCAACAATGGTACAAATGTCTTACTACAACTCTTCTTTCTCTTGGTTTTGTTGGATAAAAAATTGATAGTTCATTATACATATATAAGGATGCTCATCATACTATATTCTTCCTTATATATGTAGATGATATATTAGTTATAGGCAATGATGCACTCTATATTGATTCAATTATTGCATCTCTGCAAAAGCAATTTCCATTAAAAGATTTAGGGAAGCTAAACTACTTTCTTAGTGTTGAAGCTACATGGTGCTGAAATGGATTATTACTTACTCAATCAAAGTATGTTAATGATTTATTAGTGAAGGCCAAGATGAACAAGGCCAAGGGTGTCACCACACCAATTTATCCCAAGTCCTCTCTTTATTCTTCAAGTATCTCATCTTTAGTGATCCTTATTTATTTTGCAATATTGTAGGGGGACTACAATATTTATCACTTACAAGACCATATATTTATTTTGTGGTCAATAAGGTTTCTCAAACCATGCATCAGCCTACTGAATCAAATTGGGTGGATGTAAAATGCATCTTGTGTTACTTGAAGTCTACCATGACTCATGGCATCTTTCTTCACCCATCTTCTACCTTCAATATATCTGGCTATAGCAACGCGAATTAAGGTGGCAGCCTTAAGGATCGAAAATCTACCACTGAACTGTGTACTTTTATGGGTTAAAATCTTATTTTATGGAGTTCTAAAAAGTAGAGGATAGTGGCATGTCATCTACGGAGGCCGAATATCGAGTTGTTGCGGCAGCTGTTTGTGAAGTTCAATGAGTACAGTTGTTCTTAAAAGAATTGGGTGTTGAGTTGCGCACTCCTCTAACCATTTGGTGTGACAACATTTTGGCTACCTATCTTACAACTACAATCAATTTTTATTCGAGATCCAAACACTTGGAGATCGATTTTCATTATGTCCATGATAAGGTCTCTAAAAACAAACTCACTATCGACTACATCTCAACTAGCGATTAGATTGCTGATGCACTTACTAAATCCTTATCCTCACTGCGCTTTCTTCATTATGCAACAAGTTGACAATTTTTGCAAAACTTGCTCAACTTTGAGGGGGATGATAAAGATAAAGCCATGTTTATTGTACCTACATGATAGCAGCCCTAGAGTTTGTGCCAATCCTGCTACTTGTATTCTTGTAATAGTATATCACCAATGCCTTGTATTTATATATAATGTAATCTCATTTAATAATATATACGAGATATAGTTACTTCACCAAGCTCAGAGGCATTTCAATCACAAAACTTCCCAATGAAAGTGACGAATATTTCAGAATCTGATTTTTTCTGAGCTATTAACCATGCTTCCTCGTCCTGTTTCTGGTAATCAATCCGAACTATTAGTTGTACTCAAATCAAATGTCTCAACATTTATTCAATGCTTTGTAAATTTTTTTTTTTACTTTGAAAGTTTTACCATAAGGGAAGTGCGACGTTGGTCATTCCACATTTGAACCTGTTGAAGGAGTAGAATTTGTTGATGTGATCCCTTACGCCGCCCTTTGTACCATTATTGAACCTGTTGAAGGGGAAGAACCCGGATTCACTCCCAATTACAATGAATCCAATAGTTAATCCGAAGGCTTTTCAACATTAGTGAAAACAACTGAGTATTTTGTAGGAAAGGTAACACCGATTGTTGGGACCTGTTCCACAATTCAACCTGTTGAAGGAGAAGAACCTGGATTCAATCCCAACTATAATGGTGATTCAAAAAATAGATATTGCATTTGTGTTTGATCTTTGTACTTTTCTTTAGCCATAAGTCCCATGTCATATGTCTAATTTGAGATGATAAATAATTAAATGTTTTTTTCACGTCCTTTTGTTTCTTTTATCTACCGGAAAAATATTCTTGTCTTTGCCCATTATATATACACCAATCAAAATCAATAAAAGAATTATTATTCTTGTTTGGCTTAATATTTGATATACAGTAAGTGTTAAAGATTTATAAAGTGAATCAATCATAGTTATAGCTCGGACTTCTTGTGGCTGTACATAGTACTCAATTTCAATAATTGAATAAATCATAATTAGATGTCGAACTTAATTTTTCCATTGTATTATAAACACTTTGTTGTCATTTTTTAGAAATTATTGAAAGAATTTTTATTTGGGTTTTCTAAAGTTGAAACTATCACTAATAAAAAGAAAATTACAAAGCAAATATCATACAAATAATAAAATAGAAATAAATGAAAATTCAAAAAATATATATATACAAATTCCAGCATATAAAAACCTCAAAATAAAATAGAAAACCTCAAATTCAAGTTAATAAATTTTTAACTAAAATATTAATTTGAAATATTTTGAACAATTTTAGAAAATCAAAATATACAAATAATAAAATAGAAATAAATGAAAAATATTTCTAGTTTCATGCATTTGAAAAAAATGGCACTTGAATTCAAATTAATTGATTTGAATACAATTATATTTGAAATTTATTACTGTATTTATAAGTTTGAAATACTTTTTTTAATTTTCAATACTGTTTTAAGTTTTCGATACTATTTTGAGTTTTAGATATAAATAACATTCAGAAAAAAAAAATACTATTTTTAATTGTATCATATATGAATAATAATGAAAAAATATACTATATTTATGAGTTTGAGATACCGTTTTTAATTTTCAAATATTATTTTGATTTTTCGATACTATTTTGAGTTTTAGATACTGTTTTGAGTTTCGGATACGAATAACATTCAAAAAGTATACTATTTTGATTGTATCATATACAACTAATATTCAAAAAATATATTATATTTATGAGTTTAGAATACTTTTTTTTTAATTTTCAGATACTATTTTAAATTTCAGATACTTATAATATTCAGATAATATAATATTTTGATTGTATCATATACGAATAATATTCAGAAATTATACTATTTTAAATATCATTCTAATTATTTCTTAAGCTTGTTGTGTAATTTCTAGCCACAAAATCCTCTCTTAATTTGTGTCAAGAATGAGAGCTTTTAATATTTTTTTAAGAAAGAAAAAATATGAAATACCTTCAACAAATTTGTTCTCACGACATTACATTATTAGTTAAAAATAGTTGAAATAATAATTTCAAATTAAACTAATATAATCTATCAACCGATTAATGCACCAGTCAATTAATATACTATTTTTCAGTATCGAATGCAATTTTGAATTTTTAGATACATATAGTATTCAAATAGTACACTATATTTATGAATTTAAAATACTATTTTTAATTTATAAATACTTTTTTGAATTTCAAATACTTATAATATTCAGATAATATATTATTTTTATTGAATCATATAAGAATAATATCCAGCAAATATACTGTTTTTAATTATCATTCTTAATATTTCTTAATAAATAATAAAATTAATTATAATTTTGACTGATGATTTTTTTTCTATATCTCCTAACAATCATTTTAATGAAAATTTTTATTAATTTTGAATATATTCAAAATGATAAATAATAATAATAATAATAATAATAATAATAATAATAATAATAATAATAATAATAATAATAATAATAATAATACTTATAAATGAATTAGATAATTAAAAATCAGCTAAATTGTAATTTTTCTCAAAAAATAAAAATAAAAATGTGATGAAATGGCCACTCAAGGAAAAGTAAATTGATCATTTTAAGATGGGTTGGAATTCCTGGAAAATACACTACCTTTTGTATGTATTAAGCAGCTAATCAAGGAAATCAATAGTGGATAATTACTTCTAATTCTAAGTAATTTAATTAAATTAAAGAAACCAAACCTCTCCAAATTCAATTTTAGAGAATTATAGGTGTGTTTGTTTTAGTTATTATGATGCAGTTGTTAGTTGTTCACTTCTCAACAGTTAGAATAACTTGTTTGGTTAATGTTTTTAAAAATGAGTTGATAGTTGTTAAAAACCCAAACAGCATCAGTTCATAAAAACTTCAATTTGAAGCTTTTCACCGATAGCTCTCATATATTCAAATAAAATTACTTAATTTACTTCATCTATTTAAATATAATTATTTAAATATCCTTATCTCTTTAAATTAAACTAATAGCTATATTTTTATATATTAATTTTTTTTCTTTATATATATATAAACACATAAAAAAAAATTTAGATTCATATTATTATTTTATAATTTTATTACATTTTAGCATATATATACACACACACAAACACAAAAATATAAAATATTATTATTATTATTATTATTATTATTATTATTATTATTATTATTATTATTATTATTATTATTATTATTATTATTATTATTATTATTATTATTATATCAAGAATGAGAGCTTTTAATATTTTTTTAAGAAAGAAAAAATATGAAATACATTCAGCAAATTTGTTCTCACGACATTACATTATTACTTGATAACCCATATTAGTATCCTATTATAATAAGTGATATATTCCTCCAAAGAAGATGATTACTTGAATAAGAAGAAAGCTTAATAAGGAAGTCTATTTCAATTAGGAAGACTACTCTACAAAGGAAATATTCTCCTTTCCTAAATAGGGCAATCCTACAAGACTAAGGAATCATATTCCTAAGAGGTTTGAGCAATATCTTCTCCTATAAATACATCTCATGACATCTCATGTCATTCATGTTCTCATCATACAACATCACTAAGACATCATTCCATCATTCCATCACCTCATCATCACAAGCAATCATCTTTTGCTCCTTTATTCTTTATTCTCTACACTATTACATCTATTTGCTTTATAATATTTTTTCTCATACTATTACTAACTTAAGCTTAGAAGTGTTTATGGAGGAAACCTCTCTCCTTTACCCATTCTCCTCGTCAATGCAGGTTCCATAAGCAAAACTATCAATTCGGAGTTATCAAATGGCATTGTCTATGGGAAAAAGATCAAATTCAATTATGAATTATCTTTACTTGTTTGGAATATAGCTCGATCATTCAAGGAAAGCAGCCAAATCAAACTTCCGATCGCGAAAAATTCCAATTTAGTCATCAACAATAAATTCAAATTAAAATATTGCAGAGATTATTCTTTCCTATCATTACTACAAAATTCACTCCACATCATAAGGTTACAACAGTGGAAGGAGCAATAAAAGAAGGGGTAACGATAAAACGTTGTATAAGGTTTTACAAAGTTAAGATTTTATGATGGTTTGTCCAAGTCTGAAGATCATGGATTTTGGGCATCTAAGTCGAACATCATAGATTTTAGGCATTTAAGTCTAAGCATCAAGGATTCCGGACATCTAAGTCTGAACATCAAGGATTTCGGACATCTAAGTCTGAGCATCAAGGATTTCGGACATCTAAGCCTGAGCATCAAGGATTCTGGGCATCTAGGTCCGAGCATCAAGGATTCCGGGCATTTAAGTCGGAGCATCAAGGATTCCGGACATCTAAGTACGAGCATCAAGGATTCCGGACATCTAAGTCTGAGCATCAACGATTTCGGACATCTAAGTTCGAGCATCAAGGATTCCAAACATCTAAGTCTAAGCATCAAAGAGTCTAGGCATCCAAGTCCGAGCATTAAGGATTCTAGGCATCCAAGTCCGAGCATCAAGGATTTCAGGCATCCAAGTCTGAGGATCAAGAGTTCGAGCATCCAAGTCCGAGAATCAAGGATTTTGGGCATCCAATTCTTAGTATCAAGGATTCCGGGCATCCAATTCCGAGCATCAAGGATTCTGAGCATCCAAGTCCGAGCATCAAGAGTCCGGGCATCCAAGTCCGAGCATCAAGGATTCCGGGCATCCAAGTCCGAGAATCAAGGATTCCGGGCATCCAATTTTGAGCATCAAGGATTTCGAGCATTCAAGTCCGAGCATCAAGGAGTCTGGGTGTCCAAGTCTTAGACATCAAGGAGTCCGGGAATCCAAATCCGAGCATCAAGGATTCCGGGCATCCAAATCCAAGCATCAAGGATTCTAGGCATCCAAATCTAAGCATCAAGGATTTCAAGCGTCCAAGTCCGAGCATCAAAGGAGTCTGGGCATCCAAGTCCGAGCATCAAAGAGTCTAAAGCATTCGAGTCTGAACATATGGAGTTTAAACCACGTATAAGGTGCCAAGGAGTATAATATACTCAAAACTCAAACAGTAGTATAGACGTTCTTGGATAGTCAAATTACATCAACACCACAGATTAAGGAGAGAGCTTCAAATACTCCACAACAACTAGACAATTTCAATGAACATAAATATTCGTTACTTTAAAAGGCGAAACAAGAGCATTACAACCAAGATAAGTTTGTTTCCTAATTATTTATTTTCACATCCATTTTTCTTAAATTATTATCACATGGATGGATCATTAATTGAGATGGATCAAGCGATCCCAAGATTCTCGTTCTTTTATTGTTTACTGTTACAATAAAACAATACAAATGTATATATTACCATGAGCACCTCAACGTCGATACTCATGAGTATCAATAAAAAAAAATCATCATGGCCTTTAGGAACTTGATCCAACTGATAATCTCGAAGCTATATATTTAAACGGTATATTTTCGTGAAGCTGGATATATACAAAATGCCAATAAATTGGGCACACACAAACTTAGGCAGCATCTTCAAAAACAAGGTCATTCAAGCAACAATTGAAGTAAACAACGAATATAAATATTCATGAATTTGAAAGAGGGACAAGAGTACATCAGGAGATAAGTTTCTCTTGATATTATTTAATTTACTTATTTCCGAAGCTTATTTATTCTTATATGAACATTTATAACTTGTCACACAAGCACACTTACACATCTACACATAGATGCTCGTCCAAATATACATGATTATTATTCATGCAAAATATATATCAATAACATTTAATATATTTATTACACAAGGACTGACCATCAAATGAGATCGATTATCCGATCTCAAAACTATTGTTCTTTTATCTATTACTACAGATAAGGAAAATTTATTTATTAAAGATGCTACTTTAAGCACCCATCAGTCCAAACAATTGGACACTCTAATCATCTCACTCGACATCAACATGTAAAGTTTGTCAAAAGATATTAGACACATTGCCAGGCAACTCTAAGGTGAACAATCACTCACTCATGCTCATACAATAAATGGTGGTTCCCGCCAAAGCTAGATCAGACAGCACTCGGGAAAATCTTACTCTACCATAGATCTTTAAAATTTCAGAGAATATCCGACAAGGGAAATTCAAGAATGGAGTCAAGTATATCTACCATATAGCCGGATAAATCAAAATGCAATTCTAAGACATCCTAGCCAGTATCACACACTATCCTTTATTTTTAGAAGCGGTGCAACATTGACCCTTCACCTAAATTATAAATGCTCATCTCATAATTCAGATTGGGCAAACCCAAATTTGGTACTTTAAAATCCACCTTCCATCATTTCAAACACTCTCACTAAAATTACTATCCCATATTTTGGAGCTCAGATTGAAAGGGATCAGACTCACTACTAGGATCCCAACATCCTATCTTTTGCTAAAATACTACCAACAATAAACATCTGCAGTAATATTGTCTAAACTCAACATCAATCATTATTCTGACTAGGCAGCTGCCATCAAAAGAGTAACTAAAGTTCATGAACCAAGTAACATTATACGACACTCGAGTCGTGCTTCTAATGCATCGAGACTATATGGCACTTGGGTCACGCTTTTAATGCACCATGATTAAGTCCAGCGACTGAAGCTGGCACTCTCAAGTCGCTTCTGTAGTACTGAGGTTCCGAGCATGTAAGCCTCTTGTCCTTGCACCGAGCATCTAAGCCTCGAAGTATCTAAGTCCAGCGACTGAAGTTGGCACCCTCAGGTCACTTCTGTAGTACTGAGGTTCTAAGCATGTAAGCCTCGCATCCTTGCACCAAGCATCTAAGCCTCGAAGTATCTAAGTCTAGCGACTTAAGCTGGCACCCTCAGGTTGCTTCTGTAGTACTGAGGCTCCGAGCTCATAACCCTTGTGTCCTTGCACCAAGCATTAGAACTCCAGTGACGACTGGTTCCATCATGTTGTTTCCATACTGATGGGTTAATCATTCACCCCAAAGCATTTTTATTGCAGGTTTTATGTACTCAAGTCCAGCTGGCACTTCAAACAATATTCTTATATAATGATTTCAAAACTCAGTACCGAGCTCTATCTTTTCTTGTGATTGAGGCTGGCCACCTCAGCTCACCCTTCCATATCAGATACAGTTACTCAAGCAGTCTCTCTCTCCAGGCAGATACAATGACATTTTCCATCATCTTATGGACTTGGATACATTAGACATAAATGTCCGAACAAAATTTTAGGAGGGACTCTTGATAACCCATATTAGTATCCTATTATAATATGGGATATATTCCCCCAAAGAGGAGAATTACTTGAATAAGAAGAAAACTCAATAAGGAAGTCTATTTCAATTAGAAAAATTACTCTATAAAGGAAATATTCTCCTCTTCTAAATAGGGCAATCCTACAAGACTAAAGAATCATATTCCTAAAAGGTTTGAGCAATATCTTCTCCTATAAATACATCTCATGACATCTCATGTCATTCATGCTCTCATCATATAACATCACCAAGACATCATTCCATCACCTCATCATCATAAGCAATCATCCTTTGCTTATTTATTCTTTATTCTCTACTCTATTATATTTTTCTTCATACTATTACTGACTTAAGCTTTGGAGTGTTTATGGGGAAACCCCGCCCCTTTACCCATTCTCCTTGTCGACGCAGGTTCCACAAGCAAAAATATAAATTTAGAGTTATCATTAGTTAAAAATAGTTGAAATAATAATTTCAAATTAAACTAATATAATCTATCAGCTGATTAATGCACCAGTCAATTAATATACTATTTTTTAGTATGAAATGCAATTTTGAATTTTTAGATACATATAGTATTCAAATAGTACACTATATTTATGAATTTAAAATACTATTTTTAATTTTTAAATACTTTTTTGAGTTTCAAATACTTATAATATTCAAATAATATATTATTTTTATTGAATCATATACGAATAATATGCAACAAATATATTGTTTTTAATTATCATTCTTAATATTTCTTAATAAATAATAAAATTAATTATAATTTTGACTAATGATTTTTTTCTATATCTCCTGACAATCATTTTAATGAAAATTTTTATTAATTTTGAATATATTCAAAATGATAAATAATAATAATAATAATAATAATAATAATAATACTTATAAATGAATTAGATAATTAAAAATGAGCTAAATAAAAATGTAATTTTTCTCAAAAACTAAAAATAAAAATGTGATTAAATGGCCACTCAAGGAAAAGTAAATTGATCATTTTAAGATGGGTTGGAATTCCAGGAGAATACACTACCTTTTGTATGTATTAAGCAGCTAATCAGGGAAATCAATAGTGGATAATTACTTCTAATTCTAAGTAATTTAATTAAATTAAAGAAACCAAACCTCTCCAAATTCAATTTTAGAGAATTATAGGTGTGTTTGTTTTAGTTATTATGATGTAGTTATTAGTTGTTCACTTCTCAATAGTTAGAATAACCTGTTTGGTTAATGTTTTTAAAAATGAGTTGGTAGTTGTTAAAAACCCAAACAACATTAGTTCATAAAAACTTTAATTTGGAGCTTTTCACCAACAACTCTCATATATTCAAATAAAATTACTTAATTTACTTCATCTTTTTAAATATAATTACTTGAATATCCTTATCTCTTTAATTTAAACTAATAGCTATATTTTTATATATTAATTTTTTTTCTTTATATATACATAAACACATAAAAAAAATATTAGATTTATATTATTATTTTATAATTTTATTACATTTTAGCATATATATATACACACACAAACACAAAAATATAAAATTATTATTATTATTATTATTATTATTATTATTATTATTATTATTATTATTATTATTATTACATTTAAGCATATTATTTTCAATATTTAAAAATTATAGATGTAAAATATTTATTAGTTTTAATATTTATAATGAAATACAATTCCAAATATAAATAAATAATAAATAATAAAGGTTAAAAATTTAAAAATTATAAAAATTAATTAATATCTATAATCATCATTTAACACAAAAACATCAACAGATGTCAACGATTTCACCAAACACATAACATTAATCAGCTACTAACTATCAGCTACTAACTATCAGCTATTAACTATCAGCTAACAGCTATCAACAACAAATTAATCAAACAGGCTCTATGAATATGGATCCAACAGAGACTTGAAAAAGGGTTTGTGGTTCCTTATGAATCTTCATCAAGAAAAATAAAAAAAATAATAAAGGAAAACAACATAAACCCAATTATATCAACAACTTTCTTCTCATCTAGAAATGTATCTTTTTATTTCAAATTGTGAAAAACTAATCATGTTGCCACCTCCAATTTGAAAAAAGCACCAATCCAAATATAACCACAAAAAAAAAAAAAAACATCATCACCGAAATCGAAGAATTCATTGAATCCCTTGTAAAGCTTTCTACTCCAGATACAACATAACAAGTCAAACCCATGGATGAATTAAATAAAACCACATATCTGCAAACAAATTCTTGTATTGAAAAGATAAAATATTGAACATTTGAATCAACAAAGTACCTTGTGGTAAGATCCAAAGAGAAAGCAACGAGAAAAAAGGGAAGAAAACAAAAGACATAATTCTTCTTGTTGAAGAAAATAGCGGATGCTAAAGCTCTTTCCAGCCACACAACCATGGTTAAACATTTGCTTTTATCCTGTAACTTTTAAGATGCAATTTACATGCCCAACTGAAATAACGAACTCCATAGTGGGATCTACATCCATGTCATAGACAAATCCATGAGATGTTATTTGTTGACGGCATGAAATCTTTTGGCCACCATCTATTGCAGAAACATCCTGGAATACCAAAGACCTGTGAGAAGGAAACAACATCATATCAAAGACGAAGATGAAGAAGAAGCAGAAGTAGCAACAACAGCAAAAGCAATAAATCCAATATCTTGGAGAAGAAGACGCAATTGAATAAGGGAAAGATGCGTGTAATATTTTCAAACATGAGACATTTGATGTTGAATTGTTATATCATGAACTTTTATTTACATTGTAATATGGACCAGGGGTCTATTCGCACGTGTGAAAAAATACTTTTTTTTTTTACGTGAAGTACTTTGAGACCTTTGTTTTCATCCGCTGTTAACTATGCAAAGTACTTAAACGACCATGCAAAAATAAAAATGAGCGGGCCACAATGCAATTATATGGTAGCTACTGTTAGATGCTTATGTGTAGAAATTGTCTCATCTTCAAAGCCCTTAATCTCCTATTATAAAAACTATATATGATCATAATCAAAATGACACTGAAGTTGTACACTCTACATGGGGAATAATTGTAATCATAACAGTACTAAACAATGGTTATGGCACCTTCCTATATATATATCATTTTTTATTTTATGAATCTAAAGTGTATAATTAATGAATATATATATTGTGTTTAATGAACATATTGTTTTTTTATTGATAAAAACCTATATAGAATAATGAACTAATATATTAAAAGTGATGAACATATAGTTAATAATTAATGAACCTTCATGATTTAATAAATAAACTTATATTATTTGACAAATTAACCAATTAAATTTTATAATATTAATATTAATTTTAACTTAATATTAATATATTAAATTAATAATATTGTTAAATAATAAACTTTATAATTAAATTGATTAACATGTAGACAAATATTAATGAATTTATAAGCAATTATTAATGAATCTACAGATAAATACTAATGAACTTATAATGCATTCATGTGAAATTACATTATTTAAGTAATGAACCTACATATTTTATCTAAATGAATCTAAACTAGTTAAGAAATGAAATTGCATATATATATATATATATATATATATATAACCCATGTTTTATACACAACAGTATACAAAACGAAATCATTCGAGGAAATTAAAGAAAAGGACCATATGGTCAGTCATCAATTCCATTGGAATGATTTGAGCTCCTATACTGAAACCACAAGCAAACAAAACACAAGAACAAGCATATTAGCTCTTCAGTCTCTAAAAAAAAAAATCCGACAAAACTGAACAAACAAGAGAAAATAACAGTTAAATGCAAATACTTGATTTCTATACTTCTCGTAAATGGCTGCCATATCAGAAGTATTCTTCACATAACCATTTTCTTTGGAAGAAGAACTCCCATTCGGAACAAGTTGAATATCAGTAGCAATAATGTTTCTTTTTCTTCAGACGTATGATAGACTTTGGTCCATATTATAATATGGACAAGAATACACAAAATAATTTACCTTTAATGTTAATGGCACATGTTTTTTTTGGGCATTTTTGTAGAAAGCCCTTTTTTTCTTGCTGAACATCCCAACTTTATCAGGTAAATTTATAAAAGGCCCCCCATCGATTCACAATTGAATTTAGGCCCAGTAATCTGGATCAACTCGCTCCATCATCCCATTGTTGTTCAAAGGAATCATAAAGGTAAAATTAAATGACAAAAATTATAAACAATAGGGATCTTTATATAAATGCCCTGAAAACAGCTCCCTTTTTCTAAACTGTCTTCCTTTTTCATTTTTTTGCTAAAATGCCCTTTTTTTCTTCTGTCCCCTACCCTCCTCCGTCATTTACATTAACTCTATGCAAATCCTAAAAATCAAACAAAAAATAAAACTCAGGTCCTACTTTGGCATCTTGGCATCTTTACCTTCCTCTGCCACCATCACCACGATCTCTCTGTTGCCAGCAACTCCTACAATGGCTTAGCTAAAATCTAAAATTCAGCATTTTTAGTAAATTTCTTTTGATTGATTAGCCAACCAAAAGCATTGAATTTTAATTAAAGATTAAAATCAAGCCCAAATAGTAGCATTAGAAGATTTTTTTTTTTTTTCCTTTTTTCTTTAATCGCCTAACCAGCACAGATGAGAATCTAAAAAAAAAAAAAATTAAGCGACAACCATCCATTTGCATAGTGCCTGCGGCTCATCGTTAGGTCTCTCAAATGAGTAGACCGAAGAAGTGGGAATAGGGGTAGGTAGCAAATGGGCGTTGTTCTTATCCTCTATTCTGAATGATTGATTCTCTTCTAATTACTACTGATTAAAACCAACAATCAAAGGTTAAGTTTCGGTCAATAAATCTGAAGTCTCCAGTCATCATTACAATTCATTTCAAAGTAAGGATTTGTACAATTGTAATAGATCAAAGCATCCATATTCAATACCTACTCTTAAAGAATTTCAAACATTATATTCATGCTTGTATTTGTTGTTTTTTTTTTTTTTTAAATAAGAGTCTTAATAAGAGTAACAGAAACACACTATAACAAATTAGCAGTTTTATAATGAAAATTCGTGGCGGTTTAATCTGTCAAAAATTTGTAAAGAATTTATAATAAATTTGAAACCGAAGAGATAATTGTGACCAAACTTTTGTGACTAAAAAGAATCCATTAAAAATTAATTTTTGTTTTATTGGAATTGTAAGGAAAATTGTGATGGAATTTGTGACATAATTATTTGTTATAAAATTGAGTAAAAAATAAACCCTCATATAATCACCTACTATTGTTAATCAATTTGTCCCAAATATTTCATTATAATATTCGGAATTTATTGTTATCTATGTACAAATTTGTGATGGCGGATAAGAAAAACTTTTGTGACCAATGATCATCCATTACAAATTTGTTACGGATAATAATTCTATTACAAACTTATGATGGACGAAAATTTCATAAAAAATGTAAAGTTAGGTGATGGGCCACCTATGTCAAATTTGTGATGTATTGTTATATAGGTTGCAAATTTGTCATAAATTATTTTTTTGGATAATCGGGAGGTGAAAAAAAAAGTTAGGGGATCAAATTTATAATCTTACATTGTAATGTACTTCACATAAACCAGCAAACTATAAAAAGAGAAATTGTCATAAATTATTTAAAGGTTATATTTCCGTCACAAATGTTTTAGTATTTAAAAAATAAATATGGATGTAGACAGTTGAGTTTAGCGTGTGCCTAAGTGTTTGGTGACCATGACACTGTGTGGATTTGAGACCTACTTAAAAATACATATTAGGTCTTTGAAGCCTAAATGAAGATGAAATAGTCACCCAGATAAAAGTCAAGACACACTTATATGACAATTGGATTCCATAGAGATTCTCAAAAACTGTCATCAGAGAATGGGTTCGGAAATTAGGTATGAGTGTTTGAATGCTCACCCAACCTTACGGTTGGCCTCCATTTGTGTTTTGTGAATTATTACATTTAATTATTTCCTTATTGACACGCGAATTATTATTACCTTAGGAGAATTGGCAAATTTTAGAATTAAATTTGGATTTGCTCATTAATTTTTTTTTCATGCAATTAGTCCCATCATTCACTATGAACAAAAATAAATCAATATTTATAACCATACATTCAAATCAAAAAGAGAAAGGGATTAAGAATTACAATGCTTTGGAATGAAATAAAAGGATAATATATAAAAAATAAACTATATATATACCAAAAGTAAACTAACGATAAACTAATTACTCAAGTGAGATTCTTTCAAGAACTAACTAAAAAGGTGATTACTTGATGATAGAGATCATCAAATGATTCCTATAATAAACACATGATTAGTTCCTTTTTGCAATATATATATATATATATATATATATATATATATATATATATATATATATATATATATATATATATATATATATATATATATATATATATATTACCTCGCAATGCTAATCAACGAGTAACGTTCATAAGGGAACACATGTGAATTAGAATCATGCATAGATTTCATAAGGAAAAAGGGCGAAACCGTGTAAAGGCTTGTCAATGTGGCAATTGCCTCATCGGCAAGGGGTTGACGCCTTATCAACAGGCTCCTTAGACACTCAAAATGACTAGACTTTTACCCTAAACAAGCAAACGTATACGCAAATATCCATAAAGTATACTAAACTACAACTGTATGCAAACTCAATAGATCATGCCTATAAATGATATAATAAGTGAAATATACGTGAAATATACCTAAAATAAACCAACAAGCTAAATTGTATACAAAGCAAACATCAAAGTGATAAGAAGATGAAAATAATTTACTTAAGTATGAACTTTGTCAAAATGATTAACCCTCAGAGATGCCTTTTCAAATGTTTAATCTTTATTAAGATGTAAGCTTCACTTGGAAATAAGTTCTTTTCCTTCTTCTCCTCAAATGGTCTTTATGAGCTTGGTTTCTCCCTTATTGCCTAAGGGCGATGCCTCTCTGGCCTAGACCCGAGTTGGGTCAAACGAGCCTAAGCGATTTTGGGCTATTTTAAACACTTCGGGCTAGGTTTTGGGTTCCCGAGCTCTTAAGTCCATTTCCAATCAAAGTTTTAATATTTAAGTTGTATTCAAGCTTCGCATTCTCATCATTGGGCTTTCTTACGAGCCGATCAAATTGAGCACCTACAGCTCATCCCCTATCGTGAGCCGACCGAACTGGGTGTCTACAATTTGCCCCCTGATTTTTTAAAAAATCAAAATGCATGCAATAATACTTTTTTAAAAAATCACACAAACAATGTAAGAAAATAATAAACAACATACCTGAATCTTGAGTTTCACTTAGGAGCTGAACTCTTCGACTTGGAACGTGACCGTGATCCTCGAGTTTTCCTAGGCCGATCATCACTATATTGAAACACGGTTCTCGAGTTTTCCTAGCTCGATCACCTTTGGGGATGTAGTTCTCGAATTTTCCTGGTCTGATTATCACTCCGTTGGGTATACAAACTTTCGGGTTTTCCTGGCCCGGTCATCATTTGCCCTTAACTTCTAGGATACTACCCGAATAAACATCTTGGTTTTCAGACTTTGGGGATACTACCCGAACAGCCCTCTCGATCTTCGAGCTTCAGGAATACAAACTTGAACAACCCTCTCTTGATCACGAGCTTTAGGGATACAAACCTAAATAGCCCTTTCTCGATCACAAGTTTATAGGATTCAAACCCAAATAGCCCTTCTTGTCGCAGCACTATTTTTGGGTTTTCCTGGCCCGATCATCCTTCGACTGGGGAAATGCGATTCTCAGGTTTTTCTGGCTAGATCATTATTGAAAACATCGCTTAGACAACTTTTACTTCCAAATCACAATTTCCAATACACACATGAAGAACTCTTAATATGTTTTTTTTATTTTTATCTTTTTCATCATTATTAAAAAAGAATTTACCCTACCCCACCATTCACTATAAAAATAAAATTTTTCTTCCTTATTCTTCTTTTCTTCCTTTCTTTTCTTTCTTCTTTTCTTTTTTCCTAAACTTCCCATGCTCCTACCCTTTTGAATATGAACAATGAGAGAACACCCCTTGCACTCAAATGGGATTGTGTCCCGCCTTTTTTTAGCACTTCACGGAGTCTGAAATTAACACAAAGAGGTTTGATTCCTCTCTTGGCGGATCTAGGGACCCATATTTGTTCATTAGCATCCGAAGAGGTTAGTACTTAATTCCTCTTTATTTTTCCTATAAATTATATCGGGTCAGTGTTCATTCATACTTATTTATCATTTCTAATAAAAAATTAGGTTAATTAAACACTACATTTATAGATTTGACGATAAAAAATTAAGAAACTGTCATTGTCCGCATTACGTAGAGATGATCACCTCTTCAATGAGGTGATCACCTCATCAATGAGGCGATTGCCTCTTCTTAAGAGGCGATCGCTTTATCATCAGCCACAAAGGGTGTTGCCTCTGATGATGAGGTGATTGCTTCTGTGCTGAGGCGACATGCCTCATCAATAGGGCGAACTAAAGCAGATCTTCACCTATTCTGAGTTTTTATTCTAAAAAATAACCAAATACATTATATTAATTTAAATTCCCTAATTTATTTTACAGCACGACACACAAATGTTCAAGGGTGCTCGAAAGTTCCATGGGGCCCAAGCCTTTTACGGTGAGCTGACCGAAGATTAAAAGGACCAGATTCAAGAGACCAGGGTCGAGGACTTCGTCCTATCACTTCTCGTTGAGCAGGGTCAGATAGACTATCAGCCACTTCATGCACTGATGGAGAGGTGGTTCGACATGACCCATACTTTCCACCTCCCATTTGGAGAGCTCACTCTAGATCCTGTCTCCTTTGTCACCATTATTGGGATAGCTTGTGCTAGGGACCCTATCTCACTCTAAACCCTATCCCCTTCATGTGTGGGATCACACCCAAAAGGCCCTCGATGAACGTGGCCTTGTCTGGAGTCAATTAGGATTTTTTATACTCTAGAGAGTGTCGCAGCTATGGTCACTCCACGCGAGGTTGATCAGGTGGTATGGGCCTTTCTGCTTTACCTGCTCGGCACCACCTTCTTTGCCGATACTGCTAGCTCTATAGACCTGATGTTCCTGCTACCTCTTCGGGATCTAGATCAAGTGTCTACCTTCAACTAAGGTAATTGTGCCCTCACGTACTTATACTAGAGCATATATGAGGTGGTCCGGGGGACCAAGAGGTTATAAGGCTTTTGGCACGTCGTTCTAGTAAGTTATAATTCTCTTTCTTCTTAATTTATTTCGATTTTCACTCATCGGCACTGGCTAACCAATTTCCCTAATACATTTGGGCCTTAGAGCTGGAGCTGGAGCTGCTCATCAGTGTGCAGTAAGTGGGGGATCATCTCCCTACCATCAGTAGATGGGGTGGCAGCCGGGTCTTGAAAAGGCATCTTGCCTGGGTGCATATTCAATGGCAACATCTGAACTCCTTGACACAAGATGCAGTATCGACAAAAACATGTTTACATTTGTTAGTAATTTTCAAAAGCTTAATCCACTTACCTGCTAATGCTTTTATCCTTGTATATTCGGAATGACTTATAGGGGCCCGAGGATAATTGGAACATTGAGATGACTTGGTCTAGGCCTATAGCTTGGAGGAGGGTGCTTCTCTATGGGCCGAGCTATCGGGCTTGGTACCTCAATAAGCGGGTCATGAATTGGTGTGGGGTTGCTAAAGTGAGATAAGTCCCTATGTCTCCTCCTGATAGCATGCTCTGGACGCACGAGCTGGAGGGTGACAACCTTGCCTAGGCTATCGCTAGTTCACTGGTTGTAGATCATACAGTTTAGGTCAAGAGTCGATACACGGTGTTTGTTCGGACCCATCTTCTACTAACAGTTCCCTTTCATGCTGCTTCTACCTCTCAAGTATATCTTTGTCGCCTTTGCCCTTTCTTCAGGATTGCTTGTATTCTTATGCAATCTCTCTCCTTGCTTTCAGGCTGTGGTCGTTAGGCCTGCACCTCATGCTAGACTTCAGGTGCAGGAGAGGGAGCCCTTGAGACGTTGTCTAGATCCGAGTAGAGAGGGGACTTCAATTGCCTTTGAGCAGACAAGACCACCTACCACTTCCAGCTCTCAATTTATTCTTGGCAACTTCGTTCATATTCCTAACAAGGATGATAATGATGAGGATGGGAGCGGTGGTAGTGGTAGAGGAGGGGATGACCCTAAGGGCATTAAGTCTGACGCTTGATAGGCTAGGGCCCATGAACTTTTATTTTTCTTAATGATTAATTTAAATTGGATAACAAACATACATGCTCTTTCATTCTTGGATGAATTTTTTTATAAAATTTAACTTTTATCTCAATCAAATTCATTCTTTTACATGCAATTTAGCTTTAGTGATTACGAGTATATGCATCTGCTCTGCTATGATCTGATTTATACTGTTGAGCTTGCATGATTTTACTGAAAGTCCACAAATTGCTACTATCAAAGAGGCAATCACTTCATGGCTTTTTGGTGAAAAGGCAATCGCCTCTTGTTTCTAAGGTGATCGCCTCATCACCAGGGTGGTCCCTCCTCTTTAAAAGCCTAACGCCTTCACTTTAACCCCATCCTTGAGACACCCTCATCCCTAACCTTTACTTTCTCTCTCTAAACACCCTTGAAAGCTTGATATATAAATGAATGAAGCCTCAAAGTGCTACAACCAATATTGAAAAACTTAGATAACATAACTTGGGCCAGGTTAGAGCCATTTCACCTTTCAGTCTTTAGATCGTTACATGCCATGTTGTGGCTCAATTCTAGGATCTTTAGAAACACGTCTTCCAATTCAATACAGTCAAAATATACCCCCTGCTAAAGGAGTTTGAAGCAATTTTTGGTTGTCACCTAGACTCCACTTGTTAACTTGCAGTTCCTGACCTTGTGAATCCAAACCCTCATTCCATTTAGCACCAGATGGCCCGGATGTTCAATCTTCCACCTCTGTCTTCTTCTCACTATATTCTTGGTTCATAAGTCATACTAGAAACCTTTCTTGAAATCATCATAGGCGTAGACAAAATAGAGACTTACTAGCCTCGAATGATAGCTTTATATTCGTATGCTCAGTTTTTGCTTGTCTCTCCTTATGGGAACTGTGATTCGAAGATCCTTTTCGTCCTTGATAAGGTGGAAGTAGGGTTCAACCCTTTTCCTCTTATTTTAGCAGAAATAATCATTAGACTGGATAATTTTATAGAAATAAGACGATTCTCTAAAAGTCCATTTCTATTGGAGGTAAACCGCCTACATCTAATTATTGTTCCCCTATTATTTTTTCATTATATTCAGCCATTTAATACTTTGCAGATGTGGCTTTATGATAAATTGGGCTTGCTAGAACCTCCTCGAGATGTTGGGCGTTATAGGCCAAGCATTATCAGACTAGGACGTTGTATCCTATACCAGAAGATGTTCATAGCTAGCTATCGACATTCCCTAACACCTTAATCCTCTAGATGTGCCCTTAGTGGAGATTGCAACACTCGATTATTCAATTTTACATATATTATGTACCAATCGCCAGCCTTCATTTTGCCACCTTTTACAACCTAGCCCATCTCTGCCATCAACATGGACAAAAGCAATTGATCATAGGGTTAGTTCATGAGTTCAAACTAGGACCCTCTCTCAAAACTTCCTAGATCACTTAGTGGCAACTTGGCCTCACAGAATCATCGAGAGAAACTTAGACTATAACGGAGATCAGACTACCGATGATCATTATAAAGCATGGATTTATTTGCAATAAACAGAAAGAGATGAGTTTATTAGAAATAAGAGAATAAGGGAGCTATAAGTATCGAGTGTTCGGGGTGATCAACAAAAGAAGCGAAGATAAAATTAATTCATAAAATCAAGTCATCATTTTCCTTTTCATTCGATGTAGTTTCCTTTTTAGTTAAATGGTTTGTAATAGGCACTTTATGCAACGCTTAATAGTAATTGAAGTAATCTACTTCATTTGCCTTAAATACAATACGCATATACATTTTGCTTTTGATACATCTCATGTTATTAGTAGGCTTAACCTTGAAAGTTTTCCAACTAACCATTTTTTATCTATCCTCCCATTTTGCACATCCCTAACTTTTTCCTAGATCATCTCTTTTCGAGATTTTTAGCCTAGCAAGACTCTTTTTATTATTTTTTTTATTTTTGTCTCTAATTTTTCCCCAGATAGCCTCTTTTTGAGGTTTTCTCCCTAGCGAGACTTTTATAGAAAGTATTTCTTGAGCTTGTCTAGGTTGATGGGCTCTTTAAACTCATTCCCTTCCATGTTAGACAAAACGGCAGCACCCTTAGATAACAACTTCTTCACCAGATACGGTCCTTCCCAATTCAGCTTGAATTTTCCTCACGAGTCGGTCATGATCAACTTTGTAAGCTTAGCACCAAATCCCCCTCCTTGACCTTCCCTAGCTTGATCTTCTTATTATAAACTTGAGCTATCTTCTTCTGATACAACTAGGAGTGGTACATAGCTTTCATCCTCTTCTCATCCAACAGTGTCAACTATGCCAACCGACTCTCTACCCATTGGTACTCAGGAAGTTTGGATTCTATCACGACCCTCAGTGACTTGATCTCGACCTCTACTGGCAACATGAATTCACATCTATACACCAAGGAGTACGGAGTGACCCCTGTTGATGTTCTAACAGTGGTTCAGTATCCCTATAACACAAACTGCAAGTACTTTGCCCAATCTCAATAATTCTCCAATGTCTTGGCTAGGATCTTCTTCATATTTTTATTTGTAGCTTCCATTGCCCCATCGCTTATGGTCGGTATGGAGATGATCTATGATGTTAAATATTGTATTCTTTTAACAGCGCAACCGTCTCAACCCGAAATTGAACCCGATTATCAGTAACAATGTGGTGCGGTAGACAATATTTGTAGATTATATTTTTCTCAATGAACCTTGACATTTGCTTTGAGCCGACGATAACATAAGACTCAGCCTTGACCCATTTGGAGAAATATTCTATAACCACAACAATGTATCAATGACCATTAGATGCCCTCAGCCTTATTTCTCCTATGATATCAATTCCCCATATGGCGAACAGCCAAGGAGAAGTCATTCTATGGACCTCCATAGACAGTAAGTGGCTAACAACACCATAAGTTTAGCAATTGTGACATTTCTTTACAAACCTAATGCAATCTATTTCCATGGTAAGCTAGAAATAACCCTGACGAGCTATCTTCTTTGATAAGACTGTCCTATTTATATGTGGCCCGCATACTCCTTCATGGACCGCTTCCATAAGCTTTTGGGATTCATTCTTATCAACACATCTCAGGTGCACCCCGAGCGACATTCTTTTATATAGCATCCCATTGTGGCTAATGAACTATCGAGATAACATTCGTAGGGACATCCTCTCTTTCTTATCAGCATCCTCCAGAAGTTTCCCTATTTCTAAATACCTATGCGAGTTATAAAACTAAGGCTTCTCAGCAACGTCAACTGGCATTACTCCTATGTCCTCGTAGTAAGGACTTCAGGATTTTGCTAAAATTAAAGGCTTGACTTCCATCTGTTTCCCATTCTCCCACATGGAGGCCAGCGTAGCTAGGGCATCAAGTATTTGATTCTCTTCTCTTGGCATATGAACGAACTTGAATTGAGTACATGAATATGAAACAGTAGCTAAATATTCCCAGTACGGACGCAACCTGTCCTCTTTTATCTCTTACTCTTTAGAAGCTTGTTTTATAATTAACATAGAATCTTTATACACGGTAACATCATCTACCCCTGTATTGCGTAGTGCCTCAAAACCAAAAATGCAAGCCTCAATTCTGCTTGATTGTTGGTTGTCTCAAACTCGAGTCTTTTCGCCATCGGGATCATTTTGCCATCAGGATTATTTTTCCTATCCTTGTACCTTTAACACCCCCAAATTTTCATTAGGAAACTCCAACTCCCATTCTTGTGCATCATTTACTGGGCTCTGAGCTAGAAAGTCTGCTACCGCTCTCATTTTTACCACTTTCTTGGCTACATAGTCTATATCAAATTTTATGAGTAAAACTAGCCATCTAGCCAATTTCCTTATAAGAGATGGGATCTGTTGGAGGTAAATGAGGGGATCATGTTTGAAAATTGCATGTACTCTGTAGGACTGGAAGTAGTGCCAGAGCTTTTTCATTGCCCAAATCACTGTTAGGCACGTCTTCTCTGTGAGGCTGTAATTCGCTTCATACTGCAGAAGCTTATTACTTAAATAGTACACATCGTGTTCTATTTTCCCTTCACTTTCCTGGGCCAACATTGCCCCCATTACACCTTCCTCGATTGCCAGATACAAGATTAAGGGTTTACCCAGCCTTAGTGGTTGTAAAATAGGGGGATTCATCATATAATTCTTAATAGCCTTAAAATCTTATTGACATTTTTCATCCCATATCTTGGGTTGATCTTTCTTTAAAAGCTTAAAAATTGGTTTACAGACAGTAGTCAACTTAGCTATGAACTGATATATTGCAAATTCCCTATAAATCCTCTGACTTTTTTTTTCATTCTTCAATGTAGGAATTTCTCTGATCACCTTAACCTTATCTGGATCTACCTCTATTCCTTTTTTACTTACAATGTGTCCTAGCAGTTTCCCAAACATTACCCTAAAAATTGACTTCTTTAGATTCAGTATGAGATTGTACTTTCTACCCTTGCCAAAATCTTATCTAGACCTTTGAAGTGTCCTTCTTTGGTCACAGACTTTACCATCATATCATCCACATACACTTCTACCTCCTTATGGATCATATTATGCAACAGGGCGATCGCCATCCTCTAGTAAGTGGCTCCTACATTCTTTAATCCAAAAGGCATCACTCGATAACAATAAATGCCCCATTCAATGGTAAAGGATGTTTTTAGCTTATCCATTACCACCATCATGATTTGATTGTACCCCGATAATCCATCCATGAAAGAGTACATTATGTTGGAAGCCGCATTATCAATTAACATGTCGATGTGTGGTAGTGGGAAATCATCTTTAGGGCAAGCCTTATTCATATCTCAATAATCCACGAACACTCTAACCGTTCCATCTTTCTTGGGAACCGGGACTATGTTTGTCAACCATTGGGTGTCTTCTACTTCCTCTAAGAACTTTACTCTCAGTTGTTTCTCAACTTCTTCCTTAACTAGGAGGGCCCATTCCAGGCTCATCCTCCTTTATTTCTACTTTATCAGTGCTGTGTGAGGGTATGTGGGAATCCTATGCTCTGAGATCTCTTTATCAATTTTAGGCATGTCCTTATAACTCTAAGAAAATATTTTCTGTCTTTTTATTAAAATTTCTTTCATTTTTTCTCTCTCATCATAAGTTAAATTAGAAGCAAGCAATATATTTTTGGGGTTGTCATTTGTGCCTAAATTAAATGATTCAGTTTACATGGAATTAATGTCAAATATATGCATGAAATGATCATCACAAATATAATAACCATTAGGAAACACATCACACAAATACGTAAAGTTATACTTCATTGCATTTACTTTTGAAAAGAAAAGATCATCAGTTTTGAATAAAGAAGCAAGAGAAACATCACAATCATCATATAAAACATCTATGATAGAGTTGAGGACGTAGGCTTCAAAATCCAGTTCTTTGTTTTGATCATCAACATCTTTCAATTCCAGAGCAGCTTTGTTCCTATCAGACTCTTCTTCGGCCAACACCAATTCTTTTATAGGAACTTCCTTTGCAATAGCCCTCTTCATTCCATTCATAAATTTAGCAAATATTTCAAATCCTAGAATTACCTCTCCGACCATTAGGAGAGGTTCTGGAGTTCCATTGTATGGGTACTTGATTCCCTCTTTCATAAAGGTTTCCCATAAAGTCTTCCTCTCAGCCATAACCACTTGCTCTTTTTCCTCAAACCATTCCCAGATGTCCATCTCTCCTTTAGAATCATCGGCCCCCTTAAATCGTACCTCGTGTTTCAGAATAGGTACCTCGCATTCCATAAATTTTAAGGGTCCACTTTAATCCTTTCTTAGTCCTATGCCTGGCATAAATTTCATGTCACGCATTATATTCAGAACCCTTTCATCTATCTCATCTTCGTATATTATGAAAATTTTAGAACTTGGGCTTACAATGATCTCCTTGGGAGCTAACTTCAGTGTAGCCACAACAACTTCAGTCTTAGCGGAGATGGTGACAACTCTTCCTTCATGTGGAAACTTGATTCTCTGATGAATAGTGGATGGTACACCACCCAAAGGATGAAACCACAGCCTTCCTAATAAGATAGCAAATGTCACAAGGATGTTAATCACATGTAAATCAACCCAAGTTTCAATAGGTCCTATTTTGACCAAGGCATTGAATGTCCCCTCAACAGGCCTCTTGGTGTCATGTAAGCCTTAATGACTACCTCAAAAGGCTTTAGGTTGGTCATAGTCAGCCCTAACTTTGGTAGGATCTTTAATGGACACACATTAATGGCAGAACCATTGTCCACCATCACACAACAAGTCATCTTTCCTTTTACCTCAGCCTTAATGAATAAGGCCTTATGGTGATCTCTCCTTTCTAAGGGTAAATCATCATCGGAGAACATTATGGTGCCTTGGGGGACATCTGTCAATGAACTGACCATTTGCCTAGGTGTGAAACCTGTGGAGACCCTTTTCTAATCCAGGGCTAGAACCAGTGCTTCCCTATAATCCCTAGAGTGCATAAGTAGCTCCTATATACTAGCAGGTAGTTTCCTCACTCTCTTTTACTTCTTCCCCTTTCTTTGAATTTTCTATCTTTTCTAGTTCAAACTTGGCAGTTTCAGATTCTCCCTTTTTCTCTTCAACCTTTCCCACAAACTGACCTGACTTGCCTTCCTCAGCTTCCCATGGATCAATCTATCTCTCGTTCTTATCATCAAAACTCCAAATATCCAAGACATGCACATTTAGTTCTATGGGTTGTTTGCTTGGGTTTAAGTCCTTGAGTTCAAGATTTGGTGGTTTATGGGCAACATCTATGAAGGAGCTCAGGACTTGTTCTTCTATTAGTCCAGTATTAATCATTAGGATAGGTGCATTCGGTGGTGGCATGTTTTGGTAATTGGGCAAGGGGTTATTTTGAGTTTTTGGTTTTCTGGTTTTTGGATCAGTGATTTTTCCTGAGTCAATCAAATCTTAGATTTCATGTTTCAATCAAGCATAACTATCAATGTCATGTCTGATGGTCTGATGGAATTTGCAGAAAAGCTTTGGGTTGGCACCAGGTAAGGGTTATTGTGAGGGTAAAGGTCATTGTAGATTTTTCTCAATAAGTTTTTTAAGGACCTTGGACATAAACCGCCCCAAATTTAAGAATCTTCAAGGTTGCCTAATAGCATTAATCTACAGACTACTTCTAGGCTGCCTGACAGTATTTATCTATACATTGCTACTCGAGCCAACCTCATTTTTGCCCCCAAAACTTTAGCTAAAGAATTTCTTTTCTTAGGCTAAGTTTGACTCTTTCTAGACTCCGAACATGTATAGTTCTTCAAAATTTCAGATCCTAGGGTATTTTAACTTTTTAGATAGTACTGGGACACATCCTTCTATTGCTATTACCAATTGATCTAATTTGACAAGTCTCTGCTTCATTTGGGCTAACTTCCCTCTCCACTGGGTTAAGTACTCAGTAAAAGATTCATTAAACTTTTATTGGTATTCTGAAAATATTTCCAAGACACTTCCAGCAACACATTGAGGTTGTATTACTTTATAAATGTTGCACAAAGCTCTTTCCAATCGGATTGGATTTAAAGCTCTAGAGTATAATACCATCGCATTGGTGTACCCTCCAACGACATATGTAACTGTTTGACTATTTGAGTCGTAGTCAACTCTGTCGCTTTCATGTAGGTTACATACTATTTGACGTGCAAGTGAGGGTCTTCAGTTCTAGAAAACTTCTTCATATCAGGGAATTTTAACTCGCGGGGCAAAGTCAGTATAATCCATTGGAGTGTCCATACCCCTTCTCCTTCATCATCATCTGCATCTAATTCATGACCTTGGCCATATCTTTGGCCCATTTAGGTTTTTCTGCACTGTCTGTTGGTTCCACATTCTTTCTGTTCATAGGATTAGCAAATAAAGTTATATCATTGTCATCCCTTTCCCTTCCTAGAATCTCAATAGCTAAATTGATCGGTTCAGTTGGTTGTGTAAGCTATTTATCTTGAATCAGCTTGGTGATCTCCCCTATCATTTCCCTTATCATGGACCGAGTTTTCATGAATAATTCCTCTTTCAACTATACCTTAAAGACCTTTGGATGAAAACCACTTTCCATTTGTACTTCTGAGCTTCCGACTAAATGACCTAAACTAGCTCGGACCCACTCAGATGAGCTTGAAGGATCTATAGTGCTATAAAACCATATGTTAGAGCTATGCATGGCATGTATGCATGAGATGTAGGTCCACTTTATTACTTAAGGAGACGAAGAAAAATAAACAAATACATATTAATATACATAACATAAAAAAAACAATGCATAGCTAATAAAAATGATAACTTCTACCCTTATTTGTCCCACACACATATTCAATGGCGAGTATCTTGTCCTAGGATTTATGGTCTAGGTTTTGATTATCAACATGGGATAATAAAACTGATGTATGCAAGATAACTCTTAGAATAATTTAAACAAGTAATGAGTCCCTTAAAGAAAGCCCAAGTCCATCTTTAATGGGCCAAGGTCCCTAGCATTAGAAACTCACTTGTCAAGGCCCACTTTAAATGGGTCATGAATGGGCATAAAAGGCCCACCTTGACATGGTTCTGTTTATAACAAGCTTAGGTTGGGTATGAAGGCCCATTTTACCTTGGGTCGCTTGTCGATGGGCTCAAGATTTATTTATTTCAAGGATCCATTATATGGAATAATACACATGCATGTGGGGAAAAATTCTTAAAGATAATTGCTAGGCCATTACATGCGCTTGAGTCTTAGGTATTAAGCTTCGGATCCTATAATGATATACATCCATATACATCTCCCCACTCAAGGGTCAAGCAACGCGGAATGGTACGTGTCATGAGTGACAATAATAAAATATCCTACTACCAGGTTTGAGTAAAACGTAGGTAGCGAAATACTGACTATGGTTGGGTTAATTTGGGACTGAAGTGCTCATTTTATGCAAATGTGTAGTGAATACAAACGATGCAAAAGAAATAAGAAAATAATTAAAAATGATAAAACACAAAACACTGGAATCAATTTCTCTATCCCTAGTGGAGTCGCCACTGTAGGCGACGGAGTTTAGCGCGCGTCCAAGTGTTTTGTGACCATGACACTGTGTGGGCTCGAGACCTGTTTGGAAATACATATTAGGTCTTTGAAGCCTAAATGGAGATGGAGTCACCACCTAGATGAAAGTCGAGACACACTTATATGGCAACTGGATTCCATGAAGGTTCCTATAACCGTCATCAAAGAACGAGTTTGAAAGTTGGGTATGAGCGTTTGAATGCTCACCCAACCTTACGGTTGGCCTATATTTGTGTTTTGTGAATTATTACCTTTAATTATTCAATTATTTCCTTATTAACACACGAATTATTATTACCTTCGGAGAATTATCAAATTTTAGAATTAAATATGGATTTGCACATTAATTCTTTTTCATGCACTTAGTCCCATCATTCACTATGAACAAAAATAAATCAATATTTACCACCATACATTCAAACCAAAAGGGAAAGGGATTAAGGATTACAATGCTTTGGAATGAAATAAAAGGATAATATACAGAAAATAAACTATACATATACTAAAAGTAAACTAACGATGAACTAATTACGTAAGTGAGATTCTCTCAAGAACTAACTAAAAGTGTGATTATTTGATGATAGAGATCATCAAATGATTCCTATAATAAACACATGATTAGTTCCTTTCTATAAAAATAAAATATTAACTCTTAATGCTGATCAACGAGTAACATTCATAAGGAATTACAATGCAAACTAAGAAGAATTCATAAATGAACAGAATATTATCACACATATATAACATTATACAAAATAGCAATCATGTGTGAGAACAAAGGAATACATGTGAATTAGAATCATGCATAGATTTCATAAGGAAAGAAAGGTAAAATCGTGTGAAGGCCTGTTAATGTGGCAATCACCTTATGGATGAGGCGATCGCCTTATCGGCAGATGGGCAATGCCTAACAAGCCCCTTTAAGACTCAAAATGACTAGACTTCTACCCTAAACAAGCAAACGTATACGCAAATATCCAAAAAGTATACTAAATTACAACTACATGCAAACTCAATAGATTATACCCATAAAATGGTATAATGAGTGAAATGAACCTGAAACATACCTAAAATAAACCAACAAGCTAAAATGTATACAAAGAAAACATCAAAGTGACAAGAAGATGAAAATGATTTACTTGAGTATGAACTTTGTCAAAATGATTAACCCTCAGAGATGCCTTTTCAGATGTTTGATCTTTACTAAAATGTAAGCTTCACTTGGAAACAAGTTCTTTTCCTTCTTCTCCTTAAGGAAATGGTCTTTGTGAGCTTAGTTTCTCCCTTTCTTCTCTCAAGAACGTCCCCTAATTCTTCAGAGCCTTTCTCTCTACTCTCCTAATTCTTCTCTTTCTTACTAAACTCTTTTCTCTGCCAAAAATCCTCCTCTCTTTTTTTCTCTCCTTTCTTCATTTTATATCAACCTTGCCTATGCCCTTAGGCCTCTAGGCCATCATGAGCCTCACTAATCTTTTCCTTTTCCCCAAAAATCTCTTACTTGCACATAATCAGGTCTAAGGGGTATGGGGCCCACCCCACTTGGCCACCATGGCTGCAGCTGCATTAAATATAACTACAAGTGGCCTGCCATAGAGGCAACACCACTACAATGAGGCTATCGCCTCTATAGTGGCTGTCATAGAGGCGATCGCCTCATGGCCTAGAGGCGACGCCTCTTTGGCCTGGCCCTGAGTTAGGCCAAACGAGCCTAGGCGGTTTCGGGTTGTTTGAAACACTTTGGGCTAGGTTTTGGGTTTCTGAGCTCTCAAGTGCATTTCCAATCGAAGTTTCGGGCTTCATACTTGTATTCAAACTTTATATTCTCATCATTTGGCTTGATTGCGGACCGATCAAATGAGCACGTATAGCTCGTCCCCTATCTTGGGCCGACCGAAACAAATGTCCACAATGGATTAACTGTTATGTGGTATTTCTAAACTCAATAATAATAGAATTTCCTTTTAGATTATAAGAATCAATTTTAGAGGATTTTTTTTTTAAACTATTGGTATTTAAAGTATACTAAACTTTAATTAATCTATTTCAATTTGGTTAGATCATAAGGAAGATAGAGAAATGAAGAAATTCATATACCATATTGGACATAAAATTAATTTTTATACATATTCCTTGGCTGGTGTTGGCTTAAAATGATTCGATACAATGAGAATTTCAACACAAAATTTTTTATTATGAAATATTTTCATATAAAAAATTAATAAAATTTTACATCGATAAGCGAATCTTTTACATTAATTACTGGAAAATTTTAATTAAAAATGACCTCCTACGCACCCTCCTTTCCTATTATTCGGGAAGAAATAAAATTAAGAATTGAAACAGCCTGAAACAATAATAATATAATTTGGGCACGTTCTTGTCTAGTTCTAAGAATTGTTCCAGCTGGTGTGTGAATAGGGGCATTCCCACCCACCTAAATGTGAGTGTACGTAAAAAGAGACATGACGTTATCCATTTACATTGGCTACCCTACCTCACAATAAAAAAATGTTGATTTCATAATGTATTTGAGCCCGACTACAAATTAACTAATTTTGAAACGAAGTATATAAATTAATTTTTTTATGGGATATCAATACTAAATTGGTTTGTTGTGTGTTAGAAATTTAAGCTTAAGTTATAATTTTTTATTATAATAAAATTAGTTTAATTCTAATAGCATGGAATGACTATTGAAAAATATGGAAGGAATAAAATTAACGATGGTTAATATTTATGATCTGAATTCTATTTGGTTTGACTCAAAAAGCCCGTAGTTGGATTCTCTTGATGAAATGATAAATATGAGATTTTTAATTATTAGTAACGATTACAAATTAAAAGACTTCAATTAAGAAAGACATAAGAAAAAAAAAATTATTCTGGAAGAAATAATATTAAAAACAAATGGCGACGTTAATTTGAAATTAAATTACCATAACATAAGAAAAATCACCTACTTCCATATCCTGAAAATATTCAATTATATTCCCTATTTATAGTCATTCTCAAAATAATTTTTTTTTTAAAATGTCTGGTTGCAAGTGGCCGAGGCAGCTGCTACTACAGTTCCCACCATTGGTCCTTTTCTTCTTCATTTTTAAAATAAGAAATAAAGATAAAGATATTTTTAACATTAGTTTTTTTATGATGTAACATGATAAAATATATTAAAATATTTATTTTAATAAGAAAATTTAAAAATTATTCCTAGACTTGACTTACTAACTGACATCTATTGTGAACTTTAGAGACGCATTTGCGGAGCAATCGTATGATTTTGTGCCTTCTTTTATAGCATCCCACTGAACATTAGCATTTGATCATTTCCTTCATCTTTTCTGCGATGTCGCACAAAAATGTCAAATCCCCCCATCAACCAAAGCCAAGGAAATATAGAAGTACGTGTGACAATCACCCCAGAGTCTGAACACCAGATTCTGTTAAGATCAGTAGAAGAAGGAACCAAGAATGAGCCCAAGTTGCTAAAGACCGCGGCTGGCGGTAGATCCTGTTCAATCTTTCGAGTTCCCCAAAGCATTGTGGAGCATCACAAATCAACCTTTCAACCTGAAGTAGTCTCCATTGGCCCCTACTACCACAACCATAAAGAATATCCTCGCCTCAAGATGATGCAAGAACACAAATGGAGAGTTCTTGGTGCTGCTCTGGTCCGACTAAAGAGACTCAATCGCAGCTATGATGACTTTTTGACTGCCATAGCAGTCGAAGAGAAGAGAATAAGAGAGTGCTATTCTGAAGCTACTGATTTCAGTAGCTCCGATTTAATTCAGATGATGATTCTTGATGGCTGTTTCATTATCGAGCTGTTCCTCGTAGTAGAAAAAATAGCGGTATGTGTGAAAGATGACCCTATATTTGCTCTACCATGGATACTGTCTTCTATTGCTAGGGATCTCCTCAGGTTAGAGAACCAGATTCCTTTGTTTGTTCTTCAAAAATTGTATGATCTATCAATCCCGGCTTCAGGAACCTTTCCCGCCTTTACACTGCTCATCTTGCGATTTTATAATAATTACTCGATGAAGAGACAAACGGCAATTCAAGACAAGTATAAGAACTTCTCTGGTGGCAATCATTTACTTGATTTGACAAGAATGACGTATCAACCTTCATCCCAGTCGCAACAAGAGACTGTAGATGCTAAACAGAAAAATGTACTCGATTTCATACGGATGATGTTTCAACAAGGCCAGCGGAAAGAGGCCACAGATGCTAAAGATACTTTCAAATTGATTCAACCTGTCGAGAAACTTCGTAAAGCCGGTATTGAGTGCAAGCAATCGGAGAGAGCTGAGAGCTTCTTGGACATAAAGTTCAAACCTCATGGGGTACTTGAAATCCCAACTTTGCCCGCAGACGATTTCATGCAGTCTTTCATACTCAATTGCATAGCATTTGAACAATGCTACAAACATTGCTCGCAACACTTCACATCTTACGTTATCTTCATGAGCTGCTTAATCAACACGGTTCTTGATGCTGGATATTTGCGGGATCGCATCATTATTGAGAATTACTCCGGAACAGATAAAGAAGTTGTTAAATTCTTCAACAAGGTAAGCAGGAGCATTTCTTTTGATGTTGAAGGGACGTACCTAAAAGAGGTGTTTAAGGAAATGAATGGGTACTATCGGAAGGAATGGCATGTTAAATGGGCGAGCTTCAGGTATACGTATTTCGACACACCATGGACGTTCATGTCAGCTTTAGCTGCTCTCGTCCTTCTTCTTTTTACTATTGCCCAGTCCTATGTTGCTATCTACGGATTGGTCAAACCTCAAAAATGAATTGAAGTAAATCAATGGTGTTATCTTTTTTGTTAAAGCAACAAATTACATGTCATGAAATTCATGTGCATAGTAGTAGATAATGGCAAATTTAGAAAATAAAAAACTTGCATCATTACTGTGTATATCATTGGAACATCAGTGAATATAAAATTTTGAGAAACAATATATATGCATTAAAATTGGCAATTGGTGTACTGTTCCAGCAAGGCTCCACAGAAGGCAACAGATGCGCTGGCTTGTTTGCAAACCTTGCCTCTCACTTTTCCATGGATATCATGTGGGTCTTTATCATAGCTGATTTTGCTCAGATCTCCTAGATCTAGGGGTCAAAATGGATAACAATACGCAAACATGATTGGTTTAACACATAAAATGAGTGAATTAGTGTTGAGATTAAATAGATTCGTATCATAAACGAGTCAATCCATTTATGACACGGTTTAATCAGATTGTATCACAAGTTAACATGTAATTTCATTTAATTATATATGTCATATTGGGTCATGTCAATCTGATACGACATGACACTACCCATTGGAAATAAATATAATTTATTATGAATTTAAATAATAAATTATTCATTTGTTGTAATTTTTTTTGAAGCATGTTATGCATTAAAGAAAGCCAAATGGCCAATAGACAGAGGAGACAAGCTCCACACAAACCATGGATAGCCATGAGTAGGATTGAGCAAAACTGGGCCGGCCCATAATTTTCTATTCGGTTCGATCCAAATTATTGGGTTAGCTCGGTTGAATGTGGGTGGGGTAGGCGGGTCGAGAAAAACGGGTAGGGAGAGGGCAAGTCGCGGGGTGGTTCGGTATGGGTTTTAAACTACCCAAACCATTCGAAAACTCGATTATCCTATACCTAAACGACGCCATATATATATATATAATTACTAAACCTAAACCTAAACTTAAACTCCTCATTCACTCCTCTCTTCAATCACTTACCCACCCACCTTAACCACCGCTCTCTATTTTCTCTCGATCCCTCTTCTTCCAACCTTAGTCTCTTAATCTCCTTTAACCCAAGTCTCATCTTCTTACTCTTTAATTTTGTAGTTCTCTTTTGCATCGAGCTTCTTTAGATAATGATGTCTCTTTCCTAAATCCATTCATTATATATTTATGTTTATTACTACATAATCAATTTGATGGCAGATTTGTAGCATATAGGACTTTATTTGTTCATTTTTAAGCATGTATGTTAAAAAAAGTTCAAGATCTTTTAGAATATAAGGTGAGATATTTAATACAGTTTTGATTTTGAATATTTTTCTGTTTATGTAAACTTGAATTAGTTGAATCGGTTTATCTAATTTGATATTTGGTTTTTATTTTTGAGTAAAAGTTAATATGGTGGAAGTTCCTTGCAATCAAAGAGGTGGAAACTTCCGAACTAGTCCTGATCTGTCGCGATTTATTGCAATGTGAGCATATTTGTCCTGATATGAGTTGATCTATACATATCTGTCCTTATTTGAGTTGATCTATCCAGATCAAAATCCTTTCTGTGACTAAACTAGTGTTGCAAAAAAATTAAGGTAAACTTGTAGTTCTTTTGATTATGTTTTTTAAAAGGTGATGTTTTGTTTTTATTTAAAATTATTTTCAATTTGTTAAAATTTTATTTTGATTATGTTGAGTGTTGAGTTGCATCATTTAAAATTTTTTTGAAAGTTTAATTTATTTTTAGAAAAAAAAAATCTTATTTTTCGTGTATTTATCATGACTGTTTGATTTAGTTCTTATTTTGTAAAATTTTGGTTTATATTAATTTTTTAAAATTTTGGTTTCTAATCAGAATGATTGAGAACAAAAATGCATGACTGTTTGATTTAGTTGATCTTATTTGAAGTATAAAAATTTTCTTTGAATTTATTGATTGATATAAAAAAGGAAGTATTTAGAAATATTTTTAGAAATCTAAATTTAAATTTCTCTTTCCTATTTTGGTTGATAGAATAATTGTGAATTATTATTCTAATGCTTTCTGTGTTGTATTCTAATGTTATTCTATGTTGCAATCTAATGCTATTATTTGTTACATTCTAATGCTTTTCTGTTGATTTTCTGTGTTGCTATTATGGTTGATTGACATATATTTTTTTGCTTCACAAAATGTTTATAACTCTTTTACACTGTTGCATGTGAATGCAGGATGGATAATCTGACACCCCCAGTGACAGTAATACTGCTAGTAGTGGTGTCCCTATCCCCGATTCTGAATCTCAGATTGAGGTGGAACCACAACTTACTAATTATTCTTCTAATAAGCAGAATGTTGTTACTGAGAATAAAAGGAAAGAGGTTGAATCCAGATCTAAGGCTTGGGAGCACTTTGAGAAGTTAAAAGATGAGAAAGGCATAACACAAAAAGCTAAGTGTATATATTGTGCTAAAATTATTTTTTGTCATTCAAAAATACATGGCACATCTTCACTTAGAAATCACATGCTTACTTGCAAAAGAAAAAATTCACACAATAAAGACACGAGACAAGCACTTTTAACATTCAAACCTGATGTGGAAGCTTCTGAAAATGTGAGTTTATTTGGGACTTGAAAATTTGAGCAATACCAAATCAGGGTTGCCCTTGCTAAAATGATTATCATTGATGAGTTACCCTTTAAGTTTGTTGAAGAGGAGGGTTTTAAGCAATTTCTAGTTGCTGTATGCCCTAAGTTTAGATTCCTTTTAAGTGGACTATGAGTAGGGATTGCTTTAATTCTAATGTAAAAGAGAGACTTAAACTAAAAAAATATTTCAAATATCATTCTAGTAGGGTTTGCTTGACCACTGATTATTGGACATCTATCCAAAGAATCAATTATATATGCATTACAACACATTTCATTAATGATGAGTGGAGGCTTAACAAAAAAATCATTTCTTTTGTACCTGTTTCTTCATACAGAGGGGAACATATAGCTAAAACTTTAGAGAATTGCTTACTAGAGTGGGGTTTGAGGAATATATTCATTGTCACAGTTGAAAATGTCTCCTCTGATGACACAGCTTTGTCATAATTCAAAAAAAATTGATAAATTGGGAGGTGAGAACAGTTAGATCTAAGTATGCACACATGTGTTACATTGTACATATCTTAAATCTTGTAGTGAATAAGGGGTTGAAAGATGCAAACTTTTCTATTAAAAGAGTAAAGGATTTTGTTAGGTATGTTAAGAACTCACCATCTAAATTGAGGAAATTCAAGGAATTTAGTGACTTAGTTGGGGTTTAATGTAAATCAAGTTTGTGCCTTCATATTCCCATTAGGTAGAACTCAACCTATTTAATCTTAAAGATTGTTTCTTCTTATGAAAAAGCCTTTCAATTTTATGACGAGCATGAAAGAAGTTTTAGGTTAGATTTGGGTGATAATGTACCAACTGATTTAGATTGGGAGTCTATCAAGCAATATGTGACATTTTAGCATCATTTATATGAGTTAACATTGAGAATTTCTAGTTCTCAATACATTACTGCCAATATGTTTTTCATTAAAATTTCTTACTTGTTCTGCATTCTAAATGAGTCACAAAAATCTGATAATTTATCAATGAGGCTTGTGGGAAATAGCATGAAACTAAGTTTGACAACTATTGGGGTGACCCTAAAAAATGAACCATCTCATTTTCATTGCCAACATTTTAGATCCTGACAAAATTGAATACATGAATTTCTCCTTAAACACTATTTATGGAGAAATACTTGGTGGAAGCATATCCAATAGTGTAAAATGTTCTCTTTATGAATTATTTGAAGATTATGTTGGCTTGTACAAACCCTTAAATAATTTTGTTTCTTAGATTTCCTCTACTAAACCTCTTAGCCAATCTGAATCAAGTGCCTCTAATTCTGTTTGTAGGAAAAATATATTTATTTTGAAGGCTCATTTTAAGAAATTGAAATTGGATGAGGGTTTAGGAGGTGGAAGTAAGAAAAGTGAGCTTAACTTATACCTAAATGAAGTAGTTATTGAGGATTTAGGTCCCTTTAATTTATTAAGGTGGTGGAAGTTGAATTTAAAGAGATTCCCTATCCTCTCTAAACTTACTCGAGATGTATTAGCTATTCCTATCTCTATAGTTGCTTTAGAGCGTGCTTTTAGTATAGGTGGGAGAGTCCTTGATGTCTTTAGGAGATCCTTAACTCCAAAGATAGTGGAAGCTCTTATCTGTAATTTAGATTGGCTAAGAAAGGGCAATCAGCCTATGTCTATTGAAAAGGCACTTGAAGATTTATAAGACTTTAAGAAAAGTAAGTATTCATTTTATATGCCTTAATAAATACATGTTTTTTTATTTAATATTTTATGAGTTTTTTATTTTACTTGTGAATATTTGCCATCAGTTGGAATAAGGCTAAACATGGCCTTGTTGAGTGTTGACCATGCCTCCTCTTAAGTCATAAAATAGATTTTGCTAACAAATTTTTTAAAGTAAATTAGCTAACCTTGGTTACCTTTTATATTGATGATATATTTGTGTTGTTGCTACTTTTTCCTTATGTTGCTGTTTGCTTATGGGGTTTGCAATTGAATGTGACCTTCACTTATAGTGTTGTTGTTGCATTATTTTGCATTAAAATATGACCTTCACTGCTGATTTGATTCTATTTTAGTATTAATGTTGCATTTTTTTGCATTCAGATGTGACCCCCACTACTGATTTGAATTTGTTCAATGTTGATATTGCATATTTTTTGCATATGTGAGGCTATGATGAATGCTTCCACTCAATTTAAACTGAGTCAAATAAGTGAATGATGTGCTTAAGTTTCCATAGTAGCGCAATTTGTTGAAGTTGTTGGAAATGTGGCTGCATTTGCTATTTATGACTTATTTTACATACTGAGTATAAGCCTCCCTCTATGTTATCAAATTGTTACTTATTTTGATTTATTATACTAATGCTTGTTGCTTCTTCTTTTCAAGGCAATTACTGGTAGTGGTACTAACTGATTTGAATGTTATTAAGGACTTTTAAATTTTATGTTTGTTAGTGATTAAAGGACTTACTGTTGTGTTGGAAACTTCTTCTTGTTGGTTCATTGCAGGCTTGCAGTCGGATTTATATTGTTTATGTTTACATCATTTATTCATTCTTATGTTTATTTTTATATTTCAAATGAGATGAGTCAATGATGAGGCTTCCACCTCATTTACTTGTATGATAAAAATGTTTTTTGGTATTAAATGTTCCTTAGGTGGCATGGTTTTTTTATTGCTAGGAATAGTTTTACCAATAGGCTTTTGATTTAAAACTAATTGCCCTGAGACTCATCTCATTAGTATTTCTTTTAACATTCATTTCTTTTACTTAATACTTTGCAATTTTATATTTGTTTTGTCCAATTGTTTTGCAGGAATACAAAGCATGATTCCTATTATTTTGGATAGAGTCCTTAGCTTTATGCAAAGTTAATTTTTTGTTGCCTATAATTAATATAGAATTAGGGCTTTAATTTTATATGTAAATTTATAGAGTTAGGGCTTTAATTTTATATGTAAAATTATATGGCTTTAATTATAGGTTTATTATATATAGTTAGGGCCCTTAAGCTATTTATTTTGTTGCCTTAGGGCTTATATTTTTTGGACTTTACAAACTGAAAATATGTAAAGTTGGGCCAAGCCCATTAATTTGCTTAATATAGTTAAATGTTTATTAGTTATGGGCTCAATTTTAATGGGCCATTAAAATTCAATGCAACTGATACATCCAAATCGCCTAACCTGATTCAATTAGTTAACTGATCCATCAGCCTTAGGCCATAAATAGGCTCGGTTTGGCCTCCAATTTCATTAGTTTTTAATCAGGTCAAAATAAATATCCGAAAGTTGAACCGAACTGACCCACTTGATGCTCAGTTTTAGCCATGAGTGTCATTAATTTTACTTTTACTTACATCAACCTATGTAAAAGTACCTAAAATGACAACCACTAACTAAATTTAAGCAATAAAAGGATAATGTTCAACTAGTGTATTAAAAAAACAAAAAGCATATATTTTGACATTTAAAGAGGGTCAAGCCCTTTATGGAGGCTAACCTTGATAAAGTCATCGTTATCTTTTTCTTTCTTAGCACCTTTTGAGTTACTTGTGCCAATAGATTCATCATTGAGAACTAAGTTCCTAGGTAAGACTTCTATGTAGACTCCTTGCTCTCCTTACAAAGAGATGAGACTTCCATCAATATCACCCTCTATATTTGATGGGCTCGAGACTTGACATTTTTCACTCTCTGATTTTAGCATGTGAGTGTTACTTGCCCTTGAAAAATCAAAAGTTTCCGAGAGAAGAAGCACCATAGGAGATAGCTTGAGAGCTTTAATCCATGAGCTCCCATGGCCATTATTTGTAGCAAAGGTGAGACCATCTTAGTGCTCAGTAGCCTACTGAAATCCTAACTCAGTCATACCAAAGGGAGAGTGAGATAATTTAGACCAACCTACCACTTTTTTTTATTCCAAAGCAATTGTTGCAGCTATATTCATTGTTGATCACTGCATATCCTATTGTTGTAGTGTGATTGCCAAGATTATGGTTGTGTGGGTTTCTAACACCGTAAACTCATTCATCTTCCTTTATACTAGAGATATCCCAACCCCTATAAAGAGTAGCTTGGGCTCTTTGCCAAGAACATCATCATGCACCTCGAAAGTTTTTGTAATAACCATTAGTAATATCACCCCAAGAACGATTGACCAGTTTGCTTGCTTTATATTCATCACCAATTCCTACATAAAACTAGTAAAAACCATTGAAGATCAAGGAAATAATGAGCAATAAAGTTCCACTCTTATAGAGGAGAGAGAATGAAAATTGTTATAACTATAATTTTAGGGAATCTATTTCTACAAATCAATTTGATGGGCAAGAAGCAATAAAAGAAGAACAATTATTTTGCTTCAAGAGTTCATTAATCACTTTCTTATTACAAATTCTTTTATAAAAATAAATTTTTTATAATTGTACTATGCAAATTGCTAAATTATAGATGTTATTTTTACATCTTTTTGGTGAAAAAATAGCATTTTTATCTATTATAAATGTTATACAATTTAAATGGATCATGATGAATTTTATGACCCACATAACCCATTTTAAAAAATGGATTAAACGTGTTGTGTTCATATAAACCATTTAATTTTTGTATTGTGTTAGGGTTGAAATTTTTTATATGATTAATAAATGGGTCATGTTCGTATTGACCCTAATTGTGTCACCAAAGTGCATTAACCCAACACAAAGACGACCCACCAACCCATTTTAACAGCCCACCTATATCGATACATTATATATGACATATTATTTAATTATTTTAAACATGATCTATGAATTACAAAATATAATACATTTAAAGACGATAAAAATTGTATTTCACAAATTGATTATATATATATATATATATATAAAAACCCATTTTGACAGCCCACCTAGATCGATACATTATATATGACATATTGTTTAATTATTTTAAACTTGATATGTGAATTGCAAAATATAATACATTTGAAGAAGATAAAAATTGCATTTCAAAAATTGATTATATATATATATATATATATATATATATATATATATATATATATATAATAATAATAATAAAATTAAGAAGGAAAAGAAAATAAGATGAGTGCCAATAAGGGGGTCGTGGAATAGTAATTTCTCTCTGTTGGTGCCAAATTTCTATAGATTTATGACATATTTTAGAATTCATTCATCCATTTTAGGTAGCATTTAGTATAGGTTATCATGTAAGAATACATACTTTTATATTTTATTTTATTTTTATAGGGAAAAGAAGTATGGAGGTGTGTTGATGGTGATAAAAGGAAAAAGAAGAAGAATCAGAGTAAAGGAAGTAGTGCCTGCATATTGTCACAATCGTGGATGGAAGCACAATCACTGATTGATCGAAGCTTCATGCATACTAGGTTGAGGCCCTTATACAATCACAAAATAATATGCGATCACAGGTTCCTAATAGCCAAACTCTCTATGGCAAGTGCAATATTTTCACAATTGCCACTCCTTCACCAGTTGCCCCTCTTCCACGATCGCAACTTGACCCGTGATCAACGCAAGCTCATTTCAGGCATAGGATATGCTAAGGTGGACATTTTTAAAGAGAAAATCTAGGGGGGGTCAAGGGATATTCTAGAGAGGCTACAAAAGGACAAGGACCATGATTTAGAGATAATAATTCAGAGGGGAATAAATCTTGAAAGGAACCTATAATAACCAAGAAAGAGAAAAGGAGAAAGAGGAGAAAAAGAAGCTAATAAGAAGAGCCTTCATTGAAGACCTACAAATTTCTTGATAACACTTTCTTCTTCCTTCTCTTATGCTTATTTGTTTGTATTATCTTAGGTTGTTATTAAATATTGGATAATGAATTTTTAAGCCATTCTTGGCTAAGTTTATTATCATTGTTAGGATTTTTGGAAACCCATTTAAATTAAGTTCATTTAATATATCTAATTCTTGTTTATCTTGCATATTGTGTTTGTTAAGCTTATTGTATGTTGTGTTATGGCCAAATGTAACCTTTTTTTAGATCTATACATTGAGAAATAGTATATTTAATAGACCTATAAATACTTGTTAGATTTATCAATGACTTGAAAGAGCTTGACTAGATCTAATCCTCTATGAGTTTACTTAATGACTTGCAAGTTTGATGTTGTCTTATTTTATGGTGATGATGAGAGTTAAGCTATACTTTAAGATTTAATTGATTCCTATTTATGGAGATTATCATTACTCAAGAGAGAGTGTTAATTAGTTCATAAAGCTTGAGGTGTACATTGAACTTGAATTGATATATTCCTTGACTTGAGGATAATGTGGTGTAGAACTTCCCAACAACATATTTTTGTATTGATTAGTTATAGTTTGATTTACATTCCCTTATTTACTTATTATTTTCTTTATTCAAATTCTATTTGTAAGCTCTGAACATGCCAATCTAAAGGTAATAGGTGTTTAGTCCTCAATCATCGTGGAAATGATACTTTACTCACTACTTTATTACTTGTCAACCCATGCACTTGTAGTAGGAGTTCAATAAGTTTTTGGCACTAATGGGTGTGAAAAATGCATGTTATTAAGTATTTTTCATTTTAGGAAAAATTCAATTTCAGTTAAGTTAATGTTTCTTTTATTTAGTTGAGTACTTACTACATGTCTCGTGTGTTTAATTATTTTTATGTATTAGTTGGTTTATTTTTGGTTGATTTTTATGTAATTAGGGAAGTCAAAGAACAGTAGAGGAAGGCTACATGGGAGCCGTGGGCACGTGAAGTGGGCTCGAAAAGCAATGGAGGTCAATATACGATAATGCTGAAAAAGGGATGTGCATAGCCGTGTGCAAAATGCACACGGCTGTGCGATCTGGTGATTGGAAAAATTCAGAGGTGAATTTAATTGCTGACTCATGAGGGACAATATGGAGATTTCACATGGCTATAACCCTAGGGCTTGTGATTATGGTTTTATAAGAGGGTAGCCACCAGAAACAAAGATATAAATAGATTATTATTCATCACTTAAAGGATACAATATATTTTTTTAGAGAATATTCGGAGAGCGGTTTGGAAAAACAAGGATTTTTCTTGCTTATGTTAGTTTGAAGATTTGAGAATAAGAATTAAAGAACATCAAGCTTCCTACTGAACAGGGGGTTTCTTCTATTCAATTGTGTTTATTCATCCTTAATTTTAATTTAATAATGATGTTTATTTTCTTTTATTCTTTTTCTTTATCTCTTACAATTGACATGAGTAGCTAAATTATTGGTTAAGGTTCTTATTGCAAATCAACCATGGGCTAATCGCAATTAAACCTAAGCCATTAATCTATATCCTTTGGTTATTTTTGAACTTAATTTCTTCTTACGATTAATCACCCTTTGATTGAATATACACAATAAAACTTGATCAAGAGATAGGTTGTATTAGATTTAAACAATAACCTGTTAGATGCTTTCTTAGTTGAGAAACACTTAAGCAACTAATATTAATTAAGGGTTGATGCTTAAACTGGGTTAACCGAACACTTAGTAGACGAGAGCTTTAAATCTAAGAACGTCAATGTACTTGGTTAATCATAAGGTTGTCTTAGGAGGAAAGCCTATAATTCTTGAGAAACCCTCAAATTGGATTAAGGTTAGGTATGACTTAGTAGTTAATTTATCTTAAATAAAGGTTGAATTTGTAATAAGAACCCTAGCTCTCTAAAGTGACTGTTATCTCATTATGATTTTTGTGTTTTATTTTAGTTTAATTAAAAATACCCTTTTTTATTGTTTAAACAAATAAACACAACTAGTATCACTGTAATCAATTTGCAATCTCTGTGGGATCGATATTTAATTACTACTTGTATAAATCCATATACTTGGGAAAGACCACTAAGTTTTTGGCGCCGTTTTCGGGGATTGCCAAATTGATATTATTGAGAATTTTATGTTGTTTGATTTAGATGTTATTTTTTTTACTTTCATTTTTTTTTATTGTTACAGAAATGCTTGTTGTTGAATGCACACAATGTGTGGCACAAGCAGACAAGGAATCCAGTTGATACCACTTGATTTAGAAATTGAGAAAACTATTCGTAGAAGGAGAAGACAGAATAGAGATAGGATGAACGGAGGGGAAGCACAAAATGGGCACGTTTCCCATAGAACTATGAGGGACTTTGTGAGTCCCAATGTCCAAGGTGACCAAACTCTGATTGTGAGGCCAGAGGTTACTGCAAACAACTCTGAAATCAAACCCGCCATGATCTAAATAATTCAAAACTCATAATTTAGTGGCTTACCACATGAGGATCCAATTGGTCAGATGACAAGATTTTTGGAGTATTGTTTGACTTTCAAGATGAATAGAGTACAGCCAGAAGCAATCAGGCTCATCCTTTTTCCATTTTCATTAATGGATAGAGCAAAAAGATGGTTCACTAGCTTGGCGCCTAACTCCATAAACATATGGTAGGAGCTTTATACAGCCTTTTTCAATAAGTACTTTCCACCAGCTAAAGTACTCAAAATTAGAAATGAAATCAACTCTTTCTATCAAAGAGATGATGAAAGTTTTTATGAGTGCTGGGATAGATTCAAGGATCTTCAACGACAATATCCACCACAGTTGATTCCTTCATGGGATTTGGCACAGTCTTTTTACAAGGGTGTCAATCCTGTAGTGAGAGCAAACATAGATGCATTAGCAAGAGGAACTATCATGTCAAAGACACCAGAAGATGCCTTGGACCTTTTTGAAGAAATGGCTAATACCTAAAGCCTCTGGTCCAGTTAGAGAGCTATTCCAAAGAAAGGGGGAGCAATTAAAGTTGATAGTTTGACACTATTAAATGCAAAGATGGATGCTTTATCTAAAAGAATGGATAAAATGAATGTCAATGCCATATCTAACTTGTCTTCCTCTTGTGAATTATGTCAGGGTAGTCATCCAACTATAGTGTGTCAGATGATGCAAAGCTTGTTTATATAGAATTTAAACTTTGTGAACAACTTTAAAGGATAGTAGAACCAAGTGCATGGCAACACCTATAATCCAAGTTGGAGAAATCATCCTAATTTCTCTTGGAGCAATCAAGGGAACAACCAGTGGAGGCCATAAGCACCACCTAGTTTTGTAGGGCATAATGTGCAACACCAACAATCAAATTACCACCAAGAAAAAACTTCATCTTCTGGGAGTTCTTTAGAGAGCAAGTTGGAGAAGTTCATGGATGTGATGTCCATAAAAATGAATCAACAAGATAAAGCTACAAAAAGGTTAGAAGGCATATTTGAGAAAATGTATCAAGATACTCAGCTGATGTTCAAGAATCACTCTTCCTCTATTCATAATTTAGAGGTGCAAATGGGGTAGTTGGAAAATTTTTTATCAATAAGGAATCAAGGTTCTTTGACAAGCAACACTGAGAAGAATCCAAAAGAATAGTTGAAGGCTATCACCTTGACAAGTGGAACAAAGATACAAATCCCAAAAGCAATAATAGAATATGAGCAGGAAAAGAATAAGGAAGAGGAGAAAGGGCAAGAGGATGAATGGGTTGAAGTGCAAACAGAGGAGAAGCTGCAAGGAGATAACAATAATAAGGAACGAGTAGTGGAGAAACCTACACCACCACTGGTGAAACCTTACAAACATCCAGCTCCATATCCTCAAAGACTAAAGAAACAGGAGCATGATCAATAATTTTCTAAATTTTTAGAGAGGTTTAAAGCACTTCACATCAATATGCCTCTGGTGGAATGTCTTTCGCAAATGCCTAAGTATGCTAAATTTCTCAAGGAACTGATTTCCAACAAAAAGAAGTTACAAGAATGTGAGACCATCACACTCACAAAAGAGTGTAGCGCTATCATCTTAAAGAAACTTCCCTTAAAAAGGAAGCATCCAGGGAGTCTCACTATTCCTTGTTCTTTGGGATGTGATTCTAGGGCTTCAATTAATCTTTTTCCTTTGTTTGTTTATAGGAAATTGGGATTAGGAGAAGCAAAACCTACAAGCATTCGATTACAACTTGCAGATAGGATAGTGAAGGAACTAGAAGGGATAGTAGAGGATGTGTTAGTAAAGGCTAGAAAATTTATTTTTTCAGTGGATTTTATAGTCCTTGACTTTAAAGAAGACGAGGAGCTTCCACTAATCCTTGGTATGCCATTCCTTTACATGACTAGAGCAATAATTGACGTCTATGATGGAACTCTTATATTAAGAGTGGGGGATGAGAGCTGTAAGTTTAATATCTATGAGACTATGAAATATCCCTATGATGAGGATTTTTGCATGCGAGTTGAAGTCATTGATGAATGTGTAAATGAAGTCCAACGATGGAGGTTGGCATGGTCTTTAGAAGTTAAAAATATTGAGAAGTGCTTACAGGTACAATCTTCTCAAGAAGAAGTGGCTCTTAAATACCCATACCAACCACACATACAACTACCAAAAACTGAACCCACACCACCCTCAATCATAAAACCACCAAAATTAGACTTGAAGTCATTACCTCAATATTTAAGGTACACTTTTCTTGGTGATAACCAAACTTTACCTGTGATTATATCTTCTAAACTTAGCAAGGAGCAAGAGGATTTATTGGTGAATATGCTGAAAAGAAAAATAAAGGCAATTGGTTGGCAGATTTCAGATATAAGAGGAATAAGTCCCTTTTATTTCATGCATAAGATTTTGATGGAGGATGGACACAAGCCAACCATTGAAAGGCAGAGGAGGCTTAACCTGAACATGCAAGAGGTGGTAAAGAAAGAAGTGCTCAAACTACTTGATGTAGGAATTATTTATCCAATCTCTGACAGTTCTTGGGTTAGCCCAATTCAGTGTGTGCTGAAGAAGGGGGGAATAACAATTGTGCAAAACACAGAAGGAGAGTTCGTTCCTAAAAGAGTTGTGAATGGATGGAGAGTGTGCATTGATTACAAGAAACTGAACTCATCCACAAGGAAAGACCATTTCCCATTACCCTTTATTGATCAAATGTTGGAGTGGATAGCAGGACATGATTTTTACTGCTTCCTAGATGGTTATTCAGGTTACAATCAAATTGCAATAGCTCCAGAAGACCAAGAGAAGACCACCTGTACATGTCCTTATGGCACATTTGCATACAGGAGAATGCCATTTGGGTTATGTAATGCTCCTGCAACTTTTAGAGATGTATGATAGCTATATTTGCAGATTTAGTAGAGGAGATCATGGATGTTTTCATGGATGATTTTTCTGTCTATGGAAACTCATTTGAAGGATGTCTGAGCAATTTGGAGCAAGTTCTAGCACGTTGTGAGGAAACAAATTTGGTGCTGAATTGGGAAAAGTGCCATTTCATGGTAGATGAAGTTATTGTACTTGGACACAAGGTATTGTACTTGGACATTTGAGGAATTCCATCAAGTTTCATACTTGAAGGAATTAACTGGATGATCAAGTTGATGGTCTAGCTCATGGACCATTAAAAGAGTGCTTCTTGGGGGCTCAACCAAGACTTTATTTTTTTATTTGTATTTGTATTTTCATTTTTTTTATTTGTTTCTTGTTGACTGGTTATTTGCAAGTTTATTCTATTTTTAATAATTGTTTTTGGTGCATTTCAGGGAATGAAAGAAAAGTTGGAGCTCTAGAAGAGGTCTTGTGAGTTAAATGTTTAGTGGAGTTTTGTTTTGAGTGACTTGAAATTTAAATTTATGATGCATTATTGTCTATGTGTGTTGAATTTCTAATTCAGCGAAATTTTGAAGTATGCATATACAGGCCACACGGTCGTGTGCATTTCGCACATGGCCGTGCGTCTTGCGTCACCACTTCTGAACCATTAGGTCACAAGGTTGTGCTTATTCTGCACACGGTTGTGTGCCTTATGGTGCCAGAACTCGACACACAGTTGTGCGCATTTCACACATGGCCATGTGATGAGACAGACCTAACTTTTAGAAAAGACATAAAATTTTGTTTTAAGTGGATTGTTCCACTTCCTAACACTCCACACTTCCCTAAAACCCTAGGGACTCCACTTTTCCCACTTCCCAAGCCCTATAAAACCTAACCATTGACCACCTTTTCAATTTCTCATTTAATTTGAACCAAATTCCCATCATCCCACCCTATATATATAAACACTCACTTCCTCTCTTCACAATTCATTCTCTACACCAATTTTTTTGTTTTAGCTTGAATAATGTTTATTTTATGTGTTTTTAATCATTTTAATTATGATGTTATATGGAACATTATGTGTTATGTTTCATGTTTTGAATTAAAGTATTTTTTTCTTTTCTTTTGTCAAGGATTTTTATTTTAGGAATGTTACTTTTTCTTATTTTTCTGTTCATTTTTTTTCCAATTGTGCAATAAATATGGGAGGTTTGTCCAACCAATTTTATTCAAAAAAAAAAACTCTGTGCTAGCAGGTAGCACGGCCATGTGCATTTTGCACACGGCTGTGTGTGATACGTCATTAACCAGGTAGCACAACCATGTGCATTTTGCACACGGTCGTGTGACCTGATGCACTGGCACAGTCGATTTCCTCATAATTTGTCTTGTTTTGCACGTTGCAATGAGGACATTGCACATTTTAAGTGTGGGGGAGGAAATAAAATAAATAAATAAATAAATTTATTTTGCAAGCCTGTTAATTGTGATTTTATTTGTTTTTATTTATTTCCTTATTCTATTGAAGTTTAGTTGACCTTAGTTTCCTAAGTAAGCTAAACTTCCTGAATTAATGAGTAAGCAATTTTTATTGAAATTGGAATGTTTTGTTTTTTGTAATTTTTTTTATTTTTTTTCTTATTTAAACTCTGCTGATTTTTATTTTTGTTCTTGTAAATTCCATTTTTTTTGTTTTATTTTAGTACTAACATTGTTATGATGGCTAGAAAAAAGACACAATTTCAAGGAAAGATGCTTAGTGATGGCAAGAGCAAACCTAAAGACATGAGGGAGGATTATGAAGCTTTCTTTGCCATTTATTCTGAAGAAGAAGGGAAGAGATTCTGCTCCTTAGTTAAGAGAAATTTCTGCAAGCCAAAATACTTTAATGATAAGGTACTGTTGAATATGGGTATTAAAGGAACAATAGATATGTTTTGCAATAAATTATGGTGGTTAAATTGGCTACAGCCCAATATGATGTATTCTTTGTACTCATAATAGAATTTTACACTACATTTAAGATTTTAGATGCACCTCTAGGGATCTTGTCATGTAGGTTCTTTGGGAAAGAATACTTATTTGACTATGAAATCATGTCTCAAATCTTTGGTTTTCCTCAAAGAGGTGTTTGTCAACCTCCTATGGATTATAATATGAGTAGTTTTTGGCATGAAAGCACTAGAGGTGATAAAGTTTGTGAGGGTCAAATAATGACTAGTGGTTTGATCAAAGATCACTCATATTTAATCATGCATAAATTCATGGCACATACAATCTTTGGAAGAAAAAATAGTACTAGGGTTTTCCCTGATGAACTATTCATGTTATGGTGCTTGAAGACTAACACAAAAGTATATAGTACATACTTTGGTTTGTGTTCTATGTGGAGGGTTATTCAGGCTAGAAAGGCGTTGATCTCAATGGGGCATATTGTCATCGGATTGGTATTGTATTTTGCTCCATCTGAATTTGCCAAGCATAAATTGGAGCCTTTAGAAGCTGAGTCCCTTGATGAAGATTACCTAGTGAGTGCTGAAATCATCACCGAATTCAATGAGTTTCATGATGTAATGGGTAGAAGATGCTACATGATCCGTCAATTGGCAATGCAATATGGTGAAATACCTTTACCCCCTAATGCAGTTGAAAAAGGAGATAATGGGAGTGAAGCTTAATCAAGGAAGCGACGGAACACTGAAAAATGGAGTGACGACATCATGGAAAATATCAAAGAGCTACTGGATATCTCTGACAATAGGATTGGGAATATGGTTATGGATTTATCCAACCAGTTAGAGAAGTTCGAGAGGCGATGTAAATCCAAAGCTAAAAGGTTACAACTTTAAATTGATGAAATCTTTCGCATCCTTCCTCAAATCAAAAGATCTAACGTTATAAATGAAGCTGCAAAGTGCATCATGGTCACACCATATATTCCCCCTGCAGTTTCACCGGAATAGAGGGAGTATACTGTTCTTTAATTTTCTTTTATTTATTTACTTTTCATGATTGTATGATTGTGTGTTTGTTTTACATTAAGAATTTACATGCTTTATTTATATTTTATTATTTTATTATTTATTTTATTTTATTTTATTTTATTTTGTTTTACCCTTTTTGTGTGTTTGTGCCTTCCTCTTAAACTTGAATTTTTGCAACATATATACCTTTAGAGCCTTATTCATTAACCTTAGTTTTCTTGAAGAAATGCCTTAATCTTCCCTTAATGGATCGTTTTAAATTTTTAAATTAGAAGAGCAACTTATGGTTAAGAATTTTTACATTTTAATGAACATTAATGCTTACTTTTCTATTGAACATGTGAATCTAGATGATTAATATTTGAGAAAAGTATTTGTGAGTAGGAATTTGAGGTTGCTTTAGAGTGGGTGTAAATGTTTTTAAAAAAAATCAATCAAGGAGCGAGATGGAGCATAAAACGCACTCATTTAGAGCTTAAAATTGAAAAGAAAAATATTTTAAATGCTCCTTCTACTCCAATGCTCTTTAAGAGTAAGAGTATCCAAAGGACCCTTTTTGGAGGTTTCCACACTGAGTAATACAAGAAAGGTGGGGGATGCTGAGATTGGGAAGATATTAATTGATGAGCTTCTTAGCCTCTTTATTGTTGGCACGAATCCTACTTGTTTTTATGTCTTGAGTGTCAATCGTTTGTTTTCATATTTTCACTAGAAAAGTATGCTCTTCACACGGTAATAATATATTCTTGACCTCAATTGTTGTTTTACTTTTCAAGTTTATAAACTTTTTATTAAAGGGAGATTATGGTAGTTAGTCAAGTTAAAGCTAGTTAATGAGTATGATTCTTTAGGTAGATATGTGTTTTCAGGTTTTGCTTAAGGACAAGCAAATATCAAGTGTGGGGGAATTTGATGAGTGTGAAAAATTCAAGTTATTAAGTAGTTTTCATTTTAGGAAAAATTCAATTTCAGTTAAGTTAATGTTTCTTTTATTCAGTTTTTATTTAGTTAAGTACTTACTGCATCTGTCGTGTGTTTAATTATTTTTACGTATTAGTTGGTTTATTTTTGGTTGATTTTTATGTAATTAGGGAAGTCAAAGAACAGTAGAGGAAGGCTACATGGGAGCCGTGGGCACTTGAAGTGGGCTCAAAAAGCAATGGAGGTCAATATACAATAATGCTGAAAATGGGATGTGCACGGCCGTGTGGAAAATGCACACGGCCGTGCGACCTGGTGATTGGAAAAATTCAGAGGTGAATTTAATTGCTGACTCATGAGGGAAAAGATGGATATTTCACATGGATGTAACCCTAGGGCTTGTAATTACGGTTTTATAAGAGGGTAGCCACCATAAACAAAGATATAAATAGATTATTATTCATCACTTAAAGGATACAATATATTTTTTTTAGAGAATATTCGGAGAGCAGTTTGGAAAAATAAGGATTTTTCTTGCTTATGTTAGTTTGAAGATTTGAGAATAAGAATTAAAGAACATCAAGCTTCTTATTGAACAGGGGGTTTCTTCTATTCAATTGTGTTTATTCATCCTTAATTTTAATTTAATGATGATGTTTATTTTCTTTTATTCTTTTTCTTTATCTCTTACAATTAACATGAGTAGCTAAATTATTGGTTAGGGTTCTTATTGCAAAACAACCATGGGCTAATCATAATTAAACCTAAGCCATTAATCTAGATCCTTTGGTTATTGTTGAACTTAATGTCTTCTTAGGATTGATCACCCTTTGATTGAATATACACAATAAAACTTGATCAAGAGATAGGTTGTATTGGATTTAAACAATAACCTGTTAGATGCTTTCTTAGTTGAGAAACACTTAAGCAACTAATATTAATTAAGGGTTGATGCTTAAACTGGGTTAACCAAACACTTAGTAGATGAGAGCTTTAAATCTAAGAACGTCAATGTACTTGGTTAATCATAGGGTTGTCTTAGGAGGAAAGCCTATGATTCTTGAGAAACCCTCAAATTGGATTAAGGTTAGGTGTGGCTTAGTAGTTAATTTATCTTAAATAAAGGTTAAATTTATAATAAGAACCCTAGCTCTCTAAAGTGACTGTTATCTCATTGTGATTTTTGTGTTTTGTTTTAGTTTAATTTTTAGTTTAATTAAAAATACCCTTTTTCGTTGTTTAAACAAATAAACACAACTAGTATCACTGTAATCAATTTGTAATCTCTGTGGGATTGATATTTAATTACTACTTGTATGAATCTGTATACTTGTGGAAGACCACCAGGCACCATTGTCGGAGATTAACAGAGCTAACATCATAATTATGATAGTTTATTTGGATTAGAGTAACTTTTCTTTTTAGTACTTTATTTTTAATCTGTTTTACTCTATTTTAGGTGCTCTTGTTGCTATGTATGCACACTAGACATACTGAAAAAGAACCTTTAATTTTTGTCCCTAACTTGTCTAAAATTGAGAAAGAGAATTATAGGAAAAAGAAGAGTGCAATTGAGGAAATGACAGAACAGTAACAAGCGGCAATTAAAAGAACTCTCTTAAAGTTCTCCATGCCCTAATTAAAAGGTGCTCAACATAGCATAACGAGGCCAAATGTCCAAGCTAACAATTTTAAGATCAAGCTAGTGCTTCTACAAATGATCCAATCCATGGTTCAGTTTCATGGCTTGCCTTTAGAAGACTTGAATACACACATCTCAAATGTCCTTAAGATATATGACACTTTGAAATAAAATGGTGTGTCAAATGATGCAATACGTCTTCAGCTTTTCCCTTTCTCTTTTAAGGATAAAGCAAAAGCATAGCTTAACTAGCAGCCACCTGCATCGATCACAATATGGGATCTCCTTGCAAGAGCGATTTTATCAAAATACTTCCTACCCATAAAAATGACAAAAATGATTAAAGACATCACAACCTTTCAATACTTTGAGATTGAATTTTTGTGTTATGCATGGGAAAGATTTAAAGAGATTCATCGAAGTTTCCCACACTATAGTCTTCCAAGGGATGTCCTTATCTAAACCTTCTATAACAGTGTAATGAGGTCCACAAGAGATATCAAAGACACAGCAGCTGGAGGATCTCTTATTCAAAAGATTGTAGATTAAACTTTTAATCTTTTGGAGGAAATGGCCAACAATAATTGCTTATGGCCTTTAGATACACAAATGGCACCTAAGCCATGATGGTTAATAGGAGTAGATGTTGTCACTTTAGTACAAGCTCAAATTGCAACCTTATCAAAGCAAATTGGAGACTTGGTGTTAAGAGGTAATAATGTCCCGCCTACGACTATTTTGTCTTATGAACATCGTCATATGCTTGGTCATTCAACATTTGAGTGTAGCTTGGGAAGTGAAAACATGTATGGAGATGGTACATTAGAGAATTACAGCTATATTGGGAACCAATTCTAACTAAGGTAACTAAACAACAATCTATTTTCAAATACTTACAACCAAGGTTGAAGAAATCACCCAACTTCTCATAGAGAAACAATCAAAATGCATAAGGCTTCTTAAATCAATTCTTTAAGCCACCACTACCTGGATTCTAAGCTAAATCAATTAATGATAAATTTGCAGCTATAGAAATGAAGCTTGATAAATTCTTTGATATTGTCATATCCAAAATGACTAGCCAAGATAAGAATAAAAAAAGAATGAAAGCAAAATTTGACCAAATTGTTAAGAATCATGCATCTTCAATACACAACATTAAAGTTCAGCTAGGGAAATTAGCAAATGTTGTTGCCACAATAGCTCAAGGCCATTTACTAAGCAATACAGAGCTTAATCCAAAGGAATAAGTGAAAGCAATCACCCTATGAAGTGGAAAAGAGCTTTAAGAACCCAAATCAGTCCCATCAAATTAAGGCTGATGATGATAAGGAAAATCAAGGCATGGCAAGTGAAGAAGTGCAAGAGAAGTCCAAAGAGCATAAGCATGAAGAACCCAAAGAGAAGTAAGTGAAGCAATAAGCTATTGTTTATACATCCAAACATGCTGTGAAATTTCCTTTTCCTTTGAGACAAAGAAAGATGAATAAGATGAGAAAAATTTGCTAAATTCCTTGAGACTTTCAAAATATTGGAGTTAAAGCTACCTCTTTCAGAAGCCTTGAGTGAAATGCCAAAGTATGCAAAGTTCCTTAAAGACATAATGAATAATAAGTGCAAATAGAATAACAACAAGATTGTGCCTCTCACAGAAACATGCACCTATATCATTTCAACTAAAATCCTAATTAAACTCAAAGATCCAGGGTGTTTTATAATTCCTTGTATTGTTGGTTCACAATAATTTTCTAACTGTTTATATGACTTAAGAGTTAGTATTAACCTTATGCCTCTCTCACTTTTTAAGGAATTGAAGCTAGGAGATGTTATCAACACTAATATGACTCTTCAACTTAATGATCATTCAATTAAGAAGCCATATAGAGTAGTTGAAGATGTGCTTGTCAAATTTGATAAATTTGTGTTTTCGATTGATTTTGTGATTTTAGACTTTGAGCAAGATAAGCATTGTTCTCTCATATTAGGGGGACCATTTCTCAATACCATAAAGGTTATGATTAATGTACATAAAGGGAAGATCACATTGTAATTTGGAGAAGAGAAGGTGGAATATGTTATGAGAAAATTCATAAGGGATATGAAAACTGATGAGTAACATGTCAAAGTAGAGGTACTAGTGAGAAGAAGTATAGTGGAAGCAAGATCAATCCTAGTACTGCAGCAAGACACAACCTATAAAGAATCCTTGCTACCTCAAGGGAAAAACAAAGTGAAGAAAGCTAAAAATAAAAATAAAAACCTAAGGATGAAAGCAATGCAAGCATTCAAAGTACTATATGTTCCCAAGTAGCATGCTTATTTAAGGGACAAGATTATGCCTAAATCAATTCAAGATGATAAAAAAGAACATCAAGAATTATTTGATACTAAGGGTGAAGGATGCTTATCCTCCGCACGTTGTTGAAAAAATGACAATGGAGTATGGTCAAGCTAATGACCTTAAATTAGCATGTTTTATTTTGCTTTGCTAATTTATATTTTAATAAGTGTACTTGTTTTTTTAGCATGCATTTTCAACTCTTCTCCTTCTTCCCTAAAATAGAGTAACGACTTCACTCTTCCTCCATGTCATCTTAATAAAAGAAGAAGGTAGAAGTATTAACATCCGATACACCACTTTTATTAAAAGAGGTAGATTTCGTAAAGGAATATGGAGCATTATTTTTTATTCACTTTTGTAAAGAAGGAGATAAGTGTAAAAAACTTATTCACCATCCGTTTGTTATTCCTAAGAGATTAGATATGGAGACTTTAGAAGATATAAAACTCAAAGATAGGATGCTTGAACTATGTGATAGATTAGGATGGAAGAAGTTTGTTGAGTTGAATCATGATGTTTATAAACATTTAACATTAGAATTTTGCACAACTCTAAAATTTTCTGTTCAAACCCATAAGAAATTTAAGTGCAGGCTTAATGGGACACCTATTTTGATTGATTATGACATTATGCATAAAGTGTTTAGGTTTGCAAAAGGGGGAGTGTGTGAATCTCCAACAAAATACAAGCCCAAGGAATTTTGGAATGAAATTTCTTGTAAAAAGGAGGATTAGGATCATCAAGTATATGAATGGTTTAATTAAGGATTATAGCTATATCATCATGCATAAACTAATATGCCATTCTATTATTGAAAAGAAATATAGCAGCAAAATCTCCATCTAAGAGTTATTGATGTTATGGTGTGTATATACCCAAACAAGGATTTGCACAACTTACTTTATTCTTCAGACATTGTGGCATGTCGCTCGTGCAAAGAAGTCATTGATTTAAATAGGACATATTGTAATAGGTTTGGCTTTATAATTTCATGTCTTTGATCTATGCAAAACTAAGATGCCTTCTATTTTATAGGAAAACATCAACTAACTCATGCTCACAAGAGCCAAGATTTTCTCAATGACAATGGAATTGAGAGATCCAAAAATAAGAAAATGTTATCACTTGATAAAATTTTCTATAAAGAGGCAAAACTTGCCTAAACTATATGAGAGTAAAGATGAGGACAATGATATAAGAAGAAAAATTAACACCTCAACTAGCCCAATCATTAAATGAGGGGTAGAATCAACACCTCAACTAGCCCAATCATCAAGTGTTGGAGAACTTGGACCTTTTAACAACAATAATGGATTCTTAATTCCAAAGCCTTAAGAATTCAATGGACTCTCACTTTTAGAACCTTGAAAAATCAATGGAGGACAAATATAATGAACTGAATGACAGACTTATAAACATAAAAGAGGATTAATCCTACAATTTCATTAAAATGATGAAATACTTTAAGGAAACATGGCATGGGAATCTTCTGCCACCATCTCCTATTAAGAGACATCTTCACATCCCTCCTTCACAACCTTCAACATTTGCACCTCCAAACTCTCCTTCACCTCAAAGAGAGTAACTTTTATTCCCTAGTTTATTTTTATTTTTAGTTAGCTTTAATCATTTTTGCTTTTCATGTTTATAATTTTTTCTTTTGATTTTTTATTTGGGTTTGAAGTGTGTTTATGCATAATTGATGTTTTATGTTTTGTATTTAGGTGCCCCACACATATTGAGGACAATGTGTCATTTAAGTATGGGGGAAAGGGGAACCATTTTTGCATTTTTTGCACATCATGTGTATATTTTGGTATATAACATGAATTTCTTTATCATTTTTGTAACTTGGCCCAAATGCTTGACACTTGAACCATTGTGAATTATCAATTTGTCTTGTTAAGCCTATGTTATTTAATATTTTGTTAATGGCTAGTTTAAGTTCATTTTAAGCTTTGTTAACACTTTGAGTTGAGAATTTTAAGCTTTTAATCAATCTAATACGTGTTGTTGTTCATTTGAGAAAGTTATGAATTGTTGTTTTGGGTTTGAGCATAGTGAATGAACTAGATTCCTTTGTAAGGTTGCTTTTGGTCGCATGTGAAAGGAATTGTAAAAATACTCTCTCCTATTCTAAAAAAAAAAGAATAATGTGCTAGGAACTTAAATTCCTTTTTACTCTAATGCTCATGCGAAACAGTAAAAGTATTCAAAGAAACCTCTTAAGGTGTTCACATTGAGTATTTCGGGAAAGATGAGGACCTACTAATAAAAGGAAGAAGAGCACAATTTAAAATTAAAATAAAAAGGAAAATAGTTAATTTTCGCATGCCAAATTGAAAGTCACCTTAGTTTGAAATCTCTTTCATTCATTTGTATTTTTCCTAAGATTTCAATTCATGATTATATGATTTTGAATGGATAACATGCTATTCACTTGGTAATAAAATGTTTTTCGCCTTGACTTGTTAACTTTGCTTTTTAGAATTGTAAGCTAGCTACTAAAAGAAGATGGTGATGTGAGCTTAATGATATTTGAATATACATTGTGTTCATTGCATTGATGGTTTGTGTGTTCTTTAGGTTACTTGAGGACAAGTAAAGATTCAAGTGTGGGGGTATTTGTTGGTACCAAATTACATATAGATTTATGACACATTTTAGCATTCATTCATCCATTTTAGGTAGCATTTAGTATAGGTTATCATATATGAATACATAATTTTATATTTTGTTTTAATTTTATACGGAAAAGAAGTATAGAGGTGTGTTGATCCACGATCACAAGTTCCTAATAGCCAAACTCTCTATGGCAAGTGCAACATTTTAGCGATCTCCACTCCTTCTCTAGTTTCGCCTTTTCTGTGATTGCAACTTTACCCACGATTGCGACAAGCTCATTTCCGGCACAAGATATGTTGAGGTAGACATTTTAAAAAAAGAAAATCTAAGGGAAGTGAAGGGACATTCTAGAGAGATTATAAAAGGATAAGAACCATGATTTGGAGATGATAATTCAGAGGAGAATCAATCTTGAAGAGGACCTATAATAACCAAGAGAGGGAAAATGAGAAAGAAGGGAAAATAAGCTAAGAAGAAGAGCCTCCATTGAAGACCCACAAGCTTTTTTATAACACTTTCTTCTTCCTTCTCTAGTGGTTATTTTTTGATATTATCTTGGGTTGTTATTGAATATTGGATAATGAATTTTAAAGCCATGTTTAGCTAAGTTTATTATTGTTGTTGGAATTTTTAGAAACCCATTTGAATTAAGTTCAGTTAATAAATTTAATTCTTATTTATCTTGCATATTATATTTGTTGAGCTTGTTGTGTGTTGTGTTATGGACAAATACAACCTTTGTTTAGATCTATACATTGAGAAATAGTAGATTTAATAGACCCATAAAGGCTTGTTAGATTTATCAATGACTTAAGAGAGTATGACTAAGTCTAATCCTCTATGAGAGAGCTTGACTAAATCTATTCCTCTATGACTTTGCTTAATGCTTTGCAAGTTTGATATTGTCTTATTTTATGGTGATAATGAGAGTTAAGCCATGCTTATTTAATTAATGTTTGTTTGTGGAGATTATCATTACTTGAGAAAGAGTGTTAATTGGTTCATGAAAGCTTGAGATGTACATTGAACTTAAATTGATCTATTACTTGAATTGAAGATAATGTGGTGTAAAACTTCCCAAAAATATGTTTTGATATTGATTCATTCCCTCATAATTTGATTAGTTAAAGTTTGATTTGGATTCCCATATTTTCTTATTATTTGCTTTATTCAAATCCTATTTGCAAGCTCTAAACATACTAAACTAAAGCTAATAGGTGCTTCATCTTCAATTCTCGTGGGAATGATACTTTACTCACTACTTTATTACTTCTCAATATGTGCACTTGTGGTAGGAGTTCAACACTCTCCAAGCATATTCTGAGGTGCAAAATGCGATTTCAGCTATCATCGATTTAAAAGAGAAAGCCTGCTCCTATTATACAGTTTATTAATATTAAGGTTATATAATATCCCAATTTACAAAAAATAAGATGAGAAAATAATTATTTTTAATTAACTTTTTAGATAATATATTAATTATGATCTTTTTTAATATAAGATGTAGTACTACTAGTGGTAAGATTTTTATAATCACATATTTTTGTATGCTAAAGTCAATTATGTCAGTGTATGCAAATATAATGTTTTAACATCACAATTAATTAATTGTGATGGTCCATTGTTGAAATTTCTCATGGTTGGTCCTTCACAATTTATAAATTTATTTACAAGTAGAAATCAAATTTTTATGAATGAAAGATTTATTGTACATGTACACTCATTCAGGCAATTGCTGATTGGATGAAGTCCAAGCACATATTTTTAAACACACATCCAACCATAATCAAACAATGTGGGATCTAAAAAGGACCAACTATCAGAGCATACCGCATACCATCATAATCGCTTTATGTAAATATGCTTTTTTTTTTAATGAAAAACTTATTGTACATGCACACTCACCCAAGTTATTATTGACTATATGAAACCCATATACATGCTTTTAAACACACATATTTAATCACAATAAAACAATGTGGGATTTAAAGAGGACTAGTAGAAATCAAAATTTATTAGCACATATTAATCTATCTTAGTATAGAAATTTTCCATCTTAATCTAAGATAGACTTCAAATCAATCGGTAGGTATAAGATTCGATTCTTACCATCGTCGATTTAAAAAGGGAAGAGTGTTTCTATTGTGTAATTTATCAATATTAAAATTATATGACCTTTTAATTTATTAAAAAATAAAATGGAAAAATAATTATTTTTAATTAACTTTCTAAATAATATAATAATTATTATCATTTTCAAGATAATATGTAGTACTCTCAATGGTAAGATTTTATAGCCACGTATTTTTGTATGTCAAATCAATCTGTCATTAAGATAGACTTCAAATCAATCTTATTTTTAATTAACTTTCTAGATAATATAATAATTATGATGATTTTCAAGATAAGATGTAGTACCACCAGTGGTAAGATTTTATAACCACATATCTTTATATGCCAAGTCAATCTGTAATTAAGATAGACTTCAAGTCAATCGGTAGGTGTGAAATTTGAATCTTACCAGGGAAAAGTGTTTATATTGTGTAATTTATCGATACTAAAATCATATAATCTTATAATTTATATAAAAAAAAGATAACAAATAATTATTTTTTATTAACTTTATAGATAATATAATAATTATTATCATTTTCAAGATAAGATGCAGTACTACCACTTGGAAGATTTTATAACCACATATTTTTGTATGCCAAGTCAATTTGTCATATGCAAATATAATGTTTTAACATCACAATCACTCACAAATGAGCTTTAGTGCAACTGATAAAGTAGAGGTATCTATGACTAAGAGATCATAGTTTCAATTTTTAGGATACATAAATTATGATTCTTAATCATAATGTATATGATATTTCTTATATATATATTTTATATATACCTAATATATATATATATATACTCACAAATGAGCTTTAGTGCAACTGACAAAGTAGAGGTATCTATGACTAAGAGGTTATAGGTTCAATTTTTAGGATACATAAATTATGATTCTTAATCATAATGTATATGATATTTCTCATATATATATATATATATATATATATATTTATTTATTTATTTATATAAAACATCACAATTAATTTCCTTTCCAATTGTTGAAATTTCTTATGGTCGGTCCCTCACAATTTATGACTTTAGGTACAAGTAGAAATCAAAATTTATTGGTACATATCACTCTATCTTAGTACACAAGTTTTCTATCTTAATCTAAGACAGACTTCAAATCAGTCGGTAGGTGCAGAATCCGATTCTGATCATCGTTAATTTAAAAAGGAAAAAGTGTTTATATTGTGTAATTTATCGATACTAAAATTATATAATCTTATAATTTTAAAAAAATAAGATAACAAATAATTATTTTTTATTAACTTTCTAGATAATATAATAATTATTATCATTTTCAAGATAAGATGTAGTACTACCACTTGGAAGATTTTATAACCAAATATTTTTGTATGCCAAGTCAATTTGTCATATGCAAATATAATGTTTTAACATCACAATTACTCGCAAATGAACTTTAGTGCAACTTAAATTATGATACATAAGTTCAATTTTTAGGATACATAAATTATGATTAAGTATGATTCTTAATCATAATAAATAATATTTCTCATATATATATATATATATATATATATATATATATATATATATATTTTTTTTTTTTTTGTGTATTTCAATTATAACCAATATGTATTATTGTTGGAAAAAAAAAACATCACAATTAATTTCCTTTTTAATTGTTGAAATTTCTTATGGTCGGTCCCTCACAATTTATGACTTTAGGTATAGGTAGAAATCAAAATCTATTGGCACATATCACTCTATCTTAGTACAGAAGTTTTCTATCTTAATCTAAGACAAACTTCAAATCAATCGGTAAATTTCTGCGTGACAGCTCAACAAAAATGTCTTACTTTTGCGCAACATGACACAATAATAAATTGATGACATTACTATTGTAAAAATTATTGAAACAGAAATGAGATTTGACACGGGCAGCAGAAAAAAGCGTGATTAAAAATGGAGTGAGTACTAAAAAAAGACAGTCAAATGAAATTGTCCCCGATTTTATAAGGGTAGTTTCATAAGAAAAAAATTAATATACAAATACGGTCTGCTATAAGTATCAGGACTCTTATTGAAAATGAGCCACAATAATACAGTAAATTTGTGTAATGTATTCATCAAAGTTCGTTTGGCGTTCAATAAAATTATAGTATCTGACAAAAATGTAGACCCTACCTGCCTCTCTCAAGTTTGATGTGATCAAGCAACCCTTCCTATGGCTATGGAGATGGAACATCACTCCTCCTCTCTTGCTTTTTGCTATAAAGTTACTTTAGCTTAGTTTGGAATTTTTTTTTAAGTGAAGTTTGGAGTCCAAAAATCACTAAATGTATTCGGATATTTTAATTAGATTAACATCTTTTTAATATTTTTATTCTATTTTAATCTGGAAATTAATAATAAAAAATAATTAAGAAATATGTATTGAAAATTAACTTTTTAAATTGGAATATAGATAAAAAATAAGAAAGAAATATAAATGTTTATTTTCTTGTTTAACTAATCTCTCTAAGTTTAGAGAAAAATAACAGACTATAAAAAATAAAATTACTTATATATTATTATATTTTTATTTATTTTTACAAAATAAAGGAAACATAAAATACTAAAAATTAGTTGTTGGGATAAAATATTAAATATAAAATATCCCGTGGCTGTTATGCGTCTATATATTATTATAGAATGATAAAATATTTTGATAACTGTTAAGGAAAGACCTTGTTTAATTTGAGATTCTAGTGGTAGGATTTTTGTACGCCAAGTCAATTCTGTCAGTGTATCCAAATATAATGTTTTAACATCACAACCAATAAATTGTGATGCCCCTTTTTAAATGTTGAAATATCTCATGGTACGACCCGAGACCTACCCTTGGCGTGCCTCACCCCGGATGGAAGTTGACACGAAATTGATAATATCACATGGAAGTTGCTCGCAGATTACTATGTTATAGATTTGCCAAATGATGAAGTCTTCAAAAATCTAATTTTAACTTTTGCTTTACATAACATGGCGTTAAAAATTATTAATATAAATTCTTAATATTTTTTGTTCACAAATCAATTGTTCAAGCATACTGAATCTTTTAAAAGATTTCACTAAATTTTTATTAGATTTTTGGACAATTTGTAAAAATTTACATAGTCACTTGTCATGCAATCTACATGGACAATTTATCCAAGAAAAAGACTTTGTACTTAATAATTGCAAATGTCTAAATAAATTGGCCAACTTGTATGGATATAATGAACTTGTATAAAACAGTAATTACTCTTTGTACTATAAATAGGGTTCTGTAAGGCAATGAGAAAAAGCAATTTTTTTGAGTGAAAATCAAGTGAGAGCAATTAGTAGGAGCAAATAAATTGTGTTATGTGTGATTTGATTAGTATTAGTAAGAAAGATTATAGAAAAATGGTGTAGAGTGAAAGTGAGCTTAAGTGTGTGGGTAGATATGTATTGAGCCCCCTTTGATTAGACATTACCTTGAATCTTCCCTCCATTCTTACCACGGGGTTGATTCTTCTTTTTAGTGAAAAGCTCTACCTCTTCATTATTCAAGGAGACTTCGCCATTTGTTTTGCTAGAGTTTCTTGACTTGCTAACAAATTCTCTAAGTCTTCAATAGAAGGTTATAAGGGCCAACCTTGAACTACAACTATAAAACTATGGTACTGAGGTCGTAAGCAATAACACAATAATTAGTAGTCTAAGAATTTTAAACATTCGTGAATGTTTTAACTGCAGCTAAAAAGGATGCTAAGCCAAAAATTGCTAGTCTAAGAAGAAGACTGTTCAAAGCAATAGAGCAACAACAAGAAATCGCCATTAGGATGAACTAGAGTGGGATGCTAAAGCATTATTTGTAGAAACAATACAAGTGAAAGATTGTTCCAATTGAGAGATTATGGAAGTCCTTAGTTTTATGGCTACCATAATAGAAAAGGAGTAAGCATCTAGTGCTTTGAGTTCTCATTGAATTAATTATAAGAAATGTTGGATCTTTGATTTTAGTTGTTCCACTCACTTGAAAGAAGATAGAAGCAAGCTCCATAAAGCTTTAGAATTCAAAGGAAAGTGAGTTATAATAACAGTAAATAACTTGCTAGTACTAATTACTCATATTGGTGACATGGTGATCACTTCTTGTTCAAATCAATAATAGGTGAAGTTGGAGGATGTATACAGAATATCAGGTATGAAGAAGAATCTTCTATCAATTTCATAGTTAATCGATTTTGATAACTTTATTATGTTTGGCCCCAAAAATGTCAAGGTTTGTTAGTAAGTTAAAATAGTTGACATACTAATAATGGAGGGATAGAAAGTGGATTCCATGTATGTCTTATTAGTAGAAGATCCTTATATGGAGAAGACAAAAGGCATTATACAACTAACTTGTGGTATGTGAGATTAGGACATGTCAACTACCATAAACTAAAAGGGTTGCCTAATATTGATATTCGTAATGATGTAGTTTATATTGGATGTCAGTATGGAAAGGTGCATTAACATCCATATAAAGAGTCATCATTCAGAGCCAAAAAACTTCTAAAGTTGATTCATTTAAATGTGTTCGGGAAGGTGAAGTAGTCATAAATAAAATGGAATTCATTACATAGTGAAATTTATTAAAGATTATTCAAGGTATGTTTGGGTTTATTTCATAAAAGAAAAATCTGAAACTCAAAATTTAAAGAATTCAAGTTGATGGTTGAAAGTGAAGTTAGGAGCAAAATCTAATGCTTTTATAATGATAATAAGGGAGAATATATCTATAAAGAGTTCTCAAGTTATCTTTCTAGTGCAAGATTAAGTGACAATTGACTTGTTTAAAAATAACATAAAAAAATGGTATTGTAAAGAGGAAGAACAAGCACCTAGTAGAAATATGCAGGAGTATATTACATACTAAGAATGTCCCTATAAGATTTTAAGTTGAATGTATGAGAACAACAACTCATATAATCAACAAACTTCCTCAACCAAAAATGGAATTTATGTCTCCATTTGAGAAACTGTTGAACATAAAACCCACAGTGAACCACTTAAAAGTATTTGGTTATGTTTGTTATGTATTTGTACCTGATCATTTATGTAGCAAGTTTGACAAGAAGGAAATTAAGTGTGTCTTTATGGGCTATAATGAGAATATAAAAGGATGGAGATATTATGATCCTATAATTGGAAAATGTTGTCTCAAAAAATATTGCATTTAATGAGACATTATAATGGTTAACACTAATGTATATTGCACTTCCTCACTCCAATGAAGTAGAATAACTACATGAAAAGCGTGAGCAGTCCATAGAAACTTAGCAAATTCTATAGCTTGTCATATAGTCTCAATCTCAAGAAAGGTCATGGCAAACTGGTATATCACAAATAAATGATGAAGATTAATAAGCAATGAAGATACTAGAAGAATAACCTATATAATAGGAAACATCACCATTACAACATGTATGATCCATCTTTTAAATTCTCTTTATCTTTTCTTTCCTCTTACTTCTAACCAATTCTATAATGCAGGTCATTTAAGGGGTCTATTATCTGAAGGATGTCTAGCACTTGCTTATGAATGAATACAACCTTAAAGAGAAAAACTTGAATGAGATTTAGATTGAGTATGAGGTAAAGCTAAATAAAATGAAAGAGCTTATTGTTCAAGCTTAAAATGATTGAGCTATAAACTTCTCCAACTTTGAGAATGAGTAAAAGAAGAATAAAGAGCTCAGCGAGAATCTTACTACAATAGAGGGCCAAGTAGAGGACCTAGAGGCTGAGTGTGATGAGTTAAAATCAAAGTTAGCATAAGAAAATTAACCTTGATAAAGAGAAATATAGTTATAAAAAGGATCTAAGGACCTTTGTTAATATTGCTAAGGAAATTTTCTAAGTTTTTAATCTCGAGTGTCAAAAAGTCCTTTCTAAGCAAATTAATACTTTATATTTCTCCTAGTTTGAAAAAATATCATACATGGAGTTGGCTAAAATTGCCAGAAGGCAGTAAACTTTAACTTCTTATAAGCATTCAAAACTCTTAGGATTTTTTGAGATAAGTCACTCAAAAGCTCAGACTCCTACTCATTTAGGGCTTATCCGAGCCTAAAGAATGAAAATACCTTATGTCTCCTTTTTTTTGGCTTATACTACAATATAACTAACTATGTAAAAATTTTAAAGTATCAATGAAAATGAGCATTATCATCCATTAAATGTGATGTTTTACATATGGCTTTTACTTGTTACATTCAAGTAATTGATAACACTTTTTAAGAGTTTCTCCATTCTAATATCTCAAAAGCATTTTTTCTTTATCATCTTTTAGTTTATATGCTTCTTTGTTAGTACATTCCATAATCTAATAAGGAATCTTCCAATTAGGTCTAAGCTTTTTTGGTGCCTAAATTTGTTTTCCAATATCAGCTCTGCTTATGACAAAGTCTCCAACTTTAAAGGTTTGATTTTTAACTCTTTTATTGTGATACTTGGCAATATTCTACTTTTGAGCCTCTGTAATTATAGCTAACTATTCTTTAACTTCTTTGAACATGTCTAAGCATATTTGAATATTAGTTTTATTATCTTTCGAATTAACATCTTTTGTTACTTGAACACTTAGTGATTTAATATCTACTGGTATGACAGCCACTATTCTATATTCCAATTTGTACAGTGTTAGTCTATTATGCCCAAATAATGTTATAAAGCTCATCTATCCAGTTACCCTTCTTCCCATTCAACCTTTTCTTTATTCCCTATAGGATTGTCCTATTTGTAACCTCTATTTGGCCATTTATTTATGGATGAGTCATTGAGGTGAAGCTAAGCTTGATATTTAACTTAAAATAAAATTATTTGAAGCTCTCATTGCTGAATTGCTTTCCGTTGTCTATTATAAGGGTGTGGGGAGTCCAAATCTCCTGATTATTTCCTTTAAGAAGAAGTTTTTAATCTGAGCTTTCATGGTTTTATATACTGCCTCTACTCTATCCATTTAGTGAAATGGCTAGTTGCTATGATTAGAAATTTCTTTTAAGCTGTTGTTGTTGGAAAGGGTCCTAGAATGTCCATTCTTCAAATAACAAATGGCCAAGGACTTCTGACTATGTACTGAGGACTTATTGGTTTATAACTCAATTGAGTAAATTACTGACACTTTAAATAACTTCATACTAACTCGATAGCATCCATATTCATAGTAGGCTAATAGCATCCCTGTAGAATTATGTTTTTGACTAATGATTTCAGACCTTTATGGGAGCCATAAATCCCTTCATGTATCTCTTTGAATATGTACTTGCCTTTTTCAGGAGAAATGCACTTAGAACATGGATGGTTGAATGATCACTTGTACAAGTTTCCATTAATGGGGGAGTAATATATTGCCTTTATTCTTAATTTTTAGGCCTGGATGTTGTATTCAGGTACTTTACTTTCTACTAGATACTCAATGATAGGGCACACCACCTTGGTTGACTCGTCTACTAGTATGACTTCTTTTTTTTTAATAATTGGTATAGCCATTTCTTTTTTTATAGTTAAATTTTTAAATAAATCATTGTTCTCCGATGTAGCTTTTGCTAGAATGTCGGCTTTAGTACTCTAATTCCTTGGAATCTGAATGATTTTCCATCTACTACTTTCAAATTTGAGCTTATTTAGAAACTGGTGTGCTTTCTCTAAGTACTTAACCATAGTGGGATCTCTTATGATAAAGATTCCTTTAATCTGATTTATAGTTAATTGTGAGTCATAATATCTATAAATGTTTAACCTGCACTTTAGTGGCCAACTTTAGACTAATAATTAGATTTTCATATTCAGTTATGTTATTTGTTATTTTGTAGGTAATCTAGACGACGTATTGGATTTTGATTTTACCCAAGCTAAGTAATATTATTCCATCTCCTGAACCTTTTACACTTGACTTATCATCCACACATAGTTGCCACACTAGGAATACTTTTTTGGATTCTTCTCCAGTTGCAATCTCTTGAATGAAATTTGAAAGTACTTAAAGCTTTGATTGGTTTACATGACTTATATGAGATGTCATGCTCTCCTAGTTGAACTGACCACTAAATTAATCATTTGGATGTCTTAGGCCTCTATAGTACTTTTCTAAGGGGATAATTAATTCAGGTAACTACTGAGAGCACTTAGAAATAATGCCTCAACTTCCAAGCAGCATGGACTACTATCAGTGCCAACTTATCCAACTTTGTGTACTGAACTTCTGGCCCTCTAAGAACCTTACTCACATAGTATATAGGTCATTGCTTCTTTTATTCCTCATGGAGAAGTACTAAAGCCATGGATTCTAAACTAACTAAAAGATACAAATATGGAGTTTCATTAGGTAATGGCTTATTGAACAGTGGAGGAGTGGTCAAGAATCTCTTTAATTCTTGAAATGTGCCTAAGAATCTATTCCCCATTTGAACTTTTTATTTTTATTTTTAGTACTCTGAATAATGGAAGACATCGTCTAGCAAAGCATGAAATGAATCTCCTAAGTGTTATTATTCTTCCATTTAATTTTTGAAGTTTATTGAGTGTCCTAGGAGTTCTCATATTTAAATTTGCTTCCATCTTCTCCAGGTTAGGTTCAATCCATCGTTAGGAGATCATAAAACTCAGGAATTTTCTAACCTTCACACTAAAGATGTATTTTTCTAAGGTAAGCTTTATTCGATACTTACTTAATATTCAAAGGACTCTATCCATATCTCTAGAGTGATCTTTAGGATTTTGACACTTTATAATGATATCATCAATATATACTTTAATTGTGTTACTAATCAGGTCCTTAAAGAAAAAATTCATGAGTCTTTGATACATTACTTTGGCATTTTATAAATCGAATGACATGACTTTGTAATAATAGAGACCCTCATGAATAATGAAAGGTGTCTTGTCTTGATCCTCCACCTTTATGGGTATTTAATAGTAACCTTACACTACATCCATAAAACTATATAACCCATGTTCAACTGTTGAGTCTACTAATTAATTAATTATTGGCAAAGGTAACTATTCTTTGGGCAAGCATTATGAAGTTTAGCGAAACATTTGGTATTTGCCATTTGATTTTTTAACCAGAACCACATTGGCAACCCATTTTAGATGTTGAACTTCTCTAGTAAATTCAGCCTCTAACAGTTTTTTTAGTTTCATTAGCTATTATATTTTGCCTTTCCATTATAAACTTCCTCTTCTTTTGAATAATAGGTTTAGTGGTTGGGTCAATGTTAAGGCTATGTGAAGCTACTTGTGGATTTATCCCTTCTATCTCTGAAGCTTTCAAAGCAAAAGAGTATGAGTGATGATTGAATGTTTTAACTAGCATTCCTAAAATTGACTTATCAAGCTTGCCTTTGAGTTTCACATTTTTTAAATTTTCTATCTTGAGTTCTACTATTTTTCCTATCGACTTAGGGTTGCTCCCTATTTCTTTACTTCAATGAAATCCATAGAAAAGCTTCTATTTGCTCTTTCATAGCTATTTGGCAACACTTCTTGGCTAATTCTTGGTTGCCTCTTATGGTAATTACTCAGTCTATAAGTGGTATCCTCACAGTCAGGATCTAATGCTTGTGGTTACTCTAATTTCATATATAATGGGCTTACCGATTATCCTTTTATAAGCAAGGGGAATGTCAATCAAATTGAACATTGCCTTAAACCTTGTGAAATCCCTTGAGTCCCAATCTTTAAGTTCTATATTAATCTAGACACTTCCCATAAGTTAAATTGCTCCACCATAGAAACTGATAATGGGCCTGCAAACTGACTTTAGATCAACTATTGAGACTCTGATGGCTTATAAAGCATGCGAAGATAAGGCATTAACAACACTTCCTTCATCCACAAGTAGTCTTTTCACTAAGTAGTTGTTTAGGCATGCACTAATTACTAGTGCATTATTATAAGGATGCCAAATGAACTTTCCATCCTCCAAGCTGAAGGTGATAACTTCTCAACTACCATAAAATATGCCTCTCTCCGGGATCTTTTCCTTCCTCCTTTGAGTGAGATATGGCCACCTATGATCATATTTATAACACCTGCTACCTCCCTATGATTTTATTTTAATTCATCATTATTTTAATGTTTACTGTTTGATCCCTCTCTCTCTATAGGGTTCTGGTGAACCGCCTTAGGGCTCTAAATTTCACAAGATGTTCTATCTCATACTTAAGGTCTTAACACTTATTCATGGAATAACTATGATCCTTATGGTATCTATAATAATAGTTATTATCCCTGAGAGCTTCTGAGTTAATCTTTTTTGGTTGTGAAATGTCTATGTTGTTCTACTAGATCCACATTAAGACCTTTGATATAATAGCATTAAGCAGAGTGAATCTTCCAAAGTCCCTTTTAAACCTTGGGGATGATAGTAGTCCCTCGTTGTGTCCTTCTTTTCTTCCTTCCTCTTGTGTTATTTTTCTTTTTTCTTGCGCATCATTTGATCTTCATTAAGATCTATCAACCTTATTACTATAGTCATAACCTCGAAGAAGGTACGAGGTTTTTTTGTCATTATCTTGTCCATTAGTTTTCCTAATTGAGTCCTATATTTTAAGGCATATATGGCTATCTCATCACTTAAATTCTCAATTTTCATGGCCATTTAATTAAAATGATCTAGGTAACTTCTTAAGGACTCATCATTCTCTTGCTTGTACATCCACAAATTATTAATGCTTTTGATCAAAGGTATGTTAGTAATGAAATGAATACAAAATTACTTTACTAGTTCTTAAAAAAAAGATATAAAATTCTTAGGTAACCTATATAACCATATTTGAGCATTTTTAGTTAAAGTTATTAGGAATACCTGATAAAAGATCAAGTTTGTGACATTTTAAAGCATCACTTTTGTCTGAAATATGGAAATGTGAGCAATTGGGTCCCTGTTTCACCATATTAATTCAGTTAGGGAAGTTTGAAATTATGAGGTATTTAAGCCCACATTATCATTTTCACAAAAAGAGTGCTCCCTTCTAAAATACATTATTCTACTTCAGTTAGTCTAACTTTAGCTTTGTGAATGGCTTCTCTAACCTGCCAGTTAAGGCTAGTCTTCTCCTTTGAAGGAATTCAGATGTTAGATTTACTCTCTCAATCCTGATTATCCTATGTGGTTTTTTTGGATTCTCTAAGTATTCTAGTGTTATGTTCACAAGTCCACATGTTTCTTGGGTAAGGAAGACTAGTTATTTTTATAAAAGATTCATCTAGGCTTTTAAGCTATTAATAAAGGCTTCTTTGTTTAAAGTGGCTTAAATGGTTGGATAATTATTGGAAGTCATGCTAGTGATGGCTAAAGAGTTGGATAGGCTTGGGAATAAAATAAAGCGAATAGGCCTGGCTTGATGTGGAAAGGGTGAGTAGTAAGGAACTTTTGGGTGACACCAGGCATCATGGGCAAAAAGGGTAAGTTGGTAAAGGGGGTAATAGGCTTCTATGTGTTAGCTGGGTGAGTTGTTTAAGTATTCTAAGGCTTTAAGGTTATTGGTAAGGAAGTGCTATTCATTCTTTGAGGGTCTTATATAAGAGTTCAAGATGATGGATCGTAAGACCTGATGGCTAGTCAAAGACACATAAATATCCTTAGGAAATTTACAAGATTTTCATAAATGACACCATTTTATAATTGGTCCAAGATTATTTGAATACTATGAGCACTAAGGAAAAAATAGTGAATGGGTGAGATTTCTCCCATAAACACTCCAATGCTTAAGTTAGATTGTGTTTAAGGGAATATTAAATAATGGAATGACATAATAGAATTAAATGAATAAATTAAAAGGTTTATATATGACATTTTACCTTATAGGAATAGGAATTCCTTGCTTATTTAAGAGTATTATTATTCTTCTGGTATAAAAATACTTCCTTTATAGAATCGAATTCTTGAATATAAGTATTTTGATGCTTCTTTTAGGCTTTTTGGGTGATGGGCCTTTTTAGTTATAGCCCTGACTATATTGTGGGATATCAATAATTTTTTATAGAAATGAAGGGTAATGTTTTAGATGTAATAGAACTATAGTGTTTTACATGGAATAGAACATGTATATTTTCTAATAAGAATTTTTATATTTTATAGAAAAATATTGTGAATTTTAGTAACTCAACATATAAGCCTTTAGAAGTGAATACTGAATTATAAAGAGAGACACTTATCAAATTTTAAATTAAATAACTTTAAAGCTCAACATTTAATATATAGATAGATATATATATAAATATTGTTACCAAATTAATCTCTCTCCTAATTGTAAATATGGAAGATTCTTGCCACACCAAATGTATTAGACCTTAAAATAAAATTCATGAAACATTAAACAAGTTTTTACACTTGATCTATAAAAATAAGACATGTATTTATACATCATAAAACTTACTATTTGATGTAATATATCTTGTATAGACAAGTATTGAACAATAGAATAAAAATTCCAAAACTTCTTATAAGGAGCTCTTTTTTGTGTGCTCTAGAGTCATCAAAATCGAACATAATGAAATTAATGTACATATTAATAGATAATCAAAAATTTTGAAATTAAAAAACTTGTATAATAATTATGATAAAGTATAGAGAAAAGTTGTACCCCAAGGAGATTAGAGAGCTGGTGAGACACTTGAACCATTATCTTAGAGCCTATTTAAGGTCGTAAATCGATTTATGTAGCTTGTAAACATGATATGAAAAAGTGGATGCACAAACCTTTGTGATTGTGATATAAATACTTCTTTATCCAGGGTACCATAGAGAAATGCATTCAATACGTCTAGTTTTCAGACTTCCCATTTGTAAGAGACTGCCATGAATAAAATAAGGCAAATAGTGGTAGGCTTAACCACTGGATTGAATGTTTCAAAGAAATCAACTCCTAGCCTTTAATGATATTCTTTAGCTACTAAGTGGGCTTTATATCTATCTATGGAGCCATCCTTATTGTGCTTTATGCGATATACCCATATGGTGCTGACTAAATTTGAAAAAGATTATGAAAGTAGTAAAAGTGTCCAAGTATTATTTTTCACTATTGCATTATATTCATCAACCATGGCTTGGAGCTATTTAGGATCATTAACTACCTTGCTATTATAAGTGGGTTCGGTATTGTCGTCATTAAAAAAAAAAGAAATGCCTTGGGTTTTAATAAGCCAGTTTAAGACTTTATTACCATATAATGGGTTTTATATGCTTGGGTGGGTTAGGTTAGATATAAAGAGAGGTCTACAATTAAAGGAAGGCCAAGGGAAGATAGTTCGTGATTCAGTGAAGGTGTTTTTGTATTAGTAAGAAAGTTTAAATTTCTGAAAGGTGTGGCGATATGTGCAGTCGTATGATTAGGTGTAGGAGACTTTGGTGGTGGAGTAGGTTCAGTTGATGTATTGGTTGGGTTAGAGTTAGGGATAAAGGGTGGTAAAAATATTGTGGCTGGTGATGGATCCTTGACACTAGGCACTTCTTTTTTTATGGTAGCAAATGGGAACTCCTAATCATATAAAACAATATGACATGAGACAATAAATTTAGAAGTGGATATATCAACCTTTATGAATTTTACTATATCCTTTCAAAGCACATTCATTTGATCTTAGGGCTAATTTTTTTGCACTATATGGTCTTATCCAAGGGTAACATAAACATCCAAATGTGTGCATAGACATGTAATAAGGTTTTTGATGAAAGAGTTTACTGAAAGGACAATCAAATTTTAGATTTGAGAGTAGCAAGTGATTTATTATGTAAACTACAGTATCAAAAGCATATTTCCAATATATGTTTAGAATATGGGAGTGTTGTAAAAAAGCCAATGTTGTTTCTACCACATGTCTATGCTTTCTTTCTACACAACCATTTTGCTCTAAGGTTTTTAAATAGGCTGCGATGTGTGATGCCATGTTCAATTAAATATTTAGAAAAGTACTTGATTTTCTTCTCCCTAATTTGCTTGAAATGACTTAATAGAATGATTAAAGAACTTTTCAACAAGATGAAAGAATTTAATAAAGACACTTAACACTTTGGATTTATATTTGAAAAAATAAATCCATGAGTGCTTGCTATAGTGATCATAAAATAAAACATAATAATGACAACTATTAATTGATTCAACTGGGGCAAGACCCCATAAATCAGAACAAATTAATTCTAAAGGTTCTTTTGCTTGAAAAGTAGACAAAGAAAAAGGTAGTTTATGACTTTTTACAATATTACAAGCATGACAAGAAGGCAATTTATTTTTATGAAAAGGTAAATGATTTTGTTAAAGAATGTAGTTGAAAATGCCATGATTAGCATGTCCTAAAAATGTTATGTCACTGAGAAAAACTAGAAGTAACAAATGATATGGGTGACCGACTTGGTGAATCAATTGAATTGAACAACATGGAGTACAAGCCATGATCATTTAGGCCTATATGAATAACCTGTCTCATGGGGATATCCTTGATTAGAAAATAATTGGGAAAAAATTCAATGGAAACATTATTAATGTAGGTAAAAGATTTAATAAAAAGTAAATTAGCACAAAAAATTTGGAACTCAAAGAACATTATTCAAAAAATAAGGACGATTAGATGAATGAAAAACATAATGAATAGTGTGAAAGAATATAAGAGATTTACCATTTCCAATGCAGACATCATCAGGTCCACAATACTCATAATGGAGAGATAGATTTTCAATGTCAGGAATTAAATGGTGAGTTACTCTTGTGTGAAGAATCCAACTTTTGTTGGGTGAGTTAGTAGAGGTTATTCTAGCCAAGTGTGAAATAGGTCTTGATGAAGGGAAATTAGTAAAATGATTCATTGCTTTCTTTTTTGGAGAAGGACATTATGGAGCTATGTGTCCGTAACCCATGAAATTATGGCATTGAACTAATATTATAGTGGAAGAATTAGGATATATCGATGAAGAAAAAGAGCCAGGAGTGGAACCAACCTTGATAGGATGAATTTCGACCGCTACTTCCTTTATTGGTATTGAACCGACCACAGCTCCCTCGTTAACCTCAACCATTGTAGGACTTTAGCTAGGATGTATATGCAAGATGAGCAGTGGATAAAATATATTCTTTAATGGCTTGATTATCAATTTGAAGATCTTCTTCCTTACATATAAAAAGGCCATAAACATCATTATACGAGATGTCATCAGGTCACTACTAAAGCAAATGAATAAAAGGATAAAAAGTAAAGCTCGATCCATTTACGATAACCTATACCAGGTTTGATTCAGAGATAGTCGATCCTAGTACTGCAAGCTAATCATATAAAGCTTTTACACATTGACAATACTGAGCGACTATTTCAGAGGTCTCTTTAGTTAGCTTAAAAAAATCATGATTTAATGGTCCAAGCTTGTGCTTTGGAACCGATAGTATATGATTTGGCTAAGCGAAGCCAAGCTCCATGAGTAGATGTAGCACCAACTATTTAGGGTACAAAAGCTTCGAAGATGGAATTGATAATCCAACTGAGAACGAGTTGATTTTAATGGAACCATAAGTGGTATTAGGGATTGGATTAATTTTTAGATAATGTGAGGCTTTGTGGAGAGAGAGAGTTGTCAATATGCTTTGTTAAATCATAACTATTCAACAAAGGCATTATCTAAGGTTGCCAAAGAAGATAGTTAGTAGAATTGAGTTTTATGGGCAACTGACAAGTAACATTAGGTAGTGTTTAAATGGGATGAATAGCAATGTTGGTGGTGAGTGCTTAAGAGGTGGAAGAGTTATCAAAAACCATGAAGCCGAAGAGAAAGCAAAATATGGAGGGATCATTTTTTGTTATTAAACTTGAAAATGCTCTGATACCATGATAAGGTATAGAGAAGAGTTATATTTGTGTTAACTCAATTAATCAATGATTACAACATGTTTGGTATATAATACAATTGGTAACTGACCAAGGTATATCAAATATATACAAATACATAAGTTGTTAATATCATATAGAATTCAGGTATTGTATAACTTTATCAAATTACACATGCATTTGAAATAACAATAATTTAAAATTTGTTAATGTTAGATAAAAATTACTTTAACATATATAACAGTAAATTATATATAAAAATTTAAGAAAACAATATATATATATATATATATACATATATATATATATATATATATATATATGTATGTATGTATGTATGTGTAATATGTTCCACCATAACTCCAAAGAAGGCAATAGAAGCTTGCAAAGCTCTGACTTTTCCTTGGATGCCATGTACCTCATGCTTCTATCGAGTCTTTAATAACTAAGATTTTGTCTCAATGGTTTTCCTTACCCTCTATTGTGTCTCTTTAGGGAAGAGGTTTTCTCCACTAGTTAGTACTTAGAATTTTAATTTTATATGATGCTGGAATATGATGATCTACCTTGAAGAATTATTAAAGGATAACTAGAGTAAGACTGCAAATATGACTAAGATTATAGAGGAACCAATTTACTATAATTTTTTTATGCCAGCCATAACTATTGTAAAAAGAGTTAGTATAATTTAAGATTTTTCTTAGCAATTTCCATAAGTGCATGGTTTGTGATAAGTAGTAAAGATTGAGTATGAGTATCATTTCCATAAGAAGATTGATGCCAAATACCAGCCCTAATTATATTTTCATATGCTTAATAATATAAAAGCAATATGAATAAAATAAATAAGCAAAATGCAATATTAAAACCCTAAATCTAAAATATTACTTTAAAAATTCAATAATTAAAAACTAGAGTCCGAATTTGCTTCACTAGCCATTACTTGAATTACAAGATCAATTCACAATTCAATTCATCAATATAATCAAGGATAAATCACTCAAATCACCTAAAGCCTCTTTCAAGATCATTTGAGCATACCAAAGTTAATTGTAACTTATTATCATGGTCACTTTAATTAACTAAGACTTAATAAGTTCCTTAGTGATTTATTATTCCTTGAAGGATTCTAATTTTATGATCAAGGTTCCTAAGTTTCATAAGTCTATGAGCTGATAAATCTTGCAACTTTCGTTATCTCTAATCTATCCACAAACATGAATTCAACCAGTCCTAAAATTGAACACAAGAACAATTGAAAATAACTTGGAAAATTGACTGAGTATTAATTCATTAAACAGAAATAGTTATCCAAAAAAGTAGTAGTCTAGCTACACAAATCCAAACCCTAAAAAGAAAGTAGTCACGCATAATTATGGCGATAAACACAAACATAATTAAGAAAAATAAAGATGAAGAAGAAATAATAATTGAAGCTTTTGAATCTTGCGTAAATTCTTCTTCAATTCTTTTTTATTACTTGTTTATGTCTTCAAATAAAAATTCCTAGAACCAATCAATAGTTGCATTGTATCCCCTTTTATATGAGAAGTGTTGCTAGTGACTAACTACCGCAAGTGCACATGTCAAACAAGCAATAAAGTGATAAGTAGAGTATTGTCTCTATAGGGATTAAGGACTAATCACTTATTAGTTATAGTTAAGTTAGTTTAAAGCTTTTGAATTAATTTGAATAAAGCAATGAATAAGCTAAATTAACAAGAAAATATTGACAAGTAAAAAAGAAACCAATAAAACTAGCAATGAAATAATAACTAAGCTACATTATGGAGGAGGGAAACCAATTATAAGAGCAATGTTGTTGAGAGTTTAAGAACTACATCATCATCAAGTTACATAATAGATTTGTTCAAATTCATTGCATACCCCAAGTTTCCAACAATCATTTTACACTCTTTCTCAAGTAATGGTAAACTCTACAAGCATATGCATCAATTAAATCTCACAGTGTGGTTTAACTCTTATTTTCACCTTAATATAAGACAACATCAAACATGCTAGGCATTAAGCAAAGTTATGGAGTAGATCTAACCAAGCTCTCTCAAGTCATTGATAAACCTAACTAGTATTTATGGGTCTATTAAATCTACTATCTCTTAATGCATATATCTAAACAAAGGTTGTATTTGGCCATAACATAACACATAATAAGCTCAATAAACATAATATGGAATAGAAATAAGAACTAGATCTATTAAATAAACTAGATCTATTAAATAAACTTGAATCGAATGGGTTTCAAATCCCCAATAACACTAAGATAACTTGCCACTCATGGCTTCAATATCCATTAGCCAATATTCAATAACAACCCAAGAGATTAACAAAATAAACACTAATGAGCAAGAGAGATTGAGATTGTTATCAAAAAGCTTGTGGGTCTTCAATGGAGGCTCCTTCTCTAGCCTCCATTTATTCTTTATCTCCTCTCTTTTTTCTCTTGGTTATATTGGGTCTTGATTGATTATGGAAGGAAAGAATCCCCTTTTGAGTATTGATTTGATTTTTATAATATGGTCTCTAACCTCTCTAAATTAGGTTTTTGGTCCTCTTTTTATAGTCCTCTTAAATGACCTTTCAATTTCCCTAAAAAATAAGTGTGTGCCAACTTAAAAATTAGTCCAAAAATGTCTAGAATTGGGTGTCCCACTATGGTGACATTTTTTGCAATCATGATAGAAAGTTCAGTAGTACAAGTCTATGTTGCAATCGTGATCATAGGTTTTATACGATCGCAGATTTTATGTAATCACGACAGAATTCCAACTTTGCACCCTTTCTCTATTTTTGCTCCTTTTCACTACCAAACACCTCTAAAACCCCTTTTTCCTAGAAAAACAAAACAAAATATATAATAAATTAACATAAATGCAACCTAAGATTATTAAATGCATACTCAAATGGATCCTAAAACTATATGTAAGTAGTACCAATAAAAAGCTTGATAGTAAACCTACTTTCACTTGAATTCCCAAGTCTTTACCAGAAAAGAAAAATTTCTTTTATTCGACATGGTCTAAACACTATTGTGTCACATCCTTCTGTTTCCTAGCATGGCTGAACAGACTGTTGTGCTTGCCTTTAAGTCACTTTCCATATTCATGCATGGCATGGTATATGGCCATGCTATAGCAGTGTTGAGGCTTAAGAATTCCTCCAGTGGCACACATGGTCTAGCGCATTCTCGTGTCAAAGCTGTGTGTAGCTTTCACAATTTCTTCAAATTACATAAAAGAGGCCACAGTCTAAAGCACAACCATGTCAATCCCCATGTCCAATATACTTTGAGTTCTAAAAGTAGACACGACTTGGCACATGGTCATGTCTCAAGTTGTGTGCTCTTGTCTTCTCTTCTAGTGCATGGCATGGGCATAAGCACATCCATACCACAACAATGTTGCACAATTCCTTGACTTTTTGAAATTCCTTTTTAAGCTTCCCTACAAAAAATGAAAATACAATTAAACACTAAATAAAAACTCCTAATTTGACTAAAATTAAATCAAATACAATAAATGCTAAATTAAAATTCTAAACTAAAATAATTTCTTATTAAACCTAAATTCTACCCGATTATAACTAATTATTTACTCAAAATTCATTAAAATTCAACTTAAAAAAATGTGAAAAATTAGACACTTATTTTTTATAATGAATTGAGACTCAATTGGTTATCTTCTACCCAGATAACCAACTGAGTCTCAATTCACAAGAGGGTATCGAACTTTAGTTTTGTTTCAATTCAGTTACCAAACTTTAATTTGTATCTTTTTAGATATCAAACTTCTATTTAGTTTTGTAACACTCACTAAAAAAAAATTTAGTACCTAAACAATCTAAAACTACTAGCTTATTTCAGAATTAAAATTTTTTTTTTAAAATAAGTTCATATTTTCTATTTATTTATAGAACAAATGAAGAAATTTGAAAATTATTTTGATACTAACTAGTGAGAGCAGACTTATCATCAGAGGTATCAAAGTTTAGAAGTAATTACATTTTCAAGCTTTTTATAATTTTTGGATTAAATTGAAAAGATAAAGAGATTGAGAGATTAAAATGGTTTTTAAGAGAAATTTAAAGAACTAAAAATTTTTAACGGTACACTTTTTCAAACAAAAAACAAAATTTGATAACCAAAAAGAAATAAATTGAAATTTAATACCCAAATTCAATAAGTGTAAAGTTAGGTGATCATCGTTACATTTAACCCTTAATATCTATTAGACGAAGACTTTTTATGTATTTGGCTACCTACAAATATCAGTAGGGCACACAGAGCGCAACAAGCAAAGAATACACTGTTGTACGTATAAAGAGAGATACAAAGAGGCAGCTATCTAGAGAAATGGAGAGATGGCAAGTATTGAAATTCCAACATCTGAATCTCAATGTGACCTTCTGGCAAGGTTCAAGGAGCAGCCTGTCGACAGGCAACAAGAAATGATTTCAGAGCTATCCGCCAAGCTCGGAGGCATTTCAATCACGAAACTTCCCAATGAAAGTGACGTTGATTTCAGAATCCGATCTTTTTCCGAGCTATTAAACATGCTTCCTCCTGATTCTGGTAATCAATCCGAACTATTAGTTGTACTCAAATCAATTGTCTCAACATTTATTCAATGCTTTGTAAAATGTTTTTTTTAATGACTTTTGAAAGTTTTACCACAACTGAAGTGCGACGTCGATCATTCCACAATTGAACCTGTTGAAGGAGAAGAATTTGTTGTTATGGTCCCTTTCGCCCTCCCTTGTACCATGATTGAACCTGTTGAACCTGTTGAAGGAGAAGAACCCGGATTCACTCCCAACTACAATGAATCCAATAATCAATCCGAAGACTTTTCAACGTTGGTGAAAACAACTGAGCCTTTTGTGGGAAAGGTAACGCCGATTGTTGGGACCTGTGCCACAATTCAACCTGTTGAAGGAGAAGAACCTGGATTCAATCCCAACTACAACTGTGATTCAAAGAACTGATGCTGCATTTGTATTTGATATTTGTACTTTTCTTAAGGCATGTGTCCCATCTCATATGTACAACTTGAGATGATAAAAAATTAAATGTTTTTTCACGTTCTTTTTGTTTGTTTTATCTACCAGAAAAATATTCTTGTCTTTTTTGTTTCTCTATCTACTGGAAAAATAATCAAAATCAATGAAAGAATTATTATTCTTGTTAGGCTAATTTTTGATATATAGTAACTGTTAAAGATTTATAAAGTGAATCAATCATAGTTATAGCTCTGAATTCTTGTGGCTGTACACAGTACTCAATTTCAATGGTTGAATCAATCATAATTAGATGTCGAACTTAATTTTTCCAATGTATTATAAACACTTAGTTATAATTGTTTAGAAATTACTGAAAGAATTTTTGTTTGAGTTTTCTATTAATATTAAATAATCATTTAATTCAAAAGTTGAAACCATCACTAATAAAAAGAAAATTACAAAGCAAGTATTTTTAACTATCATTATTAAAAAAAAGTGAAATTTTTAAGAAATTTGTTATTTTTTCGAAAAGAACAAAACTTTTTTATATTTTTATTAATATTTTTAGTATCTTCTTAGAGTTACCTCACTCATTTGATTTTCAATATTAAGATCATGCAAAATTTGATGTCAAGAAAATACAAATAACAATCATAATAATAATTTAACGTTCATTTATGCATATTTTATTTTGAATTATTTTAATTAAAACTGACATAAATTTATCAGTCATTTATTTTAAATGTTTTTACCATAAATTTTTTTAAAAAATTTTTTTAGGTATTTTTTATAAATAGATAAAAAAAATAAAAATATTATCAAAAGTTACATTAACCAAAAATATTTTCAAAACTAACTTTTTCTTTTTCAAAATTAATTTCCCTAACTTTTTTCTTTGAAATTTGGATCACTTTTCTTTCCTCCCTTATTTTTAGGGTATTATTTTCTTTTTTTTCTCAATATTTTTTATCAACATTTTTTTTAACGTCATTTTTTTCTCAATATTTTCTTTTGCTAAATATTTATTTTATATATTTAAAGTACTATTTTTTTATCAATAATTTTTTACTTAACATTTTTTTTTACTATTTTCATCTTTTTTTCTCAACGTTTTTCATGCTTAATATTTTTTCCTTTCTTTTAAGGTATTCTCAACATTTTTTTTCCTCAATTTTTTTAAAAATTTTTAAAGTACTGTCTTCCTTTTTTTCCTCAATGTTTTTTCTTAGTCAATATTTTTCCTCTTCAAAACTTCTATTTTTTTTAAATGAATGATTATAAACTAAATATCTTCAATTGTTGTAAAAACGAACAATAAATATTCTGTTGTAACAAGTAATAAACAATTTTTTTTCCTTTTATGTTCTTAAAGAATAAGGATTTTATTTTATTTTGATTTTGATTTGTTTATTAAAATATCTAACAAATTTTTTTTTTTAAAAAATATTATTTGGTACTTATTGATCATCAATATATAACATGTTTACAATTCATATGATATATTTATAACATCAACAAAAAAAACTGAAAAAGAAAAAAAAATAATAACACTAAAAAATAAAAAGCAATAAAAATGAAACAATCAAAAAAAAAAAAATAACAATCGAAAAATAATATTTCTCATAGAAAACAATACTGAAAAATAAAAAAAAAATTAACAAAAAGTAACAATTGAAAAGCAACCAAAAAAACAATAATCTAAAAATAATAATAGAAAAAACAACAAACAATAAGCTGAAAGATAATAAATAACAACAAATACATATAATCAACTTAACTAAAACAACAATAAAAAAACTGAAAAAAAAAATTATGTAATGTATAAAAAAATTATTTATATTATTAATACTAATAAAAGTGAATAGTTTAAATGAAAATAAAATAATTAAATTTTAAAGATCGAAGAAAATAAAATAATTATTATAAATAGAAATGTTAATCATATAATTTGATTTGTAAAAGTATTATTAGTAAAAAAATTCAAAATGTTAAAATTAAATACTCACATCACATTCAAAATATTAAAATGAAATACTCAATGCTAAAAACAGGTCTAAAGGCGTGAAATGTTTCCAAAACTCTTGCCCAAGGAACACATGTATACATCAAATTAGGAGGGTTAAAAATGAAAATAAAAAATACGGAAAATACTGATATTTGGGATTGAAAACAACGGATGTCATTTCTGAAAAGGAAAAATAAGGAATATCAAAAAAGAAAATAATGGATCAACACATACACATTAGTAATATTATCTTCTTTTTTATCAGGTGAAATTTATAAAAGGCCATAATCGAGTTAATGTACAAGAGTGTGCATATTAATTAATTTTGGCCCAGTAATCTGGATCAGCTCGTTCCATCATCCCATTGTTGTTCAAAGGCATAATAAAGGTAAAATTAAATGACACACGATTTTTTGACCAAAATTATAAAAAATACGATGATTTTTTTCTTCCAAAGTTTCGTCTCCATGTTTTTATACATACTTTTTTATTTTTTATTTTTTATTTTTTACGCTATTTTTCTTGTTGCTCTATCTCTTCCTCTTCTTTTTTATTTCTTCATCATCTTCATTTTTTCAACTTTTCTCCCATATTCAACACTAATCATTACAAGTTGATGTATTCAACGCCGACGTTTATTAAAATAGAACAAACCCATAGATTTTTTTTTTTATTAGATTCTCATCAAATCTTATAAAACTTTAATTATTCATATTCTTATCCCTACGAGTATGTCAAAATTACAAAAAGTGTGAATATTCAAATATAAAAGGAATGATAGAAATTTCCCGTCCTTCATGCTCTTTCCCTTATGGTGGAAAATTAACCACTTGAACTCTAGCAATTGTAATAAAATAAAATAAAAATAAAAATATTTTTTTTTTTATTTGTTACAAACTCATTATATCACAAAATAATAAAGAATTGTAATGGGTAGGTACTAAATTTTTTTCTTTTTAATTATTAATACTTGAGTGATTGTTGGGTTATGTTCTTCTTCTTCTTATTTATTTATTTATTTATGGTTTATATATATATATGAATGGTTGGCTGTAAGGTTGTTGTAAGATTATTTGTTTTTGGAATAAATACATTTTTGGTGTTGGAACTTTTTACAATTGAATAATTTGCTGTTTTAACTATTTTTTATAACAATTAAGTTTTGTAATCTATAAAAAAACTACAATATTTTATATTTCATGTTAAAATCATAATAAATCAACAAAAAACATATTTCTCAAATAAAATTATTTAAATCATCAATTCTATACTAAAATATAATTTTTAATTAAATTTACTAAAAATTGTAAATTGAAAAGAGAAAGTGAAATAGAAAATAAAAATAAACCAAAATTTTAATTTTTTTTACTTTTTTGCAAATTAAAAAAATTATAATTTTTTTTATTAACTAAAAACAGCTAAAAAGATTATAAATACATAAATAAAATTAAAATTAATTTAATTAGAATTATTTTTATTTAAATAACTATTATTATTATTATTATTATTATTATTATTATTATTATTATTATTATTATTATTATTATTATTATTATTACATGCTTTTTTAAAAAAAAACTTTAGGGGCAATAAAGTATTTTAATTTTGAAATGATGCATTTGTTGAAAGGCATTTGTTAGAAACCTATTATATACACTTTATTGTCATATTTTTTACAAGTTACCATATTTAATTGTTACAATGAAAAGTTAATGTATCGAATTGTCAAATTTTGGAAAATTCAACTACTAAAAATTTTTTTATCTTTTTTTTTTTTTTTTTTTTGCTTATTTTTTGGTTGTTCCTATTATGAATGCTTGTTGTGAGGTTGTTTATTGTTTTTTGGTTGCTGAATGGCTGTTTTATGGATATTTTAAAGTTGTTTTATAGTTGTGTTGGGATTGTTCTGGTTGTGAAGTTTGTTGTGAGGTTTTTTTTTTGGTTTTTTGTTGCTGAAAGATTGTTTTAAGGATGTTTTAGAGTTGTTTTGCAGTTGTTGTAAGGTTGTTTTTTTCAAGTTGTTGTCCATTTTTTTTTTATTGTTTTGTGGTTATCTTATGGTTATTTGTAGCTGTTTTTTGGTTCTCTTCTGATTGTTGTCTATGTTTTTTTAATTGTTTTAAGTTGTTTTTTTCCCAGATTGTTGTTGTGTCGTTTTCGGGTTGTTTTAGGGGTGTTGTCCATATTGTTTATTATTTTTTGGTTGTCAAAGGGTTGTTGTTTTATGGGTGTTATATAGGTTGCAAATTTTTCATAAATTATTTAACCCGTTATTTTATTCAATTCCACCAAGAAATTCATTATATTTCTAAATGAATTCCAAATAAAATTCATTACCAAATGAATTCTAAATTCATTTAAACTAAACATAATTCATTAATAATAATAAACTAAATCAACTATCCATGACTTTAAATACCGATGGTTTAGATCATTTTTTTTAATAAAATTAAAAAATTATAATTTTCTTAACATTTTTTCTCTTTTTTTTTTTATTATTTTTACTCTCTAAAATCATCATGAACATACATTTTCTTTTTCCTTATCTATCAAATAGAATAAAAATATAATTTTTGGATGTTAGGATGGAAAAAAAAAAACGACTGATGTGTAAACCATAGCTACCACAAAAATAAAAAGTTGACATTACAAAAATACACTAAAAAAAATCACACTATAAAATCATAATGTATATACCACCAGTATTTTTTCCATTTAGCAATAATAATAGAAGATCCTAAACTTTGGATTAGAAATCGTAAATTTTGTAAAGCCTTTTATATATTTAACACAATTGCATTTATCATCATTCGAATCCAAAACATAACTTACTCAAAAATAGCTTCTTGTCAAGGGGTTTCAACAATTATTGGTAATGAGCTATATATTTAAAAGTTAGTTATGTAACTAGCATTTTTTGTAAATTTATATATACATCAATACATCAAACATTGATGGATGTAATTCATAATTCATACAAGCAAATCTTTATATTATTTTATTAATAAGAGGGGAAAAAGCACATATTGTGTTGGAACATTAAGTGGAAACCAAATCCAACATTAGAAAAAAGAGAAGAAAGAAAGTAGCATATAATCAAGGGGAAACTACCATTCAAATGGTCAAGGCCATTTTGGTGGTGAGTAAAGCTATGATAAAGGCCCATTTCAATATTTTGAAGGCCCAATTGGAGATTTCATATTCAAGTCCAATTGGTGTAGGCCTAGCACTCACTGCCCGTTATGAAGCCAAAACATGTCCGAGTCTATGGAGCTTGATTTCTTAACATATTGCAAATTACAACAGTGGATGAAAAAACCCCTTCACAACTAAATAAGAAGCAACAAAGACAAGGCATCATGAAACAAACAATGATGTCTCAGAAAAATACAAAATTCAAACTAATACACAAAGTCATGACAAATACATATTCTAAGCTACATCATGCATGCTAGTACGCTAGTGCATGGTCTCAATTATTAACACAACAATAGCAACAAACACATGCACTTGTTTACGGTAAAAATGAACAGATAGAATCTATTTGGATAGGATAATTAAATGAGCAATTAATGACTAAGCAAATGTCTAATATACCCTCATTGAACTGCTTTACCTTGTTAAGTGCTACTGTTAGGCATGCTAAATTCACTTCTATTTCTAAAAGAAAAGCAATGCAATCAAAATATAATTAATTTCTAAAATGGGCAGGAAACATAATAATAAAATGGATCAAAATTACTGTTCCACTGTCTTCCATGAGTATTGTTTAAGGAAATGGATCACAAAGAAATGATTCGGCAGATTTTTTGCTTTGAAATTTACAATTATTCTATGAATGGAGAGGAAATTTCTGCTGAACCAAATGAAAACTATATTGAACCAGAAGAAAACTCTGTTGAACCAGAAGAAAACTTTGTTGAACCTGTTGGGGATGATGACAATGACAACTGTTATAACCCAATATTTTCATAAATTATTAAATTAATTTTGAGATATGCAGTGTTAATAAATATTTTAAATTTTTATATATTATAATTATTTTATGTGATTTAATTAAATTTTAGTGTTGGTGCTAATTTTATTTTATTATGGTATTAATATTAAATTGAGATTTAAAAGTTCAATTTATTGTTATATATTATTTATTTAATAATATTATTATTGTGAATAGTGTTAATGTAATGTATTTTAAATATTTTTAATAGTTTGAGGTAGAGATAATTAGAAAGTAAAATATTTAATATAAAAATTATATATATATATATATATATATATATATATATATATATATATATATATATATATATATATATATATTGTTTTGTCTTTTTCCTATTTAAAAAGAAAAATATAAAAACCCAAAATTTTTCCTTTCTTTTCCCTTTCCCCTCCCCATTTTTCCTTCTCTTTCCCTCCTCCTTCTTTCTTTCTGCGTTTTCTGTAGAAACGCACAATGCCACCACTAAGCCACCGCCAACCACCCATGCCATCACTGATCGCCACTCTCTAATTCATCCTCGCACCACCTTCTCCTCCTCGCTTCCTCCTTGATGTAGATGAGGCAGCATTGAAGTTTATGGATGACTTTGATAGAGTGAGCTTGCACACTTGGGCTTTAAATGGACATTTGTGGCAGCATCGGTTGATCCACGGAGCCCATAATATATCAAATCAAAGCTGACTCAAAGGGCTAAAATATATGCTACTACTTCATTTATAGTAGTCCATCTTTGGACCCAAATTTCTTTATTTAGGCCTTCAAATTTTACTTTAAAGTTTATGTTCCTTTTTTGGAGTTTTTTGTCTTTTCCTTTTTTAGGATTTAGAGTTTTTTCTAGGCACTATTTATTTGCCTCTTTTGATTTTTTGGAACAGTTTGATAAATTAAAATAAAATCACATACGCAATTCTCTAATCTCTCAGGAATTCTTTGAATCAACAGAGTTTTGGATCATTGATTTCAGGTATTTTTAGAATCAACGATTTCAATTCTTTTTTTTAAAGCTTCCGCTACATTACTCCTCCCTTCTCGCTGTCTCTGTTCCCCTTGTTTCATCTCAGTATCGTTGCACTTGGAGGCAAGCCAATGACGTTTTCGGCATCGACAGGGGTTGAGATTGGTGTCAATCGGAAGCTCTTTCCTTGGGCTATGTTTCTCCAAGGTAATTTCCCTAAGGTAATTTACCCAATTAGCTTCAAATTGAACTTCAATTTTGTCAAATTGTTATTAGGGTTCATATTGTATTTTATTGATTTTGAGTTCAATTGGTTGGATTTATGTGAAATTGACTTTAGATTAGTTAAATTGAAGTTGTAAGCTTCCTAAAAACATGTTTAAAATTGATTTGGCGATAGTTGAATTTATAGCACTATTCTGAGTTTAAGTACTGTTCATTGGATTGTTCCGGCTCGAAAAATGCTTTTTATTTTTAATAAATTCTATTAGTTATTTTAATTATGTTTTGTTACAGAAGTATATTAAAATTGTGTTCTGACTATTTGTTATGAATTTTTGAAACTTTATGTGAAAATTGAATTTTTAGAAAAATTAGTATAAATTAGAAAATTTTGTATTTTAATTAAAATTATTGTTAATTAGTATGTTTTGGATAATTTTTGAGTAATAAATGGTATTAAAATAATTTTTACGAATTGTTTACTATTTTTAGCTAATTAATAATAATTTCAAAAAATATATTCAAATAATAGCTTATTTATTATTTTTATGATTAAAATAGATTTTTAGTTATTTTTATTATATGTTTGGACAGTTTAAATAATTAAGTGCACTTTATGCTATTTAACTTCGAGTATTTGAAAAATGATTTTTTTATTAATATTTTTTATTTATATTCGAGATTTTATTAAATTGATTTGAACATAAATTATCTTTAATGCTTTTATTATTCAAAAAAATTGTATTGTGATATATTATTGATTTTTATGGATTTTAATATTTATCATTTATTTTTGAATTTGTGTATTTTGGTTCTTGGTTGGGCAAATTGTGTAGTTCGGGAGCCTAACCTAAGAAGTTGTGCTTTTGTGAATATTGAAGTGTGTTTGCTTGTAGGATTAGCTCTACTTTTAGTAGAGAGACATCCATTTTATAGAGGAGATTCTACTGAATTTTTGGTTGAATTCTCGTAAAATATGACATCGGGTTGATCCTGAGTTTTTAAGTTGTTGGTCGAGTCCTGTCCTAGATTGAGTCATTTCTTAGAATTTCTAGAAGAATAAAATTAGGATTTTAATTCTAATCTTATTATTTATTTATTTTCTATAGTTGCGCCAAGAACGGGACCTATTGGACCAAGTCAGGCTATCTCTTTTAGAGGAGTGCACAACTGTGAGTTATTATCATATATATGTGTTGCATGTAGAATACGTATTTGTGAACATCCATATTTTATAATGTGATTAAGTATGATTTATTTTATTAAATGATTATATATATGTTTTGGTATATTTAAAAAAATGGATGCTATCATGTTTAAATTATGCATTTCAGTATTTTGAATAATTATAAGATTTATTTGAAGGATAGGAGTAGAATGTACTACTTAATGGGCTACATTAGGACTGCGTACGTACCAGTGCGTTAGATTTTAAGGTTGATAGTATGAAATTATTTAATGTGAGATTGGATTAATTGATTATTGAGGTTTACTGTGAGTGAGTGTTGTGATTACGGGAGCTCGGTTTACCTAGTGTCTTGGGGCCAATTACGTCGACAGTGAGACTGAGGGAGCTCGGTTGATTTAGTGTCTCAGGGCCAGTCTATTGTCCAAAAATGGAAAAGAGAATTATTTTGGAATTAAGTGAGCTTGTTGGCTAGTGAGATTTAATGATTGAGGTTGCGTAATATTTCTTAGGGTTCTGCTCTGATCCTTCACCTAAAATAAGTTTTTCTACATTTATTATTATATAAAAGTGGATTTTAGCATCTGTATGAAATGCATGTAGATATATATTATTATACTAATGCTTGATTGTATATGACTTTAGGTTGCATGTATTTATATTATAATAATTCACTCAATGAGGTCTGACTCTCCTCAATATTTTTTTTATAGGACCTTCTACTTCAGACCTCCCCCGTAGTACTATTTGCTAGACTCTTTCCTCTTCGGATGATTTGTGTAAATACTGAACTGTCATTTCCTTTTATTTTAGTAATCACTGCAGTAGTAGTGTTGTTGTGATAGTAGTGTGTTGTATTAGTTAGAGATCTTATACTCAAATATTGTATGATGATATTTTTATTATAATATGATATAAAGATTTATTTTTTATATTAATTAAAGTTTTAATTTTGGTGTATTTTTGTATTATATTTGTATGTGTTTTTTTTTATTTTAAGGCTTCCTACGAGTTCCAGATTTAAAAGAACTCCTATTCCCTAGCACCAGTTATGACTCCCCAGTTTGGGTCATGACAAAGTTGGTATCAAAGCCTAGGCTTTTTAGTGTTATGGATCTAGGTTATCAAAGTCTTGTTTTCTTTGAAACTACTGTAGTAAATTAGGTTCGATTATGTCTTCAATAAGTTTTCCTTGATTTAGTTTTTCATGTAATCATTAGGATGTCTGTTTGTTGTCTATTTTGTTTAAATTTTATTGGTTTTTACTTTTTTTAGAATGAGGAGATGAGCACATGTCGCTCCACTGGTCGTTAAGGGTGAGGATGATGAGTGCTTTTGGGATGAGGTTTTACCTCCTGAGCCACCAGTCAGGGGTAGAGGCAGAGGTAGAGGTAGACCTCGAGGAGTGGCAAGTCACTGTAAGCAAAGAGAGCTACATGATGAGGAACCTATAAAGAAGGAGTTTAAGGAAGTTGCTATACCTCCAGCCGCATCTGCGAGTGGCAGGTCACCGTAGGGAAAGAGAGCTACATGATGAGGAACCTATAAAGAAGGAGTTTAAAGAAGTTGCTATACCTCCAGCCGCATCGTAGATGCGTCCTAGTTATCTGTTGGATATGTTTGACCTTGAGGCAACATTGTTTTATGCTAAAGTCGATAGGATATCATTCAACGAGACTATAGATCCTCTATATTTTTTGCATGCCATTGAGATGAAGACTCAAACTGCTCATATCAAGTATCAAAGGATCATGATAGTTGAGCTATCTATTGAGGGACCAGCCTTGAATTAGTTCATTTAGGTCATCCGGTTGCACATGACGACACTCACCTAGACTCAGTTTCCAAAGAGGTTCATGAGATGTTTTTACCCAAAGCCTATACGGATAAGCTACAAACTTCGGCTGACGGGTATTACTAGAGGTAACAAATAAGTAAAGGAGTACACTAGAGATTTCCTCAGACTGGGTCGATATGTAAAGGACATGATGAGAGATAAGTACTTCCTAGTTACGACTTACATCACCGGACTTGGTTTTGCATTCACTAGGATGCCTACTGTAGGCCTTACTTTTAAGTCGGTGATAGAGTTAGCCAAGGAGATAGAGCTCAGACCGGTTAGGTAGGGAGTTATGCCTGATTACTATCAGTTAGGAGGTGTACAAGTAGGAGGATTATAGAGTACTCAATACACCACATTTTAGATTAGCTCTAGCAGTCGGTAGAGAGGATCCTATTAATAGAGCTAGAGAACTCAGTAAAGAGTCCATATGAGTGGCAGACATGGCTGTGGGGGATCGCATAGACTTATTAGATTTAGTTTTAGTACTACCAGTAGTAACAATGGTCAGAGTTTGGGTTATAAAAGCACGAGATCAATGTTCAGTGCTTGTCAGATGTATGGGAAAGTCCATCAGGGACTGTGCTACATGACTCTTGGAGTTTGTTTCAGATATGGACAGACGGGGCATTTTTCTAGAGCGTGTCCTTTTTTTGGCTATCAGTAGCAGTCCATTACCAGTTAAACTCCAACTTCTTATCAGTTGCCTCCAGCTCAGTATCTAAATACATCATAACTTGTTGCCCAGTAGGGACATGGCAGAGGTAGTAGAGGAGGTGCTAGGGGTTTTGGTCAGGCTTTCACCAGCTAGTAGGGAGGCCGAGGTCAGGCTAGAGTTTTCACCCTCACCTAGTAAGATACTCAGGCAACCAACGTTGTTATTGCAGGTATACTTTGAGTATCTTATTTAGATGCTAGAGTTTTGATTGATTCAGATGCCACACATTCTTTTATGCCCCCTGTTTTTACTTTAAAGTCATTTTGGCAAGCTTCGAGGCTAGCATTTCCTTTATTTATTGCCACTCCTCTAAGCCATTTGTTAGACACTGACATTATTCTTTCTAGTTGTCTGATATTAGTAGGAGGTTGAGAATTGTCAGTGGAATTTATGTTGTTGGATGTGATGGAGTTTAATGTAATCCTTGGTATGGATTGGTTATCTCAGCACTATGCCATTGTCGATTGTCGGAGTAAATAGGTGTTTTTTAGAATTCTAGATGAAGAAGATTTTAAGTTTGTGGGTGATAAGAGTTATGCTCCCCAGAATCTTTTTTCTGCTATCTCCGCTAGGAAGATGCTAAGGAAAGGTTATCAGGGATACTTGGCACTAGTCAGGGATATTTCAGCAGAGAAGCTATTTCTCATAGATGTTCTAATAGCTTGTGAGTTTCCTAACATTTTTTATGAGTTTTCAGGTTTACCACCTCACAAAGAGATCGAATTCTATATAGATGAGGTCCCAGGCATAACTCCTATTTTGGTGTCACCTTATAGAATGGCTCCTATAAAATTAAAGGAATTAAAGGAGCAATTGCAAGACTTACTAGACAAAGGTTTCATTAGACCCAATATTTCTCTTTAGGGTGTGCTAGTCCTATTTATGAAGAAGAAGGAGGGTACACTGAGACTATGCATTGATTACAGAGAGCTTAATAAGGTGACAATGAAGAGTAAGTATCCTCTTCTGAGGATAAATGATTTATTTAATCAACTTCAGGGTACACAGTTCTTTTTCAAGGTTGACTTGAGGTCGAGTTATCATCAGTTACGGATCAGTGAAGTTAATGTTTTTAAAATGACATTCCAAACTTGATATGGTCACTATGAGTTTCAATGATGTCCTTTAGGTTAACTAATGCACCAACTAATTTTATGGACCTGATGAATAGGGTATTCGGATTGTTTGTGGATCAGTTTATGGTAGTTTTTATTAATGATATATTGGTGTATTCGAAGAGTATGGAGGAGCATGTATATCACTTGAGGACAGTACTGCAGACATAGAGAGAACATCAGCTTTATGCTAAATTCTCGAAGTATGATTTTTGGTTAGAGAGTATTGCATTTCGTGGAAAAATGGCGTCTAAAAATGGTATTCAGGTTGATCCATAGAAGATTAAGGCAGTGTTTGAGTTTCCTAGATTGACATCAGTTATAAAGATTCGAAGTTTCCTAGGTTTGGCTAGGTATTATAGGAGATTTGTGTAGGATTTCTCAAGATTTGTAGCTCCTTGAGACACATAACTCAGAAGAATGTGAAGTTTGTGTGGTTAGATACTTGTGAGAACAGTTTTTAATTACTGAAGGAGAAGTTGACCACAGCTCTAGTTCTAACTTTACCTAATGGGGAATATAAATTTACTGTGTATTATGATGCCTCCAAAGTCGGCCTAGGTTGTATGTTAATGCAGAATGGTAGGGTGATAGCTTATGCTTTGAGGCAGTTAAAGAAACATGAACAAAATTATCCTACTTACAACCTAGAGATGGTTACAGTGATCTTTGCACTTAAGATTCGAAGACATTATTTGTACATAGTGACTTATGAGATTTTCACATATCATAAGAGCCTGAAGTACATTTTCCTGTAGAGAGATATGAACTTGAGGTAAAGGAGATGGTTGGAACTCTTGAAGGATTATGACTATGATATTCTTTATCATCTAGGCAAGGCTAATGTGGTAGTAGATGCTCTGAGTAGGAAGCCCTCGGGTAGTCTTGCTCATATTAGTATAGAGAGGAGACCTATGATCCAAGAGTTGCATGAGTTAGTGGATTAAGGTTTGATGATGAAGATTAATATATCAGGAGGATTGCTAGCTCAGCTGAAAGTCAAATTAGTATTGAGGGATAGGATTAAGGTAGCTCAGGGCCAAGATCCTATTCTAGCAGAGCTTGAGGAGAATGTTTGTGAAGGGAAGTTCACTATTTATAAAGGGAAGTTCACTGATTTTACACTAGATAATGAAGGTATTTTATGGATCAGTGGTAGATTATATATTCCTGATGTGGATAATTTGAGAGAAGAGATCATTGAAGAAGCGTATTCTATAGCTTATAACGTACATGTAGGAGTTACTAAGATGTACCATAATATCTAAGATTTGTACTAGTGGGATGGATTGAAGAAGAATGTAGCTGATTATGTTTCTAAGTGTTTAACATGTCAACAGGTGAAAGCTGAGCATCAAAAGCCTTTTAGGAAGTTTCAGCCTCTTCCTATTCCTCAGTGGAAATAGGAGAGAATTGCTATGGATTTTATGGCAAGGTTACCTCATTTAAAGCATGGATGCAATTCCATTTGGGTGATTGTGGATCGATTAACCAAATCAACTCACTTCTTATCAGTTAAAGCTACTTATTATGTAGCTAAATTGGCTAAGCTGTATGTTAAACATATTGTGTTCCTTCATGGAGTGCCTATTTCCATTGTATCTGATAGAGGTTTAGTGTTTACCTTACGATTTTAGCAGAAGTGCAAGAAGCAATAGGCACCAGGCTTGTTTTTAATACTACTTTTCACCCTTAAATAGATGGTCAATTTAAGAGGACGATCCAGACACTTGAGGATATATTGAGGATATGTTTATTGGATCTTGGAGGTAGTTGGGAGGATCATTTGACACTAGTAGAGTTTGCCTATAATAATAGCTACCATAACAGTATTGAAATGGCACTGTATGAAGCTCTGTACAGAAGGAAGTGTAGATCTCCTTTATATTGGGATGAGATTGGAGAGAGAGAGTTAACTGGACCTGAGATTATTCAGGATGCAGTTGAGAAGGTTACTGTGATCAGGAAAAGATTAGAAACCACAACTAGCAAAAAAAAGAGCTATACAGATCTGAAGCACAGAGATGTGGAGTTTCAGGTTGCAGACTATATGTTTTTAGAGGTGTCTCCAATAAAGGGTGTGATGAGGTTTGGCAAGAAGGGGAAATTAGCACCGAGATATATTGGATCATTTGAGATTCTGGAGAGAGTGGGCATGGTTGCATATCAGTTGTCTTTGCCTCAAAATTTTTCTCAAGTGCATCCAATGTTCCATGTCTCGATGCTGAGGAAATACATTTCAGACCCTCATACATTTTGCAACTTGAGAGTGTGGAAGTGAATGAAGACCTGATGTACAAGGAAGAGCCAATTGTGATAATGGATTATTAAGTTCGTTAGTTGCATCCCAAGTAGATCCCGATGGTCAAAGTGTTGTGAAGGAGTAACAGCGTGGAGGAACACATGTGGGAGATCGAGGTTGAGCTGTAGGGGGTGGCCTACCCTTACCTTTTTCCTCGATGAATTATTGTTATTTGTTCTTTTATTTGAAATTCGAGGATGAATTTTTGTAAGGGGGGAAGATTATTATAACTTGATATTTTCATAAATTATTAAATTAATTTTGAGATATGCAGTGTTAATAAATATTTTAAATTTTTATATATTATGATTATTTTATGTGATTTAATTAAATTTTAGTGTTGGTGTTTATTTTATTTTCTTATGGTATTAATATTAAATTGAGATTTAAAAGTTCAATTTATTGTTATATATTATTTATTTAATAATATTATTATTGTTGTTATTGTGAATAGTATTAATTTAATGAAATTTTAAATATTTTTAATAGTTTGAGGTAGAGTTAATTAGAAAGTAAAATATTTAATTTAAAAATAATATATATATATATATATATATATATATATATATATATATATATATATATATATATATATATATATATATATATATATATACACATTTTTTTCCTATTTAAAAAAAAAAAAAACCCAAAATTTTTCCTTCCTCTCTTTTTCTTTTTCCCTCCCCCTTTTTCCTTCTCTTTCCCTCCTTTTTTCTTTCTATGTTTTTTGTGGAAATGCACAGCGCCATCATCGACCCACCGCCAGCCACTGTCGATTGCCACTCCCTAGCTCACTACCGCACCACCTTCTCCTCCTCCCTTCCTCCTCCCTTCCTGCCGCCTCCTTTCCCCTCATTTCCTCTCAGCACTGTCACACTTGGAGGCACGCTGGTGACATTTTCAACGTCGACATAGGCTGAGATTGGAGTTGATAAAAAACTCTTTCCTTGGGCTACGTTTCCCCAAGGTAATTTCCCCAATTAGCTTTGAATTGAACTTCAATTTTGTCAAATTGTTATTAAGGTTCATATTGTATTTTGTTGATTTTGAGATCAATTGGTTTGATTTATGTGAAATTGACTTTAGATTAGTTAAATTGAAGTTTTAAGTTTTCCAAAAATATATTTAAAATAAATTTTGGAGATAGTTGAATTTAGAGAACTATTTCAGGTTCGGGTACTGTTCACGGGACTGTCCCGGCTTGGAAAGTACTGTTTATTTTTAATACATTCCACTAGTTATTTTAAGCATGTTTTATTAAGAAAGTATGTTAAAATTGTGTTTCAATTAATTATTATGAATTGTTGAATGTTTATGTGAAAATTGAATTTTTGGAAAAATTAGTATAAATTAGTAAATTTTATATTTTAATTGAAATTATTTTTAATTAGTATGTTTTGGATAATTTTTGAATACTAAATGGTATTAAAATAATTTTTATAAATTATTTACTATTTTTAGCTAATTAATAATAATTTTTGAAATTATATTCAAATAAGAGCTTATTTACTATTTTTATGATTAAAATGGATTTTTAGTTATTTTTATTATATTTTTGGGTAATTTAAATAATTAAGTGCACTCTATGCTATTTAACTTTGAGTATTTGAAAAATGAAATTTTTTTATTAATATTATTTATTTATATTCAAGATTTTATTAAATTAATTTGAAAATAAATTATCTTTAATGTTTTTATTATTCAAATAAATTGTATTGTGATATATTATTGATTTTTATGGATTTTAATGATTTTTAATATTTATTATTTATTTTTGAATTTGTGTATTTTGGTTATCGGTTGGAAAAATTGTGTAGTTCGGGGGCCTAATATGAGAAGTTGTAATTTTGTGAATATTGAAGTATGTTTGCTTGCAAGATCAGCTGTACTTTTAGTAGAGAGACGCCCATTTTACAGAGGAGAATCTGCCGAATTTTTGATAGAAATCTCGTAAAATGTGACATTGGGTCGATTCTTAGTTTTTAATTTGTTGGTCGAGTCGTGTCTTAGATTGAGTCATTTCATAAAATTTATAGAAGTATAAAATTAAAATTTTGATTTGATATTATTATTTATTTATTTTCTATAATTGCGCTAAGACTGAAGCCTACTGGACAAAATCAGTCTATCTCTTTTAAATGAGTGAACAACTGTGAGTTATTATCATATATATGTATTGCATGTAGAATACGTATTTGTGAGCATCCATATTTTATAATGTAATTAAGTATGATTTATTTTTTTAAATGATTATATATATTTTTTGATATATTTAAAAAAAAAGGATGCTCTCATGTTTAAATTATGTATTTTAATATTTTTAATAAGTATAAGATTTATTTGAAGGGTGGGCTACACTAGGATTGTGTATGTACTAGTGCGTTAGATTTTAGGGTTGATAGTATGAAATTATTTAATGTGAGATTGAATTAATTGATTATTGAGGTTTACTATGAGTGAGTGGTGTGATTACGGGAGCTTGGTTGACCTAGTGTCTCAGGGCCAATCACTTCGACAATGAGACTGTGGGAGCTCGGTTGACTTAGTGTCTCGTGGCCAGTCTACTGTCCAAAAATGGAAAAGAGAAACGTTTTGGAATTAAGTGAGCATGTTGGCTAGTGAGATTCAAGGATTGAGGTTGTGTAATATTTTTTAGGGTTCTGCTCCGATCCTTCACCTAAAATAAGTTTTTTTGCATTTATTATTATATAAAAGTGGATTTTAGCATCTGTCTGAAATGCATGTATATATATATATTATTATATTGATGTTTGATTGTATATGACTTTAGGTTGCATGTATACATATTGTAATAATTCACTTAGTAAGGTTTGACTCTCCTCAATATTTTTTTATAGGACCTTCTACTTTAGACCTTCCCTATAGTACTATTCATCAGACTCTTTTCTCTCTGGCTAATTTGTGTAAATACTGAACTTTTTTTTCCTTGTATTTTAGTAATCACTGTAATAGTAGTGTTGTTGTCATAATAGTGTGTTATACTAGTTAAAGATCTTGTACTCAAATATTGTATGATGATATTTTTATTATGATATGATACAAAGATTTATTTTTTTTTGTTAATTAAAGATTTAATTCTGGTGTATTTTTGTATTGTATTTGCATGTGTTTTTTTATTTTAAGGCTTGCTACGGGTTTCGGATTCGAAAGAATTCCTGTTCCCTAGCACCGATCATGACTCTCTGGTTTGGGTCGTGACAACAACGTTGGTAAATTAAATTCTCAAAATAATGAGAATATAAATTTCAATGAACGTATTGTAGAGGATGGTCTTGCACCAGGTATGTATTTTGCTACTGTAGATAAACTGTTAAAAGCTTATCAATAACATCCTAGGTTAAAAGGATTTTTTGTCGTTAAGAGATATGCTCATAAAGGTGGAGGTGGTTTAAGAAGATATTAAACCATTAGCTATGAAAAAAGGAAGAAATTATAAGCAAGGATACAATCAAGAGATCATGTTGCTCAACTCATTTGAATGCAGTAATGGGAGATGGAATGTGGGTTTTTAGTTTAATAAAACATGAACACAACCACGAGCTAAATTCTTCAATGTCTAGGTTAATGAGTGGCCATAGGTGTTTGACTCCAACACTTTAGAGAACATTGCTCACTAATGACATTGTAGGACTTAGGCCTTGTAAAAGCATGAGAATGACAATCATGCAAGCTGGTGGTCTAGAAAATTTAGGATGCTTACAAAGGGATATGAGGAATTTCATAAATAAGGAGAGGAGGTCAAGGATTGGTAAAGGAGATGCAGAAGATATAAGAAAATTTTTATATTAATGCATAAAAAAGATGGAGAATTTTTTTTATTTGATTGATCTTAATGAGGAAAACCGTTTGAGAACTGTATTATGGATTCATTCTAGAGGTAAAGCTGCTTATCAAGAATTCAATGATGTTATATCTTTTGACACAACTTACCTTGTGAACAAATACAAGATGCCTCTTGCTACTTTTATTGGTGTGAACCATCATGGTTAGTTAATTCTATTGTGATGTGCTTTATTTACAAATAAGAGTGTTGAATCATTTAAATAGTTATTCTCTTCAAGGATGGCTACTATGGGCGAGATTCATCCTCATGAAATTATAACCGATTAGTATGAAAGCATTAAGGCAGTTGTAAGAGAAATTATGCCAAATACCATTAATCGTTTCTATAAATGGCATATAATGTGCAAGGTAGGAGAAAAGTTTAAACACATTAACGAATTTGGTGAATACTATAAGGAATTTAAAGGTTTAGTGTATGATAATTTAAGTATTGAGATGTTTGAGAATAATTGGAGAAACTTCATAAATAGGTACAATCTTACTAGAAATACATGGCTGGTGAAGATGTATAATGAGAAGGAGAGCTGGGTTCCAATATTCTTAAATTATAGATTTTGGGCTAGAATGGCATCAACTCAGAGAAGTGAAAGGATGCTTACATACTTTGATAGTTTTGTCCACTCAAGGTGTACATTAAAATAGTTTGTTGGCCAATATAAGATAGCATTAAGTGACAAGGTTGAGAAGGAATTTACAGTTGAATTTAAAAACAGGAATAAAGAAATTTTTTGTTTCACAAATTTCAACTGGGAAAACCAATTTCAGTGTGCCTTCACCATAGTATGTTTGAAAAAGTGCAAGAACAAATTAAAAGGATAATATATTGTCATATATTGAATGGTGACCATACTCAAGTCAACCTAGGGGGCATTAAGTTACACCCGGTGCGTGAAAGATACTTAGTGAATGACTTTTTTTATGAAAGAGTTTGTTTATATAGTTGATTTTAGGAGAAAAGGTAATTGCATTAGCTATAACTGTAGAAAATTTGAATAAAGTAATGTACTATGCTACCACATACTTATAGTATTGTCTATTAAGAATATTCAAGTAGTTAATGAATGATTTGTAAGCAAAAGGTGGTGAAAGGATGTGCATCATCCTCATTTAACAATATTTTTTGCCAGTGGTTATCCTAACATGACCGAGGAGTATAAGAAAAGCATTGAATTGCATAAGTACTTCAACATATGTGTTGATTTGGCTTTGTTTAAAAATGCTAAAAGGGTGTTATTAATTGAAAGGTTAGAAGCTGCCTACAATGAGCTTTTTAAATTGGAATGGAGCATTGGATTATAATAATGATGAATAGCAGAATGCTAGTGAAGGCAAGCAAAATTTTGGTGCAGCAATTCTAAATACAAATGTCATAGTTCCTTGTGGAAGGCCTCCCGGAACTAAAATAAGATTAAGATGAGAAACTGCAACGATTAGTGGTAGGAGAACAGGGGGAGGTAGCGTTCGAGGGGGTAGAGGTGGTCGAGGTCATGGGAGAGATGTACAGACTTCTGTATGAGATAACCTAGTATAATGAATTCATACCATGTAAATTATTTTCAAATTTTGTTTATTTTTATATATTTTTATAGATTGGAATAATGATAGGGACTGTTTGTTTTTAATTGTTTTGCAGCATCAAAGTATTGTTGTTGGTGCGTTGAATAATTTGACAGTGAGAATGCAGCCATTTAATGGTGGTGAAGTAATGAGCTAACTTTGCAAATTTTAACAATTTTAGTGATGCAAACAGACAATATATGGGCCAAAATTGGCTAAGAGTGTAACATATAAATACTTGAATGGAATATTTTATGTAAATGTGAAATATTTTATTTTTTAAATACTAAAACATTTGAGACGGAAATATAACTTTTAGGATTTGTTTAGTTAAAATGAATTTTATAAAATTTTGTGAAATTTATTTATAAATTCAAGTAAATATGTTTGGTCTAAATGCAAATTTTGTAAAATTTATTTTGAATTTCAATTTTTTTTGATTTTGTGGAATTATTTGAAACTAAATCAATTTCTATTAATGAAATATATTTGGCTTAAATGAATTTTATTTAAAATTTATTTAGAAATAAAATGATTTTTTTATAAAATTTAACTAAATAAGGGTTAAATAATTTATGACAAATTTGCAACCTATATAACAATAAATCACAAATTTGACATAGGTGGCCCATCACCTAACTTCACATTTACGATGAAATTTTAGTGCATCATAACTTGGTCACAAAAAAATTTTCTTATCTGCTATCACAAAATTTGTACACAGCTAATAATTAACCATGAATATTATAATGAAATATTTGTGACAAATTGATTAACGCAATGGGTTTATTTTTTTACACAATTTTATAACAAGTAATCATGTCACAAATTCCGTCACAATTTTCCTTACAATTCCAATAAAAAAAAATTAATTTCTGATGGATTCTTTTTAGTCGTAAAATTTTGGTCACAAATTTCTCTTCGGTTTCAAATTTATTATAAATTCTTTACAAATTCGTGACAAATTAAACGGTAAGAATTTTCCTTATAAAATTGCTAATTTTGTTACAGTGTGTTTCTGTTACTCTTATTAAGACTCTTAGTTTTTGTGGAAAAAAAAATACAAATATACAAGCATGAATATGATGTTTGAAATTATTTAAGGGTAGGTATTGAATATGGATGATCAAGCATTGGGTGGAATAAATAACTGATCTATAACAATACAACAGGTAGAGATCGAGACACAAAGAATAGAGAGATTTCCCACGCCACCAATCGATGAAAATGGGTAGAGGACACATTTGATGACATGGCATCAATTGATACAGCTATAGGAACAGAACCAAAAGGCAGTGACAAGACCGAAACAACATATACCGAAAAAGATGAATGCAACACAACCAACTTCATCAAATGCCCAGCAGAAAAAATATTCATTCGTGCCACGAACTTTTGAGCTGGGTCCTGTGAATTCTAAAAGAAATTAATTAATCAACTAAGCTTGTCTATAATAATAATAATAATAATAATAATAATAATAATAATAATAATAATGATGATGATGATGATGATGATGATGAGAAAAGTGATAAACGGATAGAATGTATCTAGATAGAAAAGTCATTTTGGTTCGAAATAGGTAAAAAAATAAATTTCTACCATTAATGAGTGATGTGACTTTTCTATTTTATCCTTATAGTGGAGATAGTGAAGAACATAAATGATATTTTGAGAGATGATAAATGTTCATTAATGAAACTGTATCATAAATGTAATTATGTTAAGTTTTTATTCCAAATTACAATATTTTTACAATAGATTGTTATTGAGAAAGAAAAAAAATAAAACACTAGTTTACATCAAATTCTAATACAAAAACAAAAGAAAACATGGAATCATTTTATAACAGAAGAGCAAGAAACAAGTATTACGTTGCATTCAATGAACACGCACCTGGGATCTACACATTTTGGGAAGAATGTGTTCATTCAGTTGTAGGATTTAAGGGGTGTTTGTATAAGTTTTTCAATACTATGAATGAAACTTTAATTGCATGGAAGAAATTTAGTGAAGCAAATTTTGTTGTCCCAACTACATTACCTGCTGAGAAGGAATCAAAAGTGGAGAAGGTTGAGAACAAAACCATTATAGTTAGGAGAAACATTCATATTTCTTTTGATGGTTTAGTTTTCTTCTTCTAGGAATTATTATAGCTGTGTTCATAACTGGCTTTTGTTTGGGGAAGATAACAAAAGTTGTTGATGCAGAAGCTTTTGCACCAGTTGGGCAATTGCATCATGGGTTATAAAAATAGCTTATGTTTGAAAAGTATAAATTATGATTAGTGTTTTATTTTGAATTTATTATTTCTATGTTAATGATAAACTTTTGTTTGTGGTTTGAAATTAATGATATGGATTACCTTTTTACTAAACTTGAGGTTTCATATCTTATAATGTCTATCAATTTTGAACTTTGAAATGCAATGTTGATGGCACATTGAAAAATCATAATGATGGACACATTGGTTAACTGATTTATGGAATTGAGGTTGATTTTAGTGGTATCAACGTTAAGAGTTGCAAAGATGTTATAGTTTGTTGAACATAATGTTTCTTTCTTCAGGCGATGGACAAATTGAAATTTAACTTCACCACATATTTAAATAGTAACTTCACAATGTTTATACTTTGATTAGTTGGAAACAAAAGTAGTTAAGTGTTAGTTTTCATTTCATATAAAGTGTTTTTGCTGAATAATTAAACTACAATTTTTTTAATAGAAATAAAAGGGATAAAAAGCTTAAAATACTGATACCATTCTAAATAACTTAGGTTTCTTTTATTTTAAATTTGATTAGTTTGTACTTGATATAGTTAATTCGGAAGTTAGAAGATTTGCCAATATATTTCATAAATGTAAATTCATTAATAAAACTGAAAGGGACAACATTCAATAGGGATAAACTCCAACATTAAATAGCAAAAAGAGACTTGAAATGATGTTTATGGTTCAACAAAAAGAGACTTCAAAAGATTATCAAGTTTTAAACTTCAGAAGAAGTGTTGTCTAACACTTTAATGTAGTTGCCTAACTGAATTGCTATTGCTACTTATGTTGCTACTGTTGCTCTTGCCTTTGGATGTGTCCTTCTTCTTGATAGGGTGGTTTCTTCAGTACCATTATCTTGATGAACCTCTATTCTCCTTTGTTCAGTTTCTTCCATCATTCCTTGCTCATCTTCTCCATGGTCATCAAGAAATATATTGTACATGGCGGGAAGAGGAAATAGGTGTAGGAGTCCTTGCTGAGTGTCATCATATCCAAAATCAGTAACGTTCTTAAAACATACTCACTGATTTCCTTTTTCAATGTCTTGAGTTGGTCTCAGACTGAAGCATATAGAGCTTCAATAGAAGTTTTTGATGGAGAAACCTTCCATTCACCAGACTTTCTTCTATTATTCATGATCCAAGGGATAAGTATTGCAATTAGTGAGTGTTTATTTCAGATGTGCACTATAAGTTAACAATTTGCTTCATATATATACATAAAAGAATGACTCTTTGTGTACTTTGTTAATTAACCTTACCTCTGCATGGTAACAGAACATTATCGTATGCCATTGTAAAGGATGATTATGGTAATCGATGTACAATTGTTCCATACTAGCGATTTATTATTTGCATATCCCTAAAATGGTTACAATAAATGGTAGGAGTCACTGTGATGGTGTCCTTTTGATTTCTTATGTTGATGTGTAATAGCAAGTGTTAATTTCATTAGACGTTTTTCAATTGGTAATGGCTTAATATATGCACCTTTGAATTAGTATATTTTAAGGAAAATGTTCTTTGACAATATAAAAGGAAAAAATTTTATAGTAAGACATGAATATGTATGTGAATTATGTTAGTGATATGAACTAGGTCAATCATTTATGATTATGTATTAACATTTCTATTTTATTAATAAAGAGGCATTTCCATTATCATTCCTTTTATGATCATTATTTGAATGGTTAATTCTTACTAATGTCATCAAGTATGTGACTTGATAGTAAAACCCTTAGATTAAAATAAGAGTTCTATTCTAATTATCCCTAGCTAATTATTTATTGTACAAATATTAATAAGGCTAGTATGATGTCGACTGATGATTATGTTTTACTAATCATGGATATGAGATATTAAGTCAACTCATAGGTACATGATGAGAGATCGTGTACTGGATTGACCCACTATGAGAATACTACATAGATTATTGTCATAAGTATTTCTCATTGTAGTTATATTATTTAATTCCTTTGACCTTGAAATCACCATGCTTTTCGACATAGCTATTTTATGTTTTGACACATTCTAACATTATCTTTAATTGGATGATTAAATAGAATGTTGTTGGATATGAAATGAGTTATGTGAGGAATGTGAGTGATTAAGAAGGAATTTGTCCCTCATTAATATGAGTAGTATATCTATGGGCCCATTGATGAGTTAGACTGAAGAAAAATGCATGGCCATGCTAAAATGAATTGATAAAGAGTTATCATTTTTAGTCTACTTGGAATCAAGTCATAATATTATTGAACTATATAAGGATGACATTCTATACCTTATGTTCAATGCAGATATCATGTGATAAAGGGACTATAATATTCACTATAATTAGGTTATATTGGATTATTGACTTCACATGACTTGGGTAGTCATAATGTCTTGCTAGAGGCCACTTATGACTTGTAGGCCTAAATAGAGATTTAAGCCCACTGCTAATATTATGTGAACCTATAGGGTCACACACTTAGAAGAGGCCCAAAACGATTATAGGCTTATTAAGCCTAGGTAAACTCTTTAGAAATAAATATATTTAACTATTTATTTATGATAATTGTTATCTAAATAAATAATAAATATATTACTGATTTTATTTTAAATAAATAAAATTTGAATTTAATGGCTATTTACCAAAAAGGGTTATTTAAAATTTAATGGCTATTTAAAATTTAATTAAGTGAAACCCTAATTGAGAACTTAATATATATGTTATGTTCTTTAGGGTTTGAGTGAGATCAATTTCAGTGAGCCACCTAAAATTAATTTTCTCTACATTTTTAGAAAAACAAAATCAAAGAGAGTTTTGTTCTTGAGTTGTGAGGCAACCAAGTCATGCTAGCACACACATAGATCGTTTTGATAAAGGCCTGTTTATGTGGATACCTTTAGAGAATGGATTCTTTTGAAGACATCTAAAAACCAAATCTGAATCAAAGAAAAAGCTTGAGGTAAGGTGTCACCAGAGTGAACCTCCTCTTATCCTTCCATATTTTCTTGCCTCTTCTGTGTTTTAGTAAGATTCTTGAAACCTTAGATTTAATCAAGTAATCGAATTACATGGATCCAGGTTTGGGAACGTGATCAAATTTTATATTTTCGCTGTGTTTGTATCATGAAACTCAATAAATCAAACATTGTTAAAATGAAGATTAAACCATATTGAAGCAAAAGCAAAATTAGAGTAGAGTGTAATGGCAGTTGTCTATATGCCTAAACAATAAAAAATTATAAGCAAATGTTTTAGTCCAAAATAAACTAATGCATTAACACAATTGCATTATATTTTACTAAATTCTAAAGACTTTAACTTGTACGATTGTGCATAGCAGGCCTCTCGAATTTCAAAAGCCCTTTTGTACTCCTCAGTCCATTTTAATGCTTTTTCTCTCTGTTGGGATAACCCAACAGTAATTTCCTAGCATTGAGTCCTAACTTATTGCATTTGAAGGTTCAATCCCTCCGTCTCTTTGAGAAGCTATAGATCAATATGGTTTTGCTCGGATAGATACTCTTAGTGGATATCAACCAATTCCTTATTTTGCGCTTATAGTGTATTCTTTATAGCCTTTTGCTTCTCGACATCATTTTTCAAACTCTGTATTTTACATTAAAAGGCTTCTATGGACTTTATGTTTGTGGCAGAGGATTTAAAAATTAATTCAATTTCATCAACTGCTTTTGAGATACTCTTATATTGATCTATTTTGGATGAAGCATCGTGAAGCACTGACATAGCTAAACGAAATGTGTCCATTTGATGACAAGCTAGTGCAAGCAATTCATGTTTCAACAGAAGGTTAATAGTATTTTTTAATAACTTAATGGGATCTCTTGTAAATACTGTGTGCTGTTGTGAAGCAGATCTTATAAACTATTTTAAGAAATTAAAATTAAGATTAATCAATGGTTCTTCTGGTAAAGGAATTGAAAATTCCTTTTTACTTCTTTATATTAGGCTTCACACTAAAAAAAATAACAAAACAAGGAAATTCATTAACTTTTAAAACTAAAGACATTTGCTTACAAAAAAAAAAAAATCAAATTATATTAGAAACATAGCGATGAAGTTTGTTATTACCAATTAAGGTTGTGCAACTGGAGTGGCTTCATTTTTTGCTTCATCAGATAAACAAGAATAGATGACATCTACATTGTCAACTCCACTCTCAACATTTTTCCCCTTGTACCAGTTGGTAAAGCAAAAAAAGTCTCATTATATTCATGATCATATAATAACTTATAGGGAGAGTCATTACCACCATCGTCATCATCATCATTAATGTTGTCCCGTAAATTATCAAGGACATTATTAATAACATGCACTAGATCTTCCTCAGTATTAATATATTTCCCAATGTTTCCTAGTCTATTGGATCTTCTTAATCTAGTAGAAAAAGTGGCTTTCAAATTTTTCTTAAGTGTTGAAGCAACGGTTTTTTTTTTTTCACTAGAGTATTAGGTTTTTCTTATTTACGTGAAGTGCTTTGATGCTATACTGTTTTCCCTCTTCAACATAGGACTTTCCATTTTTAGATATTGTTAGTGGAATGGGAGACTTCAGACATGTCATGGTAGGAAATGTAGATGATGAAAGAAGAATATGACTGAATTACAATGAATATTATAATGATGTACCAATTTTTGGTCACCTGCTATACAAGATTCAATATTAGGAGGAATCACATCAATAAGTCTTTGAGACCACTGCTTTTTAAAATGGTTAATATGTTAGGTTTCGTGATACAAACGCAATGAAAAATTAAAATTTTATCACGTTCCCAAAACCTGGATCCATGTAATTCTACTACTTGATTAAATCTAGGGTTTTAGGAATCTCACCAAAATGCAGAAGAGGCAAGATTTTCTGGAAGGATGAGAGGAGGTTCACACCGGTGACACCTTACCTTGAGCTTTTTGCTTTGGTTGTTCGGATCTAGACATCTCTAAAAGGATGCGTCCTCTATAGGTATCCACATGAATAGCCCTTCACAAAACGAATTGGAGTGTGTGCTAGCAACCTTCTTGATTGTCTCACAAATTAAGAACAAAAGAAAAACTCTATCTTTATTTTCTAAGAAGAGAGAAAATGAATTTGGAGGTAGGAAATAAGTGTGTTAAACCCTAGAGAATATAACATATTTATAGACTCCAAATTAGGGTTTCACTTACCAATGACCTTTTGGTAATTTCCCATTTATTATATTCTGATTTTGTTTTAAAAATAAATCAAAAATAATATCTTATTTATTTGTTTATTTAAAATAACATTTATCTTAAATAAATAAATAAACAAATAAATAAATAAATAAAACACTTTAATTCTTTATTTCCACAGAGTTTATTTTGGGCTTATTAAACCCATATTCGTTTTGGGCTTGTTCTAAGTATGTGACCCTGTAGGTTCACATAACATTGGTGGTGGGCCTAAATCTCTATTTAGGCCTACAAGTCATAAGTGGCCTCTAGAAAGACATTATGACTACCCAAGTCATGTAAAGTCAATAATCTGACATAACCTAATTACAGTGATTTTATCATCCCTTTATCACATGATATCTTAATTGAACATAAGGCATAGAATGTCATCCTTATATAGTTCAATATTATAACTTGATTCCAAGTAGACTAAAAATGATAACTCTTTATCAATTCATTTCAGCATGGCCATGCATTTTCCTTTAGTCTATCTCATCAAAGGACCCTTATATATCTTTCTCATATTAATAAGGGATAAATTCCTTCTGAATCACTCACATTCATCACATAACTAATTTCATATCCAACAACATCCTATTTCATCGTTCGATTAAAGATAAGGTTAGAATGTGTCAAAACATAAAATAGCTATGTAGAAATCCAAGATGATTTCAAGGTCAAAGGACCAAAATAAAATTACTGTGATGAGAAATACTTATGACAATAATCTATGTAGTATTCTCATAGTAGGTCAATCCAGTACATGATCTCTCATCATGTACCTATGAGTTGACTTAATATCTCATATTCATGATTAGTAAAATATAACCATCAGTCAACATCATACTAGCCTTAATACTTTAATATTTATATAATGAATAAATGGTTAGAGATAATTAGAATAGAACTCTTATTTTAATCTAAGGGTTTTACTATCAAGTCACATACTTGATGGCCTTAGTAAGAATTAACCATTCATATAATTATCATAAAATCAAATGATAATGAAATTCCTCTTTATTAAGAAAATAAGAAAGTCAATACATAATCATAAATGATTGACCTAGTGCATATCACTAACAATCTACTACTTGCACTAGGCCCAATCAACATCGTATCGAATACCCATGGACCTAGTATGACTCTCATGTTTAGGCTGTGGAAGAGGCTTAGTCAATGGATCAGTAACATTATCATTTGTAGGTACTCTACATATCTTGACGTCTCCTCTCTCAATGATTTCTTGAATGAGATGATAACGCCTGAGTATGTGTTTGGATCTCTGATGTGATATGGGCTCCTTAGCTTAGGCTATAGCTCTATTATTGTCATAATACAAGTTCACTGGATTTGATATACTAGGAATAACACCTAGTCCAGTTATGAACTTCTTAATCCAAATAGCCTCCTTAGCTACTTTTAAGGCAGCTATGTACTCAGCTTCTGTTGTAGAATCAACAACAGTGTCTTGCTTGGAACTTCTCCAGCTCATTGCACCTCCATTCAAATGAAACACATATCCTGACTGTGATCGTAAATCATCCTTGTTAGTTTGGAAGCTAGCATCTATGTAACCATTTACAACTAGCTCATCTTCTTGACCACCATACAGTAAAAATGCATCCTTAGTTCTTCTCAAGTACTTAAGGATATTTTTAACTATTGTCTAATGACTTTCACCTGGGTCTGATTGGTATCTGCTCGTTGTGCTTAAGACATATGAAACATCAAGTCGAGTACATAACATTGCATACATGATAGATCCAATAGCAGAAGCATATGGAATCTTACTTATGCGGTCTCCCTCATCTTGTATCATAGGACACTGAGTCTTGCTGAGACTAATGCCATGTGACATTGGCAAGAAACCTCTCTTAGAATCTTGAATACTAAACCTGTTCAATACCTTATCAATATTAGTGCTTTGACTTAGGCCAATAAGCCTTTTAGATCTATCTCTATAGATCTTGATGCCTAATATATAAGCAGCTTCACCTAAGTCTTTCATTGAGAAACAATTCCCTAACCATGATTTAACATTTTGTAAAATAGGGATATCATTTCCAATGAGTAGTATGTCATTCACATACAACATTAAAAACACAATAGCACTCCCACTAACTTTCTTATATACATAAGGTTCATCATCATTTTTAATGAAGCCAAATTCTTTGACTGCTTCATCAAAATGAAGATTCTAACTCTGAGATGCTTGCTTCAATCCATAAATGGATCTTTGAAGCTTACATACCTTTCCAGAATTCTCAGGACTAACAAAACCCACTGGCTGTGTCATGTACACATCCTTAAGTAAATTTCCATTAAGAAATGCTATTTTGACATCCATTTGCCATATTTCATAATCATAGTATGCAGCTATGGCAAGGAGAATTCGAATAGATTTTAGCATAGCCATTGGTGAAAAGGTTTCATCATAGTCTATACCATGTGTTTATTTGAAACCTTTTATAACCAGTCTTGCCTTAAAGGTATGCACATTGCCATCCATGTCGATTTTCCTTTTGAAAACCCATTTGCACCCAATAGTTTTTAAACCATCATTTGGGTAAATCAAGGTCCATACTTGATTATCATACATGGATTGCATTTTTGATCTCATGGCTTCAAGCCATTTTTGAGAATCAGGACTATTTATGGCCTCTTGATAGGATTTGGGCTCATTTTGATCCACAATTAACACATCATTATCACTAGTTATGAGAAATCCATATCTCATGGGGATTTGACGTGTCCTACAAGACCTCATTGGGCCTTCTGGTACTTATACAGGCTCAACAACTACTTGTTGATTTAGCTGCGGTTCCATATCAGGTATAATGCTATTTTTTAGGCCTTGAATTTCTTCAAGTTATACTGTGCTCCCACCGGTTCCTTTGGAAATAAACTCTCTTTCCAAAAATATGCCATTCCGAGACACAAACACTTTATTCTCAGATGCATTGTAGAAGTAATATCCTTTAGTTTCTTTAGGATATCCCACAAGAAGGAATTTGTCAGATTTGGGTGCTAGTTTATCTGAGATTTGATGCTTCACAAAAGCATTACATCCCTAAATCTTAAAAAAGGACAAACTGGGAGTTTTTCCAGTCCATTTCTCATATGGTGTCTTTTCAACTGCCTTCGATGGAACTCTATTCAAAATAAATGCAGTAGTTTCTAAAAAATATCCCCAAAAAGAGATTGGAAGATCATAATGACTCATCATAGATCGAACCATATCCAATAGAGTCTGATTTCTGCGTTCAGACACACCATTCCATTGTGGTGTACCTGGAGGAGTCAATTGTGAAACAATCCCACAGTCTTTAAGATGATCTGTAAATTCTTAGTTTAAATATTCACCACCTCGATTAGATCTTAGTGTTTTAATATTTTTACCAAGTTGATTTTGTACTTCATTCTTGAAAATTTTGAACTTTTCAAAAGATTCATATTTATGTTTCATTAGATATAGATAACCATATCTACTGAAATCATCTATGAAAGTTATGAAGTACTAAAAACCTCCTCTAACAGTTGAGCTTTATGGTCCACATACATCAGAATATATTAGACCTAATAAGTCATTAGCCCTCTCACTCTATCCAGTAAAAGGTTTTTTAGTCATTTTTCTAAGTAAACAAGATTCACATGTATCAAATGATTCATAATCAAATAAATTTAAAAGCCCATTTTGGTGTAGCTTTGAAATGCGTTTCTCATTTATATGGCCTAAATGACAATGCTAGAGATAGGTCGAGTTTAAATCATTAGATTTAGACTTCTTTATATCAACATTATAAATTGGCATTTCATTAGTGTCTTCAGCATCTAAAACATAAAGTCCACTAGTACATGGAGCATATCCATAGAAAATGTTATCCTGATAAATACTGCATTTATTATTCTTAATAATAAATTCAAATCCTTTCTTGTCCAAAAAAGAAATAGAAATAATATTCCTATGCATAGTAGGTACATAATAACAATTTTCTAAAGATAAAACAAGTCCACTAGGCAAAGGTAATTCATAAGTTCTTATAGCTAAAGCAGTAACTCTTGCTCCATTACCAACTCATAGGTACACTTCGCCTCTTGCTAATGATCTACTCCATTTTAGACCCTACACATTTGTACAAATATGAGATCCTAATCCAATATCTAATACCCAAGAATCAGAATCAGAAGCAGATAAATTTAATTCGATAACATGAATACCTGAAGAGGTAGTCTCACCACCCTTTTTCTTCTTCAGATCATCCAAATAGAGGTTGCAATTTCTTTTCCAATGACCTGGCTTATTACAGAAAAAGAAAATTTCTTCCTTTGGTTTGGGTTTAGCTTTAGATTTGGGCTTAGGCTTTGGCTTGGGCTTCTGAAAGCCTTTAAAGTCCTTGCCCTTGCCCTTTCCAACCCTTTTCATCCCCTTTCCCTTATTGACCATGAGAACATCCTTAGTGTTACTCTTGATGTTCTTCTCAACAGTTTTTAGCATCCCATGCAACTCTGAAACAGTCTTCTCCATACTATGCATATTGAAATTCATAATGAAGCTATCATAAGCTTTAGGCAAAGATTGGAGAATAATATCCATAGCCAGTTCTTTTTCAATCTTGAGACCAAGCTTGTCTAAGTGATCAAGATGATCCTTCATCTTGAGAATATGAGGACTGCCAGAGCCGTCAGTAGTCAGCTTGCAGGAAAGCAATGCCTTGATGGTATTGAACTTTTCAATTCTAGCTTTCTCTTAGAACATTTCCTTGAGATGGCCTATCATAGTATAAGCCTTCATTTCCATCAGCTGCTTTTGTAGCTCAGATTCCATACATCCAAGCATAACACAAGTGACATCAGTAGAATCATTAAAATGCTTGTTATAAGCATCGCTTTGTGCTCTAGGAGCATTGAAAACTGGTTCCTCAGGGATGGGTTGGTCAAGAATGTATTCCTTTCTCTCATGCCTAAGAACAATTCTTAGGTTTTTGTACCAGTCAAGAAAGTTAGTCCCATTGAGCTTATCCTTCTCAAGGATAGATCATAGCAACATGGTAGGTGTAGTGTTTAAAGTCATTATCTACAACAAATATATGCAAAGTCCATTAAGTATTTTATTAAATATGTATTAGGCATAATTAAAAACTCTCACTAAATTTACTTAAATCAATAGCCCTCTAAGTTAATTTACAAATTTTAGTGGGCCAAGATCCATATTTCACCATACTCTAAGTGAGCTTTGGCTCATCGCCTAAAATATGGTTATTTAAATAGACAACTCTTATTAATTACATCTTATGTAACTCTTGGATGGTATGGGATTTGACATCACATGTCATGGCTAAAAATCCCATTTAATGCCCTAGGTCCAAAACCATTTTGATAACCTAGTTAAGTCAAACCATATCAAACATTTGGATAGCACCATTATCCAACTTGCCTTCCCCGAATAAATTTATACACCCTGCTTTAGCAGGCCCATATATAATAATCTAAGGCTTGAAAAGTGTTGAATTTATGGGAGGCATTATAATGACTTAATATTAAAGGAGGGTTCGTCTTTATTTAATCTTATTTAGTTATTGTTATGTTGTATTGCATGGCATCATATGGCATCACATACATGGCATTATATACATAACAACTAAAATAAATGTGACATAGCATGGCCCTAATCTAAGTTGATCTTCATAAGCCAATATGAAGATCAAAGGTCAAACCTAGGTAATATTACAATTACAACTTAAGCCTCTAACTTGGATCGCACCATGGGTCTTGATTTACATATATTGTTGTAATTTATTCTACACAATTCTAATAAAATAAATACAACAAAACAAAAATGACTCGCAGGCCGTATTTAAAATTACAACCCATACAAATTAAATCCAATCACATTGGTATAAGGGCCATGCTATGCACCATGCATAAAATAACAACATGTATAACATAATAATCTATTTAGTTAGCAAATCCAATAATTATGTTAAAAATAAAATAATGTGACAATTCTTTCGGGGTAAAGGGGCAGCGCCCCAGGTGGCAGTCCCACTAACGGTAAACACTTTACCTTAGCTCTTCGGTGAATTGCCTTTCAAATTTCTGAACATTAATGAATTTTCGTAATCAAATTACTATAAAATCAATTTGTTCAAAAATAGACAAAAACGCTTAATTAAAATAGCTACCTTAAAACCCTAATTTGCGTTAAGGAAGCAACTAACGAATTTTCATAATCATATTACTGAATCAACTGCTGCCTAAATGACATCACTTTCTGTAAACATCTTACAGTCTGAAAAATCCGTTCAAAACAGATAAAAATATTTTTTTTTTAAATAGACGCATCCATTAAGAAATCCCTAATTTCTATAATCAAAATTATAGCTTGAACGAATCTGTATAAAATATATCCATTCTACATAATCTATTTAACATTTAAAAAGATTGTCCCTTAACACATAATCTGCATATTCACAAAATTTCTATTTCAGATTTAATAAAAAATGATTTTCCTGATCAAAATAGAAAATGATTTTCCTAATTAAAACAGGAAACAAATATGCTATTTCAGTTAATCATATTAATCAAAACAGAATACATAATAGATATAAATCCTTAAGTGATTAGGTTTTTGAAAATAGAATTTCTATTTCATTAAATCGTATTAATAAAACATTATACTTAATTCATTTTTTTTCATAAAAACATCATATAGAATTTTTTTTTTTCAGTAAAACAGCATACTGAATTCATTTTTCATGAAACAACAGTCTGAATTCATAAAATCAAAAATTGCTTTTAGTTTAATCACATTAAACCATTATAAACATTAATCAAATTAATGTTTAATTCCATTTTCAAATAGATTACAAAGAATTGTCACAAAACAAATCAAAACCCTTTTTGATAATTTTGAAAACCCTTTTGAAAAATGAATCATAAACCTTAACATGTATCACATATACATAGAATCAATTAATCAAATTACAAGTGGCTCTGATACCACTGTTGGGTTTCGTGATACAAACACAGTAAAAAATTAAAATTTTATCACTTTCCCAAACCTGGATCCATGTAATTTGACTACTTGATTAAATCTAGGGTTTTAAGAATCTCACCAAAATGCAGAAGAGGCAAGATTTTCTGGAAGGATGAGAGGAGGTTCACACCGGTAAAACCTTACCTTGAGCTTTTTGCTTTGGTTGTTAAGATCTAGACATCTCCAAAAGGATGCGTCCTCTATAGGTATCCACACGAACAACCCTTCACAAAATGAATTGGAGTGTGTGCTAGCAACCTTCTTGATTGTCTCATAAATTAAGATCAAAAGAAAAACTCTGTCTTTGTTTTCTAAGAAGAGAGAAAATGAATTTGGAGGCAGGAAATAAGTGTGTTAAACCCTAGAGAATATAACATATGTATAGACTCCAAGTTAGGGTTTCACCTACCAATGACCTTTTGGTAATTTCCCATTTATTATATTCTGATTTTGTTTTAAAAATAAATCAGAAATAATATCTTATTTATTTGTTTATTTAAAATAACATTTATCTTAAATAAATAAATAAAACACTTTAATTATTTATTTCCACAGAGTTTATTTTGGGCTTATTAAACCCATATTTGTTTTGGGCTTATGCTAAGTGTGTGACCCTGTAGGTTCACATAACATTGGTAGTGGGTCTAAATCTCTATTTAGGCCTACAAGTCATAAGTGGCCTCTTGAAAGACATTATGACTACCCAAGTCATGTGAAGTCAATAATCCGACATAACCTAATTGCAGTGATTTTATTGTCCCTTTATCACATGATATCTTAATTGAACATAAGGCATAGAATGTCATCCTTATATAGTTCAATATTATAACTTGATTCCAAGTAGACTAAAAATGATAACTCTTTATCAATTCATTTCAGCATGGCCATGCATTTTCCTTTAGTCTATCTCATCAAGGGACCCTTAGATTTCTTTCTCATATTAATAAAGGATAAATTCCTTCTGAATCATTCACATTCCTTATATAACTAATTTCATATCCAACAACATCTTATTTAATCATCTGATTAAAGATAATATTAGAATGTGTCAAAACATAAAATAGCTATGTAGAAATCCATGATGATTTCAAGGTCAAAGGACCAAAATAAAATTACTGTGATGAGAAATACTTATGACAATAATCTATGTAGTATTCTCATAGTGGGTCAATCCAGTACATAATCTCTTATCATGTACAATGAATTGACTTAATATCTCATATTCATGATTAGTAAAACATAATCATCAATCAACATCATACTAGCCTTAATACCTTATTATTTATATAATGAATAAATGGCTAGGGATAATTAGAATAGAACTCTTATTTTAATCTAAGGGTTTTACTATCAAGTCACATACTTGATGGCCTTAGTAAGAATTAACCATTCATATAATTATCATAAAATCAAATGATAATGAAATACCTCTTTATTAATAAAATAAGAAAGTCAATGCATAATGATAAATGATTGACCTAGTGCATATCACTAATATAATATTCTCTTTGGATGATATATCAGCATTACATTTAAGATCTTTTAAACCATAAACAATTTTCTGAATTTCTTTAACAGAGTGACAATAAATTTAAATGTCTTTAGGACTTCTTCTGGATACATAGACTGGTGCAATCCAAACTGCCGATTCTAGAGATAAGGCATATAATACTCTATAGTTATGTTTAGCTTGTTTGAGTCCAATGAACTAGTGCCACCCAAGTATAATGGCCTTACAATGGTACATACATAGAAAAATTTTAACTAAATTTGCTGGGTAGCTCCAGTTTCATCATAATCCTCCATTATAATTTTCAACTAAGGGTTTTTTTATTCTTCTCCTAAAATGATGAAAAATTGATTGTTTTTCCTAATTATTTACTTTGAAAAAAATGATAAAATTTCATGGAATGACATAAAGCAACTGTAACAATAAACATTCAATCTAATTGATTTATCTAACTGTGGAAGTTCCTTACTTCTTAATTCTAGGAATTACATGTGCAACCACAATTGCACCAACCAAAGTGCTCCATTGGACCTTGAAAAAGGCCTTATTGTATAATAATACTTTAAAGATTTGTAAGTGAGGCTAAGTAAAATTGACCTAAGGGTAAGATACTTTCCTGATGGAATAGCCCATGCCAGATTTATGTACTCCACAGCTGGCTTTATAGAGAAAGGACACACCAAGAATTTGCAAATCAACACCTAAAGAAATTCAAGATCTTCTTTCTGAGAAGGCAAACCAGATGCTTTAACCTTATGTTAAATCAAGGAATAATATGAAGAATAGTTAGTTGAGGCTACTGAAAAAGATGTTAATTTTTCAATATTTGAATCAATCAAACATGGTGCATCTGGTCTAACCACAAGCAATTAAGTTAGCAAAAACACATCACGTAAGGTATTTGAATAGAGACCAAAAGGGAAAACAAACGAGTTAAGACTAGGAACCCAGAATTGCATAGCTGCACAAAGCATATTGGCTTCAAATAGCAGTCCAATTTTGCTAATTTTTATTAGCTAATTTATCCTCATTACCTTCTACATTTTTTTTGTAATGTGATTTCAACCTATAAATCCATTAAATCCAATTAGAATATGGTTTGTACTAGGACTTCATACTAGGTGTATCGACAGGTGGTTTCAAATTTTCATCTAGTAATAATTCTTCCTTAGAAGACAGAGGGAAGGGTGTAGCAGGTTTTCCATCCTCGTTGCTTGTAAATGGACATATTGAGCTAACCAAGTCATTAACCAATAGTGGAATCCAACCCCTACATTTGAAAAAGTAAAATATATATATATAATTGAGTAGTGAAATAGCTTGGTTAAATTAAATGTTTATAATTGAGAAAAAGTTAAAAAAAATGTATGTACCACAATGATATAAATGGTAGTAATGGATCCACCTTCACCTCCATCATTATTGCATTTTTGAATTTCCTAGAACAAATATTTCAATAGCTTTTCATCTTATAACATCTTCATTATTTATAAAATACACTTAAATATAATTTCACAACACTAGTGTATATAAATATGAGAAAAATACCACTAGAGCATGACCTCAGTTAAAATTCAACTTTTCTTCATCACTCAATGTTACATTTGATTTCAAAAATAGTAGTAACTACAAAATTTTAATTTTATTTTAGTCACTGATTGAGAAATTAATATTTCTTTCAATTAAATTTATTTCATAGCCTCTTTTAAATGAATGGAAAAAACATTGTAGTATTTTTAATCAAACCATTGGCAATACAAGCAATAATTATTAATTTGTATAACTTACTAACCTGAAGTGCATTTTGTGTTCTTTTCTCATCTGAATCACTAGTGGACCTCACATCCTCCATTTTTTCTATTAATTAATGGAAAAAAATTTATTAAACAAAATATAAATTGAAGAGTAAAATTAGTTATGCAAAAAAATCTTTGGATTGTGAGTATAAAATTACTTTTTTTTATTGGTAGCGCCTTTTAAAATAAATTTGAATTGGGAAATATAGATAGGATTTCTTTACCATAACCCCTCCTAATAATGCTAATCAATTTGACACCAATACCCCTCCACTAAGAACGCATCAAATGCAAATACGGTCCTCAACAATGACCCATAGACATGCACACTTCACTCATACCTCATCCTAACCATCCTCTCTTCAAACCAAACCTATATATTTTTCCATTGCCAATAAACACAAGGAATGGCGGACAATAATGTTTGAAGAGTACACTGTTATTGTTCAAAATAATACATGGTCACTTGTTACTTGTGTTAGTGATATGCACTAGGTTAATCATGTATGATCATGTTTTAACTTTATCATTTTATTTAATAAAGAGGCATTTTCATTATCATTTTGTGTTATGATAATTACTTGAATAGTCAATTCTTACCAAGGTCATCAAGTATATGACTTGATAGTAAAACCCATAGATTAAATATGAGTTCTATTCAAATTTTATCCATACCAATGTATTATGGCTAGTATGGTGTTGATTGATGATTATGTTTTACTAATCACGAATATGAGATATTAAGTTAACTTATAGGTACTTATTTAAGAAATAAAGTGTTGGATTGACCTATCATGAGAATACTACATAGATAATTGTCATAAGTAATTCTCATTGTAGTAAATTGGCTTAGTCCTCTGACCTTGAAATCACCATTGATTTCTACATAACTATTTTTTTTATTTTAACACAATCTTACATTATCTTTAATCGGATGATAAAATATGTTATTGTTGGGTATAAAATGAGTTATGTGAGGATGTAAGTGATTAAAAAGGAATTTTTCCCTCATTTAATATGAGTAAGATATCTATGTGCCCCTTGATAAAATAGAATGAGTCAAATGCATGGCTATGCTAAAGTAAATTGATAAAGAGTTATCATTCTTAGTCTACTTGGAATTAAGAAATTATATAATTGAATTATATAAGGATCACATAATCTATGCCTTATATTCAATCAAGATATCATATGACAAAAGGACTAGAATATTCATTGTATATTAGGTTATATTGGATTATTGACTTCACATGACTTGAGTAGTCATAATGTCTTGTTAGAGGACATTTATGGCTTGAAGGCCTAAGTAGAGATTTAAGGCCCACTGCCAACGTCATGTGAACCTATAGGGTCACACACTTTGAACAAGCCTAAAATGAATATATGTTTAATAAGGCAAACAAGCTTTTTGGAAATAAATAAATGAAATATTTATTTATTTTTTTAGGGTAAAGGTTATCTTAAATAAATAGAATATTATTTTTTATTTAATTTTAAATAAAATCAGAATAAGAATAAGTAAAAAATTACCAAAGGTTGTTTTGGTAAGTGAAACACTAATTTAAATGTCTATAAATATGTTATATTCTTTAAGGTTTTAAACACTCTTATTATTTTTCCACCAAAATCATTTTCTCTCCTTTTAGAAAACAAAAACATAGAGTTCTTTTAATTCTTGATTTATGAGAAATCATGACAAGGTGCTAGCACACAAGTATTTGTTTTCAATCAAGTATTTTTTTTATGGATACTTATGGAGGATGGATTCTTTTGGAGATGTCTAAATCCGAACTACCAAATTAAAAGCTCAAGGTAGGGTGTCACTAGAGTGAACCTTTTCTCTCCCTTCTAGAAATCTTGCCTCTTCTATGTTTGTGATAAGATTTTGAAAACCCTAAATTTAATCAATTAATCGAATTACTTGGATCCCGATTTGGGTTTGTGATTAAAATTTATTTTTTCTACTATGTATGGAATCACAAAACCCAATAGTGGTATCAAAGCCATTTATACTTTGATTAATTTAATTTTTTATATATATATGATATGTGTGTGTTTGAGTGATTCATTTTTTAAAAGGAGTTTTCAAAATTTTTATCTAAACAGTTTTGATTTTATGACGATTAATTACAATTTGTATGAAAACTACATTAAACATAAATTTGATTAATGTTTATAATCATTTAATATGATTAAATAGTGAATAGAATTATGATTTTATGTGTTATATATACTGTTTTAAGAAATCAAGATAAGTATTCGGTTTAAACAACAAATTCAATTTTTGTTTATTGTTGAAACATTAATATTTTGATTAAACAAATTTCTGTCAAGGGCAGTATGTTTAAGTATTAAATAGATTACATATAATAAATTTGTTTGAAATAAATTAATTATTCTATAATATGATTTACGAGTAAATTAGGGTTAGATAGCCTCTATTTAAATGTTAAACATAAAAATGATATGTTTTGAATAAATCAATTAGACAGTAATTTATTACAAAAATTATTGCCATTTTAGGGTTTTGGCAACAACTCATTCAAATAGTTAAGGTAAATCATTTACCTTCAGGGGTGCTGCCCTTAGGAGACTCATCATGCATTTTGTTTTTGAACATAATAATTTAATTAATTTATAAATTGAATTATTTTGAAATATGTGTTTATTGTTAAATGCATGGTACATAGCATGGCATGGCCTTTGAACCAATGTGATTGGATTTTATTTTATTGGGTTGTAACTTTTTAAATACAACCTGTAAGTCATTTTATTTATTGTAATTATTTTATTTTATTTTATTAGATAGTCATAGAATAGCTTTAATTACAACATGTAATGTAAATCAAGACCCAAGATGCAAATTCAAGTTGGAGGCCTATGACAGAAGATGGAGATTGAAATTAAAGGCTCAATTTGTATTTATAATATCACCTAGGTTTGACCTTTGATTTTCATATTAGCTTATAAAGATCAACTTAGTTATGGGCCATGCTATGTCATGATTATCTTATTATGTTACTATGTTATGCATGTGATGCCATGTATGTGATGAATGTAATAATAACTAAATAAGATAAAAATTAACTAAACCCTCATTTAATATTAAGTCATTAAAATGCCTCCCATAAATCAACACTTATCAAGATTTGGATTGCTATATATAGGTTATGCCAAAGCATTATGTATAAAGCCATTTAAATAAGATAAGATGGATAATGGTGATATCCATATGTTTGAGTTGGTTAGACTTAACTAGGTTATCAAAACGACTTTAGACCTAGGGCATTTGATTGGATATGCTAGTACATGTGAAGTCAATATCCTATACTTATCCAAGAATTACATGAGATGTAATTGGTAAAGTGTTACCTACCTAAATAGCCACACTTTAAGTGATAAGCCAAAGCTTACTTGAAGGTGGGTGAAATATGGATCTTGGCCCACTAAGAAATTTCAATTGCTAAAATTATTTTGAGGGTTTTATAATTTATGGAAATTTAGTGGGTGTTTTCTTGTACCTCTTTTATAATAAAACTAAATATACTCTATATATATTTATTGTAGATAATGACATCAAACATTGCACCTACCATGTCACTATGATCAATCCTTGAGAAGGGATAAGCTAAATAGGACTAACTTTCTTAACTGGTATAGAAACCTAAGAATTATTCTTAGGCAAGAAAGAAAGGAATATATCCTTGATCAACCCATCCCAAAGGAACTAGCTACTAATGCTCATAGAGCATAAAAGGATGCTTATAGTAAGCATCTTAATGATTTAGTTGATGTCACTTGTCTCATACTTGGATGCATGGAGTTTAAAATTCAAAAGAAACTGATGGAAATGGAGGCTTATACTATGATAGGCCATCTCAAGGAAATGTTCCATGAGAAAGCAAGAATTGAAAGGTTTAATAATATAAGGGCATTGCTCTCTTACAAGTTGACTACTAGCAGCTCTTGAACACTTGGATAAGCTTGGTCTCAAGATTAAACAAGAACAATCTTTTCCTGAAGCTTATGGTGGTTTCATCATGAATTTCAATATGCATAGTATGGAAAAAACTATTTCAGAGTTGCATGGGAATGCTTAAAATTGCTGAAAAGAACATCAAGAATTCCACTAAGGATGTTCTAATGGTCAATAAGGGAAGGGGTATGAAAAAGGTTGGAAAGGGCAAGGGTAAGGCTTGTAAAGTATTTCAGAAGCCAAAACCAAAGCCCAAGCCCAAGTTCAAAGCTGAGCCCCAAGCAAAGTGACCAAAGGAGGGAATATGCTTTTTCTACAATGAGCTAGGTCATTAGAAAAGAAATTGCAAGCTATATATGAATGATCTGAATAAGAATAAGGGTAGTGCAACTACCTCTTCAGGCATTTATGTTATAGAAATTAATTTGTCTACTTATGATTCTTGGGTATTAGATACTGGATTAAGATATCACATTTATACTAATGTGCAGGGTCTAAAAAGGATTATATTATTGGCTAGAGGTGAAGTGGACATACGAGTTGTCAATAGAGCAACAGTTACTGCTTTAGCTGTATGGACTTATACGTTAACTTTGCCTAGTGGACTTGTTTTAGATTTGGAAAATTGTTATTATATGCCTACTATGTGTAGGAATATTATTTATGTTTCTTGTTTGGACAAGAAAGGTTTTGAATTTTTTATTATGAATAATAAATGTAATATTTATCATGATAACATTTTCTATGGATTTGCTCCACACACTAGTGGTCTTTATGTTATAAATGTTGAAAACACTAATGAAAAGTTAATCTATAACATTGATACAAAGAAGTTTAAATCTAATAATTTAAACACTACCTATCTTTGGCATTGTCATTTGGGCCATATAAATGAGAAATGCATTTCAAAGCTTCATCAAAATGGGCTTCTGAATTCATTTGATTATTAACCAATTTACTAGGAAAAATGACTAAAACACCTTCTACTAGAAAAGGAGAGAGAGCTAATGATTTGTTGGGCCTTATACATTCATATCTATGTGGACCATTAAGCTCAACTGCTAGAGGAGGTTTCCAATACTTCATCTCTTTCATAGATGATTTTAGTAGATATGGCTATGTCTATCTAATGAAACATAAATCTAAATCTTTTGAAAAGTTCAAAGTTTACTAGAATGAAGTACAAAACCAACTTGGTAAAAATATTAAAACACTAAGATCTAATTAAGGTGGTGAATATTTAAGCTAAGAATTTGTAGATCATTTTAGAGATTATGGGATTATTTCACAATTGACTCCTCCAGGTACACCACGATGGAATAGTGTGTCCGAATGAAGAAATTAGACTTTATTGGATATGGTTCGATTAATGATGAGTCAATTTAATCTTCTAATCTTTTTTTGGGGATATGCTTTAGAAAATTCTGCATTTATTTTGAATAGAGCTCCAACAAAGGCAGTTGAAAAGACACCATATAAGATATGGACTGAAAAACCTTCGAGTTTTTCTTTTTTAAGATTTGGGGATGTGATGCTTATGTGAGGCATCAAATTTCAAATAAACTAGCACCTAAATATGATAAATGCCCTTTTGTGGGATATTCTAAAGAAATTAAAGGATATTATTTCTACAATGCTTTTAAGAATAAAGTGTTTGTTGCTTGAAATAAAGTGTTCATTTTTCTCCTCTTAGAAAAACTAAAACACATAGTGTTTTTTTTATCTTATTTTATGAGAAATCAAGAGAAGTGCTAGCACATAAATTTTCCATTTTAATCAAGGGCTATTTTTGTGGATGCTTATAGAGGATAAATTCTTTTGAAGACATCTTGATTCAAACTACCAAAATCAAAAGCTTGAGGTAAGGTGTCACAGGAGTGAATGTTCTCTTTACCTTTTAACAGTCTTGCCTCTTCTGCTTTTGTGGTAAGATTTGAAAACCCTATTTTTTAAATTAATTAATTGAATTACTTGGATCCGGGTTAGGGTTTGTGGTTAAAAGTTTTAATTTCTACCGCATTTATAAATCACAAAACTCAACAGAGTAGGTACCGATCAGACCCAAGTGAAAGTCACTGGACAGTAGTTAAAAATATTCTTAAGTACTTAAGAAGAACTAAAGATGCATTTTTATTGTATGGTGGTAAGGAAGATGAGCTAGTTGTAAATGGTTACACGGATGCCAGCTTCCAAACCGACAAAGATGATTTTTTATCACAATGAGGCTATGTGTTTTGTTTGAATGGAGGTGCAGTGACCTGGAGGAGTTTTAAGCAAGACACCATTATTGATTCTATAACGGAAGCTGAGTATATAGCCGCCTCAGAAGTAGCTAAGGAGGCTATTTGTATTAAGAAGTTCATAATTAGACTAGGTGTTATTCTTAGTATATCAGATCCAGTGAACTTATATTATGACAATAATGGAGCTATAGCTTAAGCTAAAGAGCCTAGATTATATAAGAGATCCAAACATATATTCAGGCGTTATCATCTCATTCCAGAAATCATTAAGAGAAGAGACGTGAAGATATACAAAGTACCTACAAATGATAATGTTGTTGATCCACTGACTAAGCCTCTTCCATAGCCTAAGCATGAGAGTCATACTAGGTCCATGGATATTAGTTTTAATATAGATTAGGCCTAGTGCAAGTGGGAGATTGTTAGTGATATACACTAGGTCAATCATGTATGACCATGTTTTGACTTTATCATTTTATTTAATAAAGAGGAATTTTTCATTATCATTTTATGTTATGATAATTAATTGAATATTTAATTCTTACTAAGGTTATCAAGTATGTGACTTGATAGTAAAACCCTTAGATTAAATATGAGTTCTATTCAAATTATCCTTAATCATAACAATGTATTATGGCGAGTATGGTGTTGTGTTGACCATTTGCATGATCAAACTCTTAATTTTGGACTTTGACAAACAATTTTTATACTAATAATTTTAATTGAGTGTGTAAGGAATTATACACCAAACATATACCAAGCATATACAGTTTTGGGTGAATAGTGACCTTTCGGGCTGATTGAACCTTTGAGATTGAAGAAGGATTTTGACTTATTTAGAGATCTTAAATAAGAAAATGAGATTCTTCACTTTTGAATTATACATCTTAAGCTTTCTATATTGTACTTGCTCATCAAAATCCAAGTTCATTTGTGTATGCAAATCTTCAATCGAAGTCAGCATATGCATCTTGCATTTCAATTTATATATCTCTTGGTATTTCAGCAATATCTTGAGCTACAGATGTTCAAATGAGGTGATTCAAATTTTTATGGAAATAAAAGACAATTATATACAACTTTTATGAAGAAATTTTTGGCTGAATCGATTGTCTTCAATCCCGTTCATGAGCATCTTTCAAAGTTGTCATGGGTAGTCCGTCAAAGGAGCATTTGGAACACATTTTTGCCAAAAGATGGCAGTGCTCCTCAAGAGCTGGTGGCTCATGACCTTCTTGTGAGCATACCCCTGATAGTATTCCAATGGGAGTTTTTGAAGGCAACGACTATAATTTCACCCCTCACGAACACTATTCACTCGTGAGGCGCTTGTGAGCAGCCCTTGAGCTGCCATAGAATTGATTCAAAATCAATTCTAAACATTGGAGAAATTATTGATACATCCAACAACTAAAATTTTGAGTGTTTTTCTATATAAACACAACTTAAAATTCAATTGAAAGGTTAAGAAAACTTGTGCATCATTCATCATTTTCTTAAACATTCAATTGAGCTCTAAAACTTTCTTTCAAACAAATTCTTTGTGTATAACTCTTGTAAGAGTTGGTGAGTGATTATAATAGAAATTCTTATTCTTCTATTTTCTAGGTTTAGAAAATGGGAAGTGAGATTCTATTCTAAAGGAATTGGTTTAAGTGTTTAGCCATTAAAACACTTAGGATTTTGGTTTTTGAGTGAGCCTTGAAAACTCAAGATTGTAAGGTTGTAAGAGTGAGCCATAAAACTCTTATGTATTCTCAGTCTTGTTAATAAGATTGTGGCTGATTAAAAAATCCTAACTTGGGGATAAGTTAGGTGGAGACGTAGGATTATTTGAGAATCCGAACTCCTTAAATATTTGTGTTCATCATTATTCCTTCTTTACTCTTACTCACTTCTTGCAAATAATTCCTTTAGTTTCCCATTTTTATTCAATAGTCCTATTCACCCCCCCCCCTCTAGGACTCTTTCAATTGGTATCAGAGCTTGAATTCTAGGTACTTCATTGCTAGAATACAAGATCATAGGGAGTGAATCATAAAACATCTCTTCTCTTAGACCATTCTTTGATGGTAGTGACTATCCACATTGGAAATTTAAAATGGAATTATATCTTGATTATGATTCCATCAAACTTTGGGATATTATCCTAAGAGGTTGGGAACCACCTACAACTATCATTGATGGTGTGGTAACTGCACTTGCAAGAAGCCAATGGAGTGTTCATCAAAAGGAAGAAAATCACAAAAATAAAAAATCTATGATTACTCTAGTCTCCTCCATGACAAGAGAAGAAGGAGGTAAGCTTCAACATTACATTTTGTCTAAAGAAATGTGGGAGACGTTGGAGAATCACTATGAAGGCAACATTCAAGTAAAAAGCAAGAAGGTTCAACTTCATATGTATGAATATGAACTCTTCAAAATGAAGCCTCAAGAATCAATTACGGAGATGACAAACCATCTCAATGCTCTCCTCACAACCCTCAAGAAACTTGGAAAACATTTCTCTAAGGAAGAGGTAAATAACAAGATTATAAGAATCCTACCTAAGAAGGATTGGGAATTTCATGTTACCTCAATTGAGGAAGCTCAAGACCTCTCCACTCTATCAACTGATGTGCTCATTGGTAAGCTCTTGACACATGAGCTCACTATCAAGCAAAGAGGAGAAGAACAAGAAGAGAAAGAAGAAAAAAAAGAGTATTGCTCTAAAAGCTCTTCAAAAAGATAGTGAAGAGGAAAGTATTAAAGATTCTAGTGATGAAGATGGTGACATTGCCATGCTCACTAGGAACTTCAAGAAGTTCTTAAGAAAGAAAAATTTCTCAAGAACAAGGGACTTCCACAAGAAGTTCGAAGGAGATGGAAGGAAAAAAAATAAAAGAGGTTACTTGCTATGAATGCAAGAAACCAGGACACATTAGAAATGAATGTCCTAAACTCAAATTCAAGAGCAAAGGAGCAAAAGATAAAAAGAAGGCATTCAAAGCTACTTGGGATGATTCCTCTGAATTTGAAGTGGAAGAGTAACAACATGAAGTTTCCAATCTTTGCTTCATGGCTATTGAAAACGAAAATGAGGTACCATCCACTTCTTACTCTTCCTTAGATGATTGTGATGAATATTGTGATGATGATTATGAGAGCTCTATTGTGAGAAAATTGCTTGCTAAATGCCAAAGTTTGTTATCTAAGAAGAAAAATATATAAACATGAGTTAGCTAGCTTAAGAAAGGATTTTGAATGTTTAAAAATTGAGTTTGCTAAACTTGTTGCATCAAATGAAACACTTGTTAGTGATGCTAAGTCTTTTAATTCTTTAGAAGACCAACTTAAGAAAGCAAATGATAAAAATCATAAGCTTTCTAAGGAAGTTTTAGAATTAAAAAATTCCATTGCTAAATTCAAGAGAGGAAAAGAAACTTTAGATAGTCTTCTTGACTTTCAAAAATTTCATGGAGATACCCATGGAATTGGATATAAAAATGGAATGTCTTCATCATCCTCATCACATATTAATTTTGTTAAAGCTTCACATGATTATACTCCTTCAACCTCAAATGAGATTCAAGCTAAAAAATCTCATGTGTTAAATAGCAAGGCAAATTCTCATAAGATTAACCCTTTATTAACACAAATGGGTAATCCTCAAACTATAGCACCTCAACCTAAGCATGCTTATATGTACACTAGACATAATTATAATAAGTATGCTGCACAACAAAATGCACATAAACATATTGCACAAACTTATCGAAATGCTCATCACCATTGCCAATGTATGTCTCACTCAATGTCATAAAATAATAGATACACACAACACCAAAGGCATGCTGCACACACTAAGAATTCATTTCATTCTAAGAGAAATAAATTTAAAAATGTTGTATGTTCATATTGCATGATCAAAGTACATACCAATATGTGTGCTTCTATAGAAAACTGTACATGAATTTGCTTCCCGTTAGATTATCTTGAAACTAACCAACCTAGACTAAGAAAGGTTTAGGTTCAAAAGAACATTTAAAATTTTTTATGTAGGTGTGCTTGAAATTCGCAAGCATAAAAAGCAAGTGGTATCTTTATAGTGGATGTTCAAGGCACATGACAGGAGATAAGGAGCAATTCAATAAACTTGATGCTAAGGGTGAAGGGCACGTTACCTTCGGTGATAATGCAAAAGAAAAAATTATTGGCATTGGAGAAATAGGTAATCCTCAATCCTTATCTATACATCATGTGTTGTTTGTTGATGGTCTTAAACATAATTTGCTAAGTATAAGTCAATTATGTGATATGGGAAATAAGGTGACTTTCTATCCTAAAAATTACTTTGTTAGTAGTCTTGATGAAGACAAAGTAATTTTTAGTGGTAAAAGAGTAGATAATGTTTATGTTATTGATTTAAATAAAATTGATAACAAAGAAATAAAATGCTTAATGTCAATTTCCCATGACACATGGACATGGCATAAAAGGTTAAGACATGCAAATTTTGAGCTTTTAAATGATCTTTGTAAACATGAACTTATGATTGGTTTACCTAAGCTTGAATTCACTAAGGATAAACCTTATGATGCTTGTCAAAAGGGAAAATAATCTAAGTCTTCATTTAAGCTAAAAAATGTAGTGTCCACTTCTAGACCACTTGAACTTATACATATGGATTTGTTTGGACCAACTAGAGTTGCTAGTCTTGGTTGAATGCACTATGCTTATGTATTGGTTTATGATTACTCTAGATACACTTGGGTGTGTTTTCTTGCTCATAAGAATGATGCATTTAAAGCTTTTGAAAATTTTCAAAAATATTTCAAAAAGAAAAAGGATTTTGTATTTCATCCATTAGAAGTGATCATGGAACCGAATTTGAAAATGATTTTTTCAAAAACTATTGTAATGAAAATGGTATTTCTCATACATTTTCATCTCTTAGAACTCCTCAACAAAATGGGGTAGTTGAAAGGAAAAATAGAACTCTTGTGGAAATGGCTAGAATAATGCTTCATGAGTATAATTTGCCTTTATACTTTTGGACGGAAGCCATTAACACATCTTGTTATATTTCAAACCGAGTTTTTAAAAGACCAATTTTAAATAAAACATCTTATGAGCTATGGAACAATAGAAAACCCAAAATCTCATATCTAAGAGTATGTGGATGCAAGTACTTTATATTGAACACCAAGGATAATCTTAGGAAATTTGATTCCAAAGCTGATAAAGGAATTTTCCTAGGCTATTCCATCTCTAACAAAGCATATAGAGTCTTTACTAAGAGAACTCTAGTAGTTAAAGAGTCAATGTATGTGGTATTTAATGAATCAAGCTCACTTGATCCTAGAAAGGATGTTTGTAGTGTTGATGATCTTGTAGGTGATAATGAGATTATGGAAACACAAGAAGAAAATGCTAGTAAGCCTTTGGAACTTAAAGATCCAAGCAAGAAGGAAAATGAGGAGACACCTTAACCTACCTTAAAGGATGAACTTCCAAAGGATTGGTAATTCAAGAAAGCTCACCCTCAAGATCTCATTATAGGTGACACTACAAAAGGGGTAACTACTAGAGCTAAACTCAAGTCTATTGTTAATTTAGCTTTCATTTCTCAAATTGAACCTAAAAATGTTGATGATGCTTTGAGTGATGAATTTTGGGTCCTTGCTATGCAAGAAGAGTTAAATCAATTTGAGAGAAACAAGGTTTAGACCTTAGTTCCTAGACCTAAACATCATCCTATTATTGACACCAAATGGGTGTTTAGAAATAAGATGAATGAACAAGGTGTCATAACTAGGAACAAAGCTAGACTAGTAGCTAAAGGTTATAATCAAGAGGAAGGAATTGATTATGATGATACCTTTGCCCCTGTTGCAAGGTTAGAAGCTATTAGGATGTTACTTGCATTTGCATCATACATGGATTTTAAACTTTATCAAATGGATGTTAAAAGTGCATTTTTAAATGGTTTTATTGAAGAGGAGGTATATGTTGAACAACCTCTAGGTTTTAAAAATTTTGACTCTCCAAATCATGTTTTTAAATTATCAAAAGCATTATATGGATTGAAACAAGCTCCAAGAGCTTGGTATGAAAGATTAACTTTTTATTAGAGAAAGGTTTCTCTAAAGGAAAGGTTGACACAACTTTTTTCATAAAGAAATCCAAGCATGATTTATTAATTTTATTCAAATTTATGTTGATGATATTATTTTTGGTGCTACTAACTATTACTTGTGTGATAAATTTTCTAAGCTAATGCAAGGAGAATTTGAGATGAGTATGATGGGAGAACTTAAGTTATTTCTTGGACTTCAAATCAAGCAATGTAAACATGGGATTTTCATCAATCAAACCAAATATACAAGGGACATTCTCAAGAAGTTTGGAATGGATGGAGCTAAATCAAGCAAAACTCTAATGAGTACCATAACCAAACTCAACAAGGATGAGAATGGCAAATTAGTTGATGAAAGGCGATTTAGAGGTATGATCGGATCCCTTCTTTATTTAATCGCTAGTAGACTCGATATTATGTTTGCTACTTGCTTGTGTGCTAGATTTCAATCAAGTCCTAAAGAGTCTCATTTAAATGCTATCAAAAGAATTTTTAAATATCTTTGTGGTACATTGCATTTAGGACTTTGGTATCCTAGGAGTTCTTCCTTTGACTTGATTAGTTATTCTGATGCTGATTTTTTCGGTAGCCTACTAGATAAAAAAAGCACTTTCAGAACTTGTCAAATTTTAGGAAATTGCTTAGTTTCTTAGTTTAGTAAGAAATAAGTTTCTGTTGCCTTGTCCACCGCTGAAGCAAAATATGTGGCGGCTAGTTGTTGTTGCACCCAAGTTCTATGGCAAAAAAAACAACTTTTGGACTATGGCAATGATATTAATCACATTCCAATTAAGTCTGATAATACAAGTGCTATAAACCTTAGTAAGAATCCTATTCAACATTCTAGAACTAAGCATATTGATATTAGACATCATTTCTTGTGTGATCATGTGCAAAATGGTGATATTTTTCTTGATTTTGTTGATACTAATCATCAATTAGCAGACATCTTTACCAAGCCTATTTGTGAGGAAAGATTGAATTTTATTAAGCATGAACTTGGTATGATTGATAGGTCAAGCTTGTCTTAATCACTTGCTAAATTGATGAATTGATGTTTGAATTTTTTTTATCATGTTCTTTAGAAAATTTTTTTTAATAGCCTTCCTATTTTTTTTTGCAAGTTAATAATTAATTATTGAGCTAAATTCAATTAATTAATTATTTTAATTTTTCCATAAATATTTCTCCGTAACAAAATTTTTTTTGTGTGTTTTTATGACAGTTTATGATCGGTTTATTTTTTTGGATATTCTCTGGATATAAACCTTGAGCTGTAAATTCATACTTTGTATATTTTTCTTTTTTTTGTGTCATTTTTAAAAATAAAATAATAACATTTATTTATATTTTATTCAATAAAAATAATTTTTTTATTCATTTATTTCAAAAATTATTTGTTTTAAGATTCATTTATTTTGATTATATAATTAATTTTGTGGTCAAGGACCTAATTGTCAGCTTTTTTGGACTTAATTGTAGGAAATTTGAAAGTACAAGGACTAATTGGAAATTTTATCACTAGCCAATGGGCTTGTGACCATTGCGGTCCGGGCATCATGAGCTGGGTCACGAGCAGACCGCTCGTGAGCAGCGGTTCTAAAAGAACCAGCACCGCTCATGAGCGAACCGCTCGTGAGGTGCGGTCTGGTTCTTTTTTCTTATTTTTTTTATTTTTTTTCTTTTTCTCATTTTGTTTAATTTTTTATTTCTTTTCAAATGGTCACCTGCAATTTTTCTTAACTTTTTTGAATTGTTTATGTTATTTTTGTGCATAAATACCCCTCTTCACTCATATACACTTATATCTTCAATAAAATTCCTTTAAATTCTTAAAATTCTTTTAAATTCTTCTTCTAAATTCTTTCAATTCTTATAACTCTTTCAATTTTTTTACCTTGCCCTTACCATGGCCTCAAATTTTGCTCAAGGTGCTTCTTCATCCTATATAAGAGCTACTAAAGATCAACCTAAGAAGCAACCTCCTCTCACATACACTCAATCTCATTTTAAGGAAAGACTTGCTCATTTCAAGGAAAGGAAAATCATTCCATCTAAATATATGTCTCAAGCTACCTTGGAAAAGATGGGTTATTTCAATGAGGTTAGACATTTACTTGAGAATATGGGTTTATATGATTTTTCTTTCAATGATTTTCCTACCTATCCTACCTTAGTTCATGAATTCCTTGCTTCCTATTGTTTAAGAACTCATTCTTTTAGTGAGCAAAATCCTTTAAATAGCATGAGATTTAAATTGGGTAGGAGAGATAGATTTCTTACATCTCAAGCCTTTGATGACATTTTCAACTTTAAACAAGGAGGTTTAGCTTCTCCTACTTCAACTTGGTCCCCTAGTCTCTTTTAGTCTCAACATTCTAAACCTCATTCAAGTATCTTTGAAGCCGGGCATACTAAAGCATCTAGTTTGGCTTCAAAATCTCTTTGGTATATACATAGGTTTATTACCTACTCTTTTCATGCTAGAGGTTTAAGTAATGAAACTATCTCCTTTGATGATCTTTTTCTTCTTAGGTGTCTTGTTGAGGGTATAGATGTTGAGCTTGGAAGATGGCTTCAATGGTGGTTTTGGTTAGCTAGTGATACTGTGAATGGTGCCTTATGTATAGGAGGCTTTATCACTAAGATTGCTATTTTCTTTGGGATTAATTTGAAAAATATTCCTTCATTACCCTCATCTTTTCTTGATGATAAACTCTTAAGAAATTCTAGACAATTCAAACTTGTTCAAAATTGTTGGTTTTGGAAAGACGAAGTAGAAGATGAAGATGTTAATGTCGAGCAAGAACAAAATATTGAGCTTTTGGGCACTCTTTCTATTGGAGAAGAATTACTTGAAGAGCAAACTCCTTCTCAAAGAAAAAGGGCAAAAAGACCTTCCACTTCTTAAAGTGTTGATGATGAGCCCACTTGGGTTGGTGGTTTCTTTGATCGCCTATCTATAGTGGAGTCAAACTTTAACACAAGGTTTGATCAAGCAGATACTAGACTTGATGATTTTGAGCAAAGAATGGATCACATGGAATATGATATTCATCAATTGTATAACTATCATAATATTCAATGCTCATGGCCACCTCCTCCTCCTCCTCCTCCTCCTCCTTCACAAGACGAATTTTCTTTTTTTTTTTATTTTCCGTATTTAAGACTAAAGAATTGTTTGTGTACCTTTTTATCATCATTGTATTTCTTTTATGACTATTAATTGAGCTTATTCATGCAATATTTATGCACATATTGAATGACATGTATTTTATAAAGATTTTGCATATCTTTGTTTGCATTGTTTTGGTTCTTGATCTTTTATTCCCTTTAGTATTTTTGGCTCCCTTAGCTCATATTTTCCCTTTATATTTCTCTCTTTTCTTTTTGTCTTTGATAAAGGGAGAGAAGAAAGTAAAGAAGCTATGTGCTTAGGGGATACATACTTAGGGGATAGATAATTGTGTAAAAGATATGCTAAGTACCACATGATTATGTATGATTGATTGACTAGCTAAATTCTACATGATCATGTGATGTTTGAAAATAGCATATATACTATTTTATGATGCATTATGTTTGAAATTATTTCCTTTATGTTGTCTAAACATTTTTTTTAATCATGTTATTATCATTTGTTTGATAACTTGTTATGTTGTCTTTATTTTTGACAAGAAGGATAATAAAATTTATTTATATTTCTTATTATGTCCAATAAGGAGGAGAAATAAAGAAATATATTTTTTTGTTAAAGGAATATATTTGTTAAACCCTTATATATGCTATGATAATTCATTTATTTATATGCTCTGATACATGAAAAATATTGAATTTATGCACAAGTTAAGGGGGAGCAAAATATTTTCTCTTTTTGCATCTATTTAATTTGAAAGAGGGAGCTATTTTTATTTAATATGCTTATACATCTTATTTATTTTTTACACACACACACCTATTATTTATCATCTTTTCAAATTGGTTGTCAAAGCAAAAAAAGGGGAGATTGTTGACCATTTGCATGATCAAACTCCTAATTTTGGACTTTGACAAAAAAATTTTATACTAATAATTTCAATTGAGTGTGTATGGAATTATATACCAAACATATACCAAGCATATACACTTTTGGGTGAATAGTGACATTTCGGGCTGATTGAACCTTTGAGATTGAAGAAGGCTTTTGACTTATTTAGAGATCTTAAATGAGAAAATGAGCTTCTTAAATTTTTAATTATACATCTTAATCTTTCTATATTGTGCTTTCTCATCAAAATCCAAGTTCATTTGGGTATGCAAATCCTTAGTCGAAGTCAGCGTATGCAGCTTGCATTTCAGTTTGCATAACTCTTGGTATTTCAGCAATATCTTGAGCTATAGATGTCCAAATAAGGTGATTCAAAGTTTTATGGAAATAAAAGACAATTATCTACAACTTTTATGAAGAACATTTTAAATGAATCGATCATCTTCAGTCCTGTTCATGAGCATATTTCAAAGTAGTCACGAGCAATCCGTCAAAGGAGCATTTGGAACACATTTTTGCCAAAAGATGGCAGTACTCCTCATGAGTTGGTGGCTCATGACCTGATTGTGAGCATACCCTTGACGGCATTCCAATGGGAATTTTTGAGCTATAATTTCACCCCTAACGAGCACTGTTCACTCTTGAGGCGCTCGTGAGTAGCCCTTGATCCTTGAAAACTCAAGATTGTAAGGTTGTAAGAGTGAGCCACAAAACTCTTATGTAGTCTCAATCTTGTTAATAAGATTGTGGGTGATTAAAAAATCCTAACTTGGGGATAAGTTAGGTGGAGACGTAGGATTATTCGAGAATTCGAACTCCTTAAATATTTGTGTTCATCATTCTTCCTTCTCTACTCTTACTCACTTCTTGCAAATAATTCCTTTAATTTCCCTTTTTTTTTCAATAGTCCTATTCACCCCCATCTAGGACTCTTTCATGTTAATTGATGATTATGTTTTACTAATCATGAATATGAGATGTTAAGTCAACTCAGAGGTACTTATTTAAGAAATAAAGTGCTGGATTGACCTATCATGAGAATACTATATAGATAATTATCATAAGTAATTCTCATCATAGTAATACTGGCTTAGTCCTCTGGCCTTGAAATCACCATGGATTTCTATATAACTATTTTGTATTTTGACACAATCTTACATTATCTTTAATTGGATGATAAAATAGGATGTTGTTGTGTATAAAATGAGTTATCTGAGGAATGTGAGTGATTGATAAAGAATTTGTCCCTCATTTAATATGAGTAAGATATCTATAAACCCCTTGATAAATAGAATGAGGAAAATGCATGGCCATGATAAAGTAAATTGATAAAGAGTTTTCATTCTCAGTCCACTTAGAATCAAGAAATTATATGATTGAATTATATATGGATGATATAATCTATGCCTTATATTCAATCAAGATATCATGTGACAAAGGGACTAGAATAATCACTATATATTAGGTTATGTTGGATTATTAACTTTACATGACTTGGGTAGTCATAATGTCTTGCTAGAGGCCACTTATGACTTGTAGGCCTAAATGGAGATTTAAGGCCCACTACTAACATCATGTGAACGTATAGGGTCACACACTTTGAACAAGCCCAAAATGAAAATGGGTTTAATAAGCCCAAATAAGCTTTGTGGAAATAAATAAAATATTTATTTAACGTAAAGGTTAAATAAATAGAACGCTATTTCTGATTTAATTTTAAATAAAATTAGAATTAGAATAAGTGAGAAATTACCAAAAGGTTGTTTTGGTAAGTGAAACCCTAATTTAAATGTCTATAAATATATTGTATTCTCTAAGGTTTTAAACACTCTCATTATTTTGCCACCAAATTCATTTTCTCTTATTTTAGAAAATTAAAACATAGAGTTCTTTTGATTTTTGATTTATGAGAAATTAAGAGAATGTGCTAGCACATAAGTATTTATTTTCAATCAAGGTTTGTTTGTGTGGACACCTATGGAGTATGGATTCTTTTAGAGACGTCTCAATTTGAACTGCTAAATTAAAAGCTCAAGGTAAGGTGTCATTGAAGTGAACCTCCTCTCTCCCTTCCAAAAATCTTGCCTCTTCTATGTTTATGGAAAGATTTTGAAAACCCTAGATATAAATAATTAATCAAATTACTTAGATCCAGGTTTGGGTTTATGATTAAAATTTAATTTTTTTGTTGTGTATAAAATCATGAAATCAAGCACCTCGATCGTCTAATACCAATATTGTTGGCAACAAGTGGGTCTTTTGAATCAAACAAAATCCAAATAAGACTATTTCTTATTATAAGGCAAGACTTATTGCTAAAGGTTATAACCAATAGAATGACATTTACTATGATCACACTTTTAGCCCTGTTGTCGAATCTATAACCATCAGAACCATCTTAGCTTTACTGCTATGCATCGTTAGCCTTTAAAACAACTGGATATCTCTAATGCATTTATGCATGATAGTCTTGAAGAAACATATTACATGGAGCAACCTCTTAGGTTCATTAATCCTCAATGCCCAGACTATATTTGCCATCTAATAAGTCCCTATATGGACTAAAGTAGGCACCAAGGGCTTAGTTTTCTTAGCTCAGTGGTTTTTTTTTATCAAAAATGGTTTTACACCTTCCAAGGTCAATTCCTCAATATTCTTTCTTCATCATGCGAATGACTTGGTTATTTTATTGATTTCTGTAAATTATATTATTATTACTGGTTGATCTTCTTTATTGATTCAACTGGTAGTTACTTAAATACATTAAGAATTTCTTATTAAAGATGTGCAACTTTTCAGTATTTCCTTGGCATACAGGTTACTCGTTCTTCAATTGGGATCTTTATTAATCAAAAGAAGTACATGACTGATTTGCTCCATAAAATTGGTCTTCAAGATGCCAAAGGATTCCTCACACCTATGGCAATAACTCCACCATTATAAAAAATGCTTGGCAAAGAATTTAATCAGCTTTAGTTATACATGCATGTTGTGGGTGCCTTGCAGTATACCACTTTTACAAGGCTAGACATTACCTTTACTGTGAACAGGCACACTCCTATGGACACTTATTGGGCAGCCCTGTTAAGAGATTACTATGGTACCTTAGACATAAACTTCACTATTCTCTTTACTTTGCTGCTAACAACACTCTTTAACTCTAGTGCTATTCGGACTCTGATTGGGCTAGTTGTCTTGACTCACGCCACTCAACCAATGGTTATGGCATCAACCTCAGTAATTCTTTAATCTCATAGAGTGCAAAAAAGCAAGCTATTGTCACTCATTCTTCATTTGAAAGTGAATAGAAATCCATTGCAAACACCAAATATAACTTCTTTGGATCCAATCTCTCTTAACTGAACTTGGCTTTTTATGTTCTAGTAAACCAATTTATGGTGTGACAACATTAGTGCTCTTTACATGTCTTATAACCTGATGTTTTATACTCAAACAAAGCATATTGCTTTAGATTTTCATTTTGTTTGAGAATTAGTTGCTCGTGGACACATTCAAATTGTCTATTTTTCATCCAAAGATCAAATTGGGGACATCTTCACCAAGTCATTGGGAGTTCAACTCTTTTAGCATTTTTGCCTAAACTTTGACTCACTTCTCACTCTCCATTGGCTTATTGGGGGGTATTGAAGTCGTGACCATTCATCAGTGTTAGTTATCTATCTTGTTACATTTATGTTATTGTGTTTGTTATGTGTTCTACCTCTTCATATAATCTAATACTGTTGTATATATAAACACTATGTGCAATCTAATACAATATACAGATTCCTAAATACTTCTCTTCTCTTATGTTTATAAGACAATCTTGAAGTGGCAAGGTAAATTGGAAAAAAAATAACATTAGTTTTCCTTACCATCCCGGTCACCAAATTTGCATAATTTTTTTTATTAGTGATGGAATTTGCCAACTACTTATACTCAGCTAAATGATAAAAGTTAAATCAAGAATGGCCTTTTATTACCCATACATCTAAAGGAAAAATGGGACAAAATAGTTTATACCAAAGCACATCATAGAAAATGGCAACATTTAAATGCAAACACAACATATGAAGCATGCAAGGTAATAACACATGCAAGTTGAAAGAAAAAATTAATCTTTTAAAAACATAAGATAGAAAAAATTCAAACCTACAAAAGCAGTAGCTTAATAATATATATCAAGATGTTCCAAGGATAGACAACCTGAAAATGGAAAAAAAAATCCAAACAGAGTAAAAACATTAAACAATAATATTAAAAAAAAGGACAATTATAAAAGCAAGTTGCAAATAAACATGCATCGGTAATTAGTCATCTAATTTTGAAATTTAATCAACATTAGTACAAATCTTTAATACATGTAATAATCCAAAAAATATAACATAATGGTACTACTATGATGTTCTAGATTTCAAAGACATAATAATACATGTTCTATAGACCTACATAAAATAGCCGAAGAAGAAAAAACCTAACGTAAAGTAGGTGGACTAATTAATGACTCCCGAGATCCTAAAAAAATAATTGAGGGGAGTCAGACCTCACTGAGTAAATTAATAAAAGAAATGTATGTAATGTGAAAATCTCCTTTAAAAAAATATTTATGAAAATATAAAATTTATAATTCATAAATTTAAGCATTTGATTTATTAACATAGTTAGTAACTTGCATACAATGATTTTTCTAATTTGCATACCATCTTCTACGACTTTGCTAATTTGCATACCATCTTCTCTTTACCAGTAACTTTGAATTCATTTACTTGAGTCATGTAGATTTCCTCATCCAAGACTCAATGTAAAAATGCAATTTTTACATCCATCTGAACTAGTTCTAAATCCAACTGTGCTACCAAAGCCAATAAAATTATGGTGGAGGAATGCTTTACAACTAGAGAAAACACTTCATTATAATCAATTCCCTCCATCTATACGTAACCTTTAGCCACCAATCTAGCTTTTTAGTGAACATTATCCTTGTCAAGGAATTCATCTTTCTTTGCATATACCCATTTGCACCCAATTTTCTTCTTTCCCTTTAGAAGACTAGCTAGTTTCCATATTTGATTCTTTTGAAGAGGCTGCATTTCTTCATTCATGGCGATCCTCTACTTTTCATGTTTTGAACTTTGGACTGCTTCAGTATAAGTGGTAGGAACATCATCAATTATAATTGGTGATGCAGTAGAGACTATATCAATATAGCGTGCAGGTTATCTAATAATCCTCTTTCCCTTTCTTAATGTAATTAATTCATGTTACTTTAGAGGTTATTGGGTCTAAACCTTTTCTTTATTTGGCTCTTCTTCTACCATAGAAAAGTCATTATCAATTTCTTCGTTGGTTGGGATAATTCTTTTACCATCAAACTCTACCTGTTTAGGAGTACCATCTGTCTATTTTTTTTTCTGAAGTCACCTTTCTCAACATGGTAGATTCATCCAAGGTAACATCCTTACTAAAGATTACTTTCTTTATTTATGGACACCAAAGACAATAACCTTTCACACCAAATGTGATCCCTATAAAGATTGCCTTCTTTGCTATTGGATTGAGCTTTGACTCCTTAACATAGTAATATGCTGTGGAACTAAACACATGTAAGAAATCATAATTTATAGCAGGTTTTCCAAACCATTTCTCTAATGGCATTTTACCACCAATAGCAATCGATAGTAGGTGGTTAATAAGGTGACAAATATATACTACAATCTCAGCCCAAAATTCTTTGCCTAATCCAACATTGGAAAACATACACCGAACCTTCTCCAGTAATGTCTAGTTCATTTGCTCTGCCACCCCATTTTTTTATGGTGTATATCTAACAGTGAAGTGTTTGATAATACCTTCATCTTCATAGACATTAAAAAATGGATCTTTTTTTAATTCTCTACCATTATTTGTGTGGAGACGTTTGACTTTTCGGCCTGTTTGAGTTTTCACCATCTTTTTCCATTTAAGGAAAATTCCTAGCACCTTATCCTTTATTTTCATTGTATATACCCATACTCTTTGGAAAAAATCATCAACAAAGGAAATATAATAGTGTTTTCCTCCTAATGAAGCATTCTTAGAAGGCTCTCATACATTTGAATGAACATAATCCAAAATACTCTCAATAGCATGGATGGCTGTTCTAAATTTTACCTTTGCCTTCTTCCCTTTTAGGGAATGCTCACCAAAATCAAATTTGCAAGCTTGAGCTCCTTTCAATAATCCTTGATCTATCAGCAATTTCAAGAATTTTTCTCTAGTATGCCTCAAGTGCATATGCCATAACTTGGTTGCTTTTGACTTATAATCATCAGTAAAAGCTGCCGCTACTACTGTCCCAACAATTGTACTACTTAGAAAGTAATACATATTATTTCTTTTTCGAATCCCCTTCATTATCACAAGTGCATAAGAGTTTATTCTCATTAGCCCCTCTTTTGCCTTACTTTGAAACCTTTTGACTCTAAGGTTCCCACAGAGATGAGATTCCTCATCAAATCCAATAAATAATGAACACCTGATAAGTTTTTTATTGATCCATCCTAATTGCTAAAGCGAATTAAACCAATCCCATATGTGTTAAGAGGGGAATTATTTATTGTGTAGACAACTCCACCTTTTAGTTCGTTAAAGTCAAAGAACCATTCTTGATTGGGAGTTATATGGTGACTACAAGCTTAATCTAGTAACCAAGAACTCAAACATCTAGTTGATGCTGTAGTAGCAATTGAAAGATATGAATCTGCATCATCACACTCAACTACATTTCAATCTGAGACAGCTTTTCCCTTTCCAGGTTTGCCTTTGTCCTTTAACTTGGGATAATCTTTCTTTTAGTGCCCTTTCTCTCGATAAAAGGCATGTTGATCTTTGCTCAATTTGGACTTTGACTTAGATCTCCCTCTCCTTCCTTTATTTTGGCTCTGCAAATGGCCTCTAACAATAAGAGCTTCTGCTTCAACACTTGTATTTTCTTGCTTTTCCTTTTTTATTCGTAATTCATAACTACACAAGGCTGTAGTTACTTCACTTAGAGACACAACAACCTTCCCATGAAGTAGAGTAGTTTGAAGATACTCAAACTCATCAAGAAGCAATCCCACCAACATTAGAGCCAGATCTTCATAATTAAAAGTCAGGCCCATATTCATAAAATCAATTACCAGTTGATTAAAGCTAGTAATGTGATCATTCATTGTGGTACCTGGAACATAGTTAAAGTGGAACAATCTCTTTTTCATATAGAGTTTGTTCTGATAGCTTTTCTTTAAGAATTCCTCCTCTAATTCATTCTATAATTTACTTGCATAAAAGTTTCTTTAGAAAATGCATATCTCTACTCTTTAGAAAGACATGACTGAATTGTACCACATGCCAATCTATTAATCACCTTCCATTCTTTCTCCTCAACATCATCTGGTTTCTTTGCTTCTATAGCAATGTCTAGACCCTATTAAAAGAGGGCATCTAGAACCTCACTTTGCCACATGCTAAAATGACCAGTGCCATAAAAAATCTCCACCATAAATGTCGTATTTGTCATAACATTTCTTGCCAAAATTGAAGATGAAGAAGTTGTTGATGCCAATGTGGACACTTTTGTGCCGTCTAATATTTTTGCTACAAATTCTATTTAATAGCTATTGATGCAGAATGCCAATTAGCCTAAGGATATTTTTTCGGATGTGGAAAATCAACCTAAACCGCAACCATATAGCATACTAAAATAAATCAAAAGCTCTAATATCAATTGTTGTGGAATTCGGATTAATTTCGACCAATAATAACAAATTCACCTTGAGAACTATTGCACATGTGACTAGAGTGTAAATGATTGTACTAAAAATCACCTTAAGGTAGATTCCTAACAAAGAATGGTGGGCTCACAATGGTCCTACTTAAAAAACACAATCCTTAGACAAAATTTTATTAAGACAAATAATTTTAATAATAAAATAATTAATGACGACTATACCCGACAATAGTTTTTAAATAGACATAAAAGAGAACATCAAAATTTAACAAAGTTCGATCAATTATGCCTATATCCTCAGACACTACAAAAATAATATTTCAATAATTAAGAAAATATTACAAAAGAAAGAAAAAAATATAAATAGTCTAAATATTGAAAAAAATTAATTTTATGGGTTGAATTTAACCATATGGAAAGAGTCCTTTTATAGCTTAATAATTCCTCCAATTGTTTTAAAATTTTTGATGTGGGATTTTATCAAACTAACAGTCTCCGGATTGCATTAAGTCACTTATGGTTCTTCAGTCTTTCATTTGTTACTTGAAGACATTAAACAATTATCTTTGTCTTTTGAATTTGTCTTTTTCTTTTATTCCAAGGAGGATAAATAGAGTTTGTTGCCCATTCGTTATCTCAATGGGCTTTGAATCAGACATGATTCTCCATTTATTCTGTTGTTCTAGAGGATTTATCCTCTCTTTGATGCTGCATTTTAATATATATATATTTTTCCAAAAAAAAAAAAGATTGATTCATCATCATTAGAAGAATTTTCTTTTCTTTAGATTGAATTTTTATAAATTTATATTTGTACATGATAAGTTTCATGTCATAAATAAACTATGGCTGTATACATTTACAACATTATGATTTATTTCATTGAACTCGTCTGAAAAATAAAGTTTGAAGTTGGAAATTTTTCATCCATTACTAATATTTAATGATTATAGTATTTATTTTGTGCAAATTATAAATATTTAAAATTTATTAGATAATGATTAATCCAATTCCATTTCAATAGCTTCTCAAACAAAATAGAAATCAATTCCTTACTATTGTTGATCAAATTGCACCAAAGCTTGACTGAAAGCTCACCTCTTGCATTGGTTTTTCGATCACCTTCAACTTGCCGGAGTATTCAAGGATAATCATCGTTAGTTTTATTTGTTAAGTTTGCTGTAACCTTGTACTTGTCTTCTAATTGTTGTTTCTATTTATTTATATATATTTGCCCTTTGTTATACAAATCAAGAATCAGTGGTTTTTTTTTTCATCATAAAAAAACATCACGTTGTTGACGTTAAGAATAAGTTTTCACAAATACTCACTTTATTTTATTTTTTGTTTAATTTTTTCTAATATTATCTTATAGGTTTGTTGCACCGTTGGTACCATAATTTTGAGTCATATTTCACTTTGGTATCAAAATTTTAATTTTTTTTATTTTCAATCCTAAAACTTCTATTTTTATTTTAAGTTGAAGTACTTCAAACATATCCGATAACATACGTGGTAGCCGAAATAAATATATTTTTAATTTATTTACCTCGTAAGTGTCTCATTAAATAATTTAATAATCTTATTGGTCCCATAAAACAAAATTTATTTGTGGGCCCTATAAAATAAAAATTTAGAAAAAATTATTTTATGGAGCTCATAAGGTGATTAAGTCATTTAATATGATGCTTTCATGGTGAATATACTAAAAATATACTTATCATGACTGCTATATATGCTAATTTGATTAGATATGTTCGAAATATTTTAGCTTGAAAGAAAAATAGAATTTTTGGGAATGAAAAGAAAAAAATAAAAAATTTGGTATCAAGGTGAAACATGATGCAAAATTATGATAGTAATAGTAAACTAAACCCATTATCTTACATAAAAAGGTAGCAAACCCCAATCTTGTAGCACAATATATATTTGGAGATGTTTTTTCGAGCCTTTATAGAACAATGCAATCTATGTTTGATGCTAGCTCCCGGCTTAGTCCATGTTTTAGAGTAAAAATTAGATATGTAAATAAAGGGTTTCAAGACAAGTTATAAGTGTAACTCTGAGAGGGTTAGTTGACGGTGTCTCTGTTCCAAAAATTTATTTTTGAATGCATCAATACTGATATGATAATGTTTATCTTTATATAATTAGTGAATTGATTCTACCCATTTCTACATATTTTGATTTTGATTTTTGTGATAAAGAATTTGAATTTTCTTACTTTTTATTTGGTTCAATTCTATTAAAAAAATTTTATTTTATTTTTAAATAAATTTTTATAATGAAGTGTATTTAATTTAAATTAAAATTTTATAAAATGAACATTTCAAAATTCTAATAATTTTTAAAATTTGATTTAATAATAAGTAATTTCAAATAACATTTAATTTTGCATGATCAAAGAGGAAGTAGTACAAATTTGAAATTCTTATAAATTGATAGTTAAATTTCTTAAAGATTTAATTCAAATTGTCATGAACACAAAATTGTCAAATAAAAATTGAAACCAAAATTCTTCCATCAATTATATATATATATATATATATATATATATATATATATATATATATATATATATATATATTTATTTATTTATTTATTTATTTATTTATTTATTTACTTGATTATTAATTAATTAGACTGATTTTATTACATAGAATATTGATTCTAGATATATCTAGTGAGAAAAAAAAAGGACATATGAAGAACAAAATTGAAATATTCATGTAGTGAATTAACCAGTATTTATTAAAAGAATAAAACTATTTCTTATTATATAGTTCATTTAAAACTATTACATATCTGTAAATGAAATAATAGTTAAGTGAAAATTTTTCTTTAAGTTTATTTTAAGGTGTAAAGTTTGAATAAGATTATTACAGATTTAAAGAGAAAGATTACCCTTATTATGTAGTACATGGATGTTTAGATTATACGACTTCTGTAATAAAAAAATTATTATGTATCTAAATAATAAAAAAATTAATCAAAAGTATAATAATGCACCATAATATTTTTGATTAAATGTAATGTTGGTTATCCAACTTCAGAATTATTGCTGTTTGGGTACTCTAAATTTTAATTTATTTTTTAGTAAACTAACTTTAATTTTTTTTTAAAAAGGGTACTGTAAAAAATGTTTAGCCCTCTAAATATCTTTCTAAAATCATTTTTAATACCTTAATTTCTTTATCTTTTCAATTCAGTCCATAAATTATAAAAAGTTTAAAAGTTCACATTTTCTTAAGCTCTAATACTACTCAAGATAACTTTATTTTTACTAGGCATAATCAAAATAATTTTCAAATTTTTCCTTATTTCCTATAAATGTATAGAAAATATGAATTTTTTTTTGTAAAAAATATTTAATTCTAGATTAAAATAATAATATTGAATTGTTCAGGCACCAAAATTTTCTTGAGTAACTACTGTGAAATTATATAAAAGTTTAGTATTAAAAAGGATACAAATTAAAATTTAGTAACGAAATTAAAATAAAGTTAAAGTTTGATACCCTCTTATTATACATTTGAACCATAATATTCTTGAGTAGCCAGCTATCTTTTGCCACCACCACTATCACCAGTAGTATTTCCTCCTTTTAAATGAAATGTTTTAACCTTGAAGAGGTCATGCTTCAATATAGGGAACTCCCCATTTCCAACATTGCTAGAAGATGAGAAGCTAGTGGCTTGCGTTTCCTCATCTCCGCCAGCGCTAGAAGGTGCAAATCTACCACTCGGCTGTAGCGATAATAAGGTGGGTCCTTTAGACCTTCTTGAAGCTCTATGATCAAGAAGAGAAAAATCGAGCACTATTTGACAAAGTGTCTTGTTTCTTGAACTCTTGTCAACCAATGGAAGTCTTATAAACGACTGTTTAAGACGTTTCAGATCTAAATCTTGCTTATGTTTCTCTATCAATGCCCTTGCTGCTGCTTCTTTTCTTGCCTTCATCTCGTCGGTATCTCCTTGTTTAGATGCTCCATTGATGCTCTCTCTGGCGACAATTTTGCTGTTGTTTTCACTTCTGGGTTGTTGTGGTTTGTCCATGACAATTATGTGATATCTGAAAATGATTATGCATTGGTGGATCAAAGAAGAAACAATGCAACTATATGAGAACATAGAATAAGCACGATGACAAAAAAATGCTTTGATTTATCAGCCCTTTTTAAAAAAAAATAAAATTAAATAATTTTGGTTTTACATGTTTAATTAATAGGTTTAGACTAGAGAACAAGAGTAACAGAGCTTTGCAACAACTAGTCTCTAAGTTTTTTTTTTTTTTTTTTAAATAGTTCATCCTCCTCTCCCACGGGAGAGTGACCCGCTATAGTAATTTTACGGTTTGACTACTCAAATTTTAGCAAAATTATAATTTGATTAAATCTGTAAATATTTTGATTTTTTAATTTAATTTTCTAACTAGTATATATATATATATATAATGAAACTCGAACTCAAATCTCTAAGTGCCATTGGAATCATTCGATGACTAAGACCAGAGTTTTCTCGCTATTAAATGTAAATTCACATATAGCTTCAATGTAAAAAGTAATAACCCACCAAAACATATGCAATGAGAAAAAAGAAAAAGACATTCGCAATATTATCTTTTAAATCTAAGTTTCCTCAACATAACAAAATACCGATCAATCAAAAGTTGCTAATTATTATTATTATTATCGCTGCTTCTGTTGCTGCTGCTATTTTTATTTTTATTTTGAAGTCTAGTTAGTTAGCTAGCTCTCTCTTATACTTTAAAGTTCATTCCATTATCAATTGATAACGGATTTGATTAAATAAACAAACTTTGTATATATATAAACAAAATTTTAATAACAGTTTTATTAAATGAAGAATGCCTTAATATATGGCTACGGATTTATTGTTACATTTGGAAGCATAGTTGAATCATTGATGAAAATATTAACTTAATTTATTAAGAAAAGAAAAACAACTATTAAGCAAGTCATGATTTGGTATAATAATGAAAGATATATGTAGAGGGTTCAGACGTTGAGTTTCAATGTGTAAAGATTGAAATTTCAGCCACCCACTGGCTGTGAGATTGGAGGTTTCAACCTTCATCAATTAATCGTTTTTTTAATCCAAATATATATTAAACCAATTGTAGATACCCGATTCAATCGGTTTGTGTTAGGAGACAAATTAGAGATGCTCAGTTTGACCGGCCAGTTGTCAAGACTAATGATGAGAATGTAAAACTTGAACATGAGAATGAAGCCTTAATTTCTAGTGGAAAGTGGATTTGAAAGCCCAAAGTCTAAAAAGTCCAAAACCCAGCCCAATTATCCAAAATTTAACCCAATCTCGCCTGGCCTAGTGCAGGCTCGGGCCAAAGGGGTGGTCACTTCAGTGCAATGAAGCGATCGCCTCTTTGGCAGCTGTAAAAGAGGCGATCACCTCATCGAAGAGGCCCCGCCTCTATGGTAGCCCACTTGCAGTTGCATTAAATGAAGCTGCAACCAAGGTGTCCAAGTAATGTGTGCCCCAGCCTCCAAACTTGATTTCTTGCATGAGAAAGAGATTTTTGGAGAAGAGAAAAAGGCTATGGAGGCTCATGATGAGCTAGAAAGCTTAGGGGCATGGGGAAGTTAGGAAATAAAAAGAAAGAAAAGAGAGAAAAAAAAAGGAGGAGGTTGGAGATTATTAAAAGAGGGGGAAGATTGAAACGAAAAAAAAAAGAAAAAGGAGCTCTGAAGAGGAAGAAAAAAACAGAGAGAAAGGCAATCAAAAATGTCCTCAAGAAAAGGGGAAGATTGAAGCAAAGAAGTCCATTTTTCCAAGAGAAGAAGGAAGAAGCTTATGTCAAAAGTAGAGATCAAGTCCTATTAAGGATCACCATAAAAAATGTCTCTGAGGTTCTCTCATTTTGGTAGAAAACTTGCACTCAAACTTAACATGTTCTTTATTATGTGTGTTCTTGCTTGTGAGTGACTAAGTCATTAATATATTTCAAGTATACTTCTAGTTTATCTTGCTTTGAAATCCTATTTTACTGAAGCAATCCTTGAATACTTTTTCATGTAGTTATGGTTTGAATGATTGTAGAGTGTGTATATGCATGTATTGTTACTTAAAGTAGAAGTCTAAACGTTTGAGAGTCAGAACCTACCTGTTAATCAGGCGACGCCTCTTCATAGAGGCGTCGCCTCTTATTAATGAGGTGTTACCTCTTGTCAATAAGGCGATTGCCTCATCAATGAGGCGATTGCCCCATTGACAGGCCTCTAGGAAGTCTTCCTTTTGTATGTGTGTTTTATGCTTTTTTGACTCAGAGATATAGGGATCCCTGTTGATAAGGTGTCACCTCATCAATGAGGCGATCGCCTCATCAACGAGGCAATCGCCACATTAACAAGTTTAGTCTACTTTCTATTTCATTTTTTATTGACGTTTGTCGTAATGTCCACTTTGGTATGTCCCCTTTTGACCTTAAACACATTTGTATCATTGCATGATGATGTTCATCTTGTTTGTTTGATGCTTTCTTTAGTTCATAATGTAAGAACCCCTTTTTAGAGTCTCCTTGTAAATATCATTGTATATGATTTCATTTTTTCAAAGGAAGGACTAACTATGTGTTATTTATAGGAATTACTTGATGATTTCCATTATTGAGTAGTCACCTTTGCTAGTTATCCCTTTTATATTACGGCATTTATGTTATTTCATTGGTTTATATTTAGTTTATTTTTTGTATATTATTCTTTATTTGATCTAAAAAGCGTTGTAATCCTTAATCTCCTTCCCCCATTCGATTTCAATTGTATGGTTGTAAATAATTATTTATTTTATTTTTGCTGAATATTAGGACTCAAAAGCATAAAACTGGATTAATGTGCAAACTCGGACTTAATTATAAAATTTAGAAAGTAAATGAAGGCAAGTGCAACTTGGAATGTAAATGAGGAAATAATTAAATAATTAAACGGTAATAAAACACAAAATAAAAACTGAGGCCAACCGTAAGGTTGGGTGAGCATTCAAACGCTTATACCCAGTTTCCTAATCCAATCTCTGATGACGGCTTCTGGGAACCTCCGTGGGATCCAGTTGTTGTACTGTGTGTCCCGACTTTTATCTGAGTGGTGAATCCATCTACAAATAGGCCCAAGACCTATATCGTATTTCTTAGTGGGCCTCGAGCCCATACAATGCCGTAGTCACCAAACACTTGAACACGCATTAAACCCCACCGCCTACAGTGGCGACTCCACTGGGGATAAAGAAGCTGATTCTAGTGTTTTGCATTTTATCATCTTTAATTATTTTCTTATTTCTCCCTACATTTATGCATTCACTACACATTTTGCACATAATGAGCACTTCAGCCTCGAATAAACTCGACAATAGTCAGTACTTCGCTACATACGTTTCACTCAAATCTGGTGGTGGAATATTTGATTATTGTCATTCATGACACATACTAATCTGCATTGTTTAACCCTTTAGTGGGGAGATATTTATGGATGTATATCGTTGTGGGAGCTGAAGCCTTTTTACTCAAGACTCAAGCCTATGTAATGACCTAGTAACTATCCTTAGGAATTTTCCCACATGCATGTGCATTATGTCATATAATGGACCCTTAAAATAAATCTTGAGCCCATTAATAAAAAGTCCAAAGTGAAATGGGCCCTCATGTCCAACCAAATCCCATTATAAATAAACTTGTCAACAAAGGCCTCTCATGCCTACTCATAACCCATTTCAAATGGGCTTGACAAGTGAGTTTATGGTGCTAAGGATTTTTGCTCATATAAAATGGACTCGGGCTTTATTTAAAGGAACCATTACTTATCTGAATCATTTTGAGAGTTTTCTTGCATACGTCAGAATTATTATCCCTCGTTGATAATTAAAACCCAAGCCAAAAATCCTAAGACAAGATACTCACCATTGAATACGTGTGTGGGAGAAATAAAGGTGGAAGTTTGCACATTTAAGTTTCATGTTTTGATCTTGTATATCTTTTTGTGTGTGATCTTTTATTTCTCAAATTTTTAAATAAAACAGACTTGCATATCATGCATACACGTCATGCATCATTCAAACATATTGTCTTATAGCCCTATAGATCCTTCAAGCACAGCAAGGTAGGTCCGAGCTAGTTCAGGTCGTTTGGTCAGGAATTCAGAAATAGGAAGGGCAGGAGGGTTTGATCCAGAAGAATTTAGGGCATAGTTGAAAGAAGAAGTAATGGCAGAAACCTGGGCTATAATGAGAGAAATGATGGGGGAAATTACTAAGCTTATCAGAGAGAGTCAGCCAGCACAGCCACCTAATGCACCCCCAATCGATCCGGTGGATCTCGATGAGGAAATACTAATTAGAGGAAGGGAAGAAGATGACATGACAATGTTGGCCAACCCAGTGAATCAAAGAAATGTCATCCCAACTGAGGATGTGGGTCAGACTGAGTGGGCTAAGAATATGACCAAAGTGATGAACCAGATGCAGGTGATAATGAAGGAGAAGGGTATGGTTGCTCCTCTAGATTATGATCTGAATCTGGAAAAGGGTGATGAACCACTACCTCGTAAATTTAAATTCCTAGACATGAAGAAGTATATTGGTGTTAAGGATCCCCATTTGCATTTGAAGCAATATGTAACATATATGAACGCTACTGAGCTAACTGAGAGCCAAATTATCAAGCAGTTCCCTATTTCATTAAAGGGAGTGCCAATCTGTTGGTATTACACCTTGGAACCACATGTTTTGTCAGATTGGAAAGAATTATGTACCGCTTTTGTCAAGCAATATGGTCTTAATGTTCAATTAGAGGTGTCCTTAAGAGACCTGCAGAATACCAAATAGAACTTTAACGAGCCTTTTGCTGACTACCTGACTCGTTGGAGGGGAAAGTTATCCTTGATGAGGCATAGGCCTGCTGAGTCTGGCTAGTTAGTCCTGGCAATAGAAGGGTGTGTTCCAATATTGTCTAGGAAATTAAGGGATATGGGAATCAGGAACTTTGAAGAATTGTATAGATTTGGAGTCCAGAAAGAGTTAGTTTTGGCTCAAGAGAAGAAATTCTTTGGAAGAGGATCTGGGGGCAAAGAGGGAGCCAACTCAACAATAACGTTCAGATTCATGCTATTTGACTACTAAGCAACAATGTATAAGTCAGTACAGTTAGACAGCCTCAAAGATTTTCAAATCTGGGACGTCCTATGTCCAAAGTCTTTGATAAGCTCATTGAGAAGAACCTACTATGGCCTTTACCTTCACAACAACCCTTGCCTAGAGCCAACCCAAAGCTTTTCTGTAAATTTCATCAGACCATCACGCATGACACAGATAGCTGTGCTTGGTTAAAGCATGAAATCCAAGACTTAATAAACTCAGGTAAAATTATCAACCCAGAAAACATAAAACCAAACACACAAGCCAACCCATTACCTAATTATCAAAATGTACCGCCACCAAATGCACCCATTCTGATGGTTAACTCCGGCCTAATAGAAGAGCAATTCCTAAACTCCTTCATTGATGTCTCTCATAATTCCTTAAAAACCAAACCTAAAAACCTGAAACTAAATAAACAACCCATGGAGTTACAGGTGCATGTCTTGGACATATGGAGTTCCGATGATGAGAGCAAAGAACAAGTTGACCTGTGGGACAACGAGGGGTGTGAGCTAAGTCAGTCTGTGGGGAAGGTCGAAGAAAAGAAAAAAGAAATCGAGGTTGCCAAGGTTGGGCTCAAAAAGGCAGAATGTGCAAAGAAGGGAAAGGAGATAGAATAATGCAAAGAGACCATTGCAGTGTCTAGGAATTACTCATGCATTCTAGGGATCACAGGGAAGCCTTGGTCCTGGCACTATATCAGAAAAAGATTTCCACTAATTCTACTCCAGAGCAGACGGTCTAATCACTAATGGAAACTCCTCAAGGGATGATAACATTTTCTAACGATGATTTGCCTCTAGAAGGGATGGATCACCACAAAGCTATGTTTATTAAAGCCGAGGTAAAAGGGAAGATGACCTGCTATGTGATGGTCGATAATAATTCTATCATCAATGTGTGTCCATTAAAGATTTTGTCGAAGCTAGGGTTGACGATGGTTGACTTAAAGCCTTCTGAGGTAGTTATCAAGGCTTATATGACACCAAGAGATATGTGGAAGGAACTTTCAGGGCATTGGTTAAAACAGGTTCTATAGAAGTCTAGGTTGACTTGCATATGATTGATATCCCGGTAACATTTGCCATTTTATTAGGGAGTGGCCATGGTTTCACCCTCTAGGTGGCGTTCCATCCACTATTCATCAAAAGATTAAATTTCCACATGAAGGAAGGGTTGTCACCATCTTAGCTGAAACTGAAGTCGCCATAGCTGCACTAAAGTTGATCCCTAAGGAGATTTCCAAAAAATCCTAGTTTTAAAGTCTGTGTGATCTATGAGGATGAGATGGATGAAAAGGTTCTGAGAATGATGCGTAATATGAAATTTTAGCCCGACATGGGATTAGGGAAAATTAGAGCGGACCTTCAGAGTTTGTGGGAAATAAAGTACCTATTTTGAAGTAGGGGTTAGGGTTCAAAGAGGCTGACGAAGCTAGGAAAGAGATAAGTATATGGGACCAGTCTGAAGAAAAGGAAAAGGAGACCATGACTAGAAAGAACACTATGTGGGAAATCTTTGTAAAGGAAGGCACTGCGCACCCATACAGTGGGACTCTAAAACCTCTCCTGATGGCTAGGGGAGTTATCTCGGGGTTCAAGATTTTTGTTGAATTTATGAAAAAAGTCAAGGGAGTCACCATTGAAAAAGCCCCTACTGAGGAACTAATACTGGCTGAAGCGGATTTTAAGAAGGATAAAGCTACCTCAGAGCAGAAAGGCATTGATGATCAAAGCAAAGACCTTGACTTTGAAACCTACATCCTCAAATCCATCATAGATACCCCTTATAGTGACTTTGATATTTCTTTTGCTTCTCTATTTGAGACTGATGATCTTTTCTTTTTAAAAGTGAATACAATGAAGTCTGAGTTTGCTTATTTATGTGATGTGTTTCTTAATGGTTATTTTGTTTGTGATGATCATTTCATGTATATATTTGACATTAATTCCATATAAACTGAATCATTTAATCTACACATAAATGATAACCCTAAAAATATATTGCTTGCTTTTGGTTTAACTTATGGTGAGAGAGAAAAAATGAAAGAAATCTTAAAAAAGAGATAGAAAGTATTTGCTTAGGGTTATGAAGACATGCCTGAAATTGATAGTGAGATTTTAGAACATAGGATCCCCACATACCCTCACATAGCATCAATAAAGTAGAAGCAAAGAAGGTTAAGGCCAGAATGTGCTCTCTTGGTTAAGGAAAAGGTTGAAAAGCAGTTGAAGGCAAAGTTCCTAAAAGTGGTAGAGGACACTCAATGGTTAGCAAATATAGTTCCTGTTCCTAAAAAGGATGGAAGGGTTAGAGTGTGTGTATACTACCAAGATTTGAATAAAGCCTGCCTCAAGGATGACTTTTTGCTATCGCATATTGATACGTTAATTGATAGTGAGGCTTCTAATGTGATGCACTCTTTTATGGATGGATTTTTGGGGTACAATCAAATCATGATGGTAGTAATAGATAAATTGAAGACATCTTTCATCACCAAATGGGGAGTATATTGTTATCGAGTGATGCCTTATAGGTTGAAAAACGCAAGGGCCACTTATCAAAGGATGGCAACTGCCTTACTACATGACATGATCTATAAAGAGGTAGAAGTGTATGTGGATGATATGATGGTGAAGTATGCAACTGGGGAAGGGCATTTTGAAGCACTAGACAAGTTTTTGGCTAGAGCAGAAAAGTATAATCTCATACTGAACCCGAAGAAGTGTGTTTTTAGGGTCACATCTAGGAAATTACTGGGACACATTATTAGCTAGAAAGGAATAGAAGTGGATCCAAATAAGATCAGAGCAATTAAGGATATGCCTACACTAAAGAATGAAAAAGGGATCCAAGGGTTTCTGGGGCATTTACAATATATCAGCAGATTTATAGCCAAATTAATAGCCATATGCAATCTCATCTTTAAGCTTTTAAAAAAAGACCAACCTGTTGTGTGGGATGAAAGATGTCAACAAGCCTTTGAAGCTATCAAGGATTATTTGATGAATCCTCTTGTTTTATAGTCGCCAAGATCGGGTAAAGCCTTAACTTTGTATCTAGCAATTGAGGAGGATGTAATAGGGGCAATATTGGCATAGGAAGGTGAAAAGAAGATAAAGCATGTTGTGTATTACATGAGTAAGAAGCTTCTGCCCTATGAAACTACATATAGTTTGGTGGAGAAAATGTGCCTAGCAATAATTTGGGCGACGAAAAAACTCCAACACTATTTTCGTTCTTATAAAGTGCAGGCGATTTCTAAACACGATCTCCTCAGGTACCTCCAGCATACCTCGTCTCTTATAGGAAAATTGGCTAAATGGCTCATTTTATTCATAGAATTTGACATAAAGTATATAGACAAGAAGACAGTGAAAGGAAGATTAGTAGCAGACTTCTTGGCACAAAGCCTAGTGGATGATGACCAATAATGGAAGTTGGAGTTTACCGACGAGCATCTAGGGGCGATAAAGATACAAGGTTGGGAAATGTACTTTGATGGAGTTGTCAACAATAAAGGGGCTACAATAGGGGTAATTTTGGTTACGCCAGAAGAAGAAATGATCCCGATGGCAATAAGACTTGAGTTTGAAGCAACTAATAACCAAGTAGAATATGAAGCCTACATTTTTGGTTTAGAAGCATTATGCAGCACGAGGGCAGAAAATGTTACCGTCTATGGGGATTCCATGCTAGTTATAAAACAAGCCACTAAAGAATGGGAGATACAAGAAGATAGATTACAGTTATATTGGGAATACCTGGCTACCATCTTGTGCTCCTTTACTCAGTGTAAATTTATCCATTTGCTAAAGGAAGGAAACTAGGTAGCTGATGCCCTAGCCACATTGGCCTCCATGTGGGAAAGTGGGAAATAACCAGAAGCCAGGCCCTTAATTCTCATGAAATCTCAAGTCCCCTGTTACGAAGAGGTGAGAGTAATGCCAGTTGATGCCACTGAGAAACCTTGGTTCTATGATTTACAAAGGTATTTGGAAACTAGGCAGTTTTTGAATGACGCTGATAAGAAATAAAGAATATCCCTGCAAATGTTGTCTCGACAGTTCATAAGCCATAATGGGATGTTATAAAAAAGAATGCTAGCTGGGGTACACCTTAGGTGTGTTGATAAGGATGAAGCTTGAAAGCTTATGGAAGCGATTCATGAAGGGTTGTATGGGCCACACATGAATGGAATTGTCTTGGCAAAGAAAATAGCCGGCCAAGGGTACTTTTGGCTCACCATGGAGGCAGATTGTGTTAGATTTGTGAAGAAATGTCACAATTGCCAAACTTATGGTAATGGTAGCCACCTACCGTCTATGGACCTTCAAGGAATGACTTCTCCTTGGTTGTTTGCTGTATTGGGGTTTGACATCATAGGAGAGGTAAGGCCAAAAGCAACTAATGGCCATTAGTATATTATTATGGCTATTGACTACTTCTCCAAATGGGTTGAAGCCGAATCCTATGCTACCATCGGGTCAAAGTGGATTTTGAGGTTCATCGAAAAGAACATAATCTGTAGATTTGGTTTGCCATACTATATAGTTACAGAAAATGGCATTCAATTTTGAGCAGAAATGACCACACTACTGAAAGACTATAAGATTGAGAACCATAGGTCATCTCCATATAGTCCACAGGCAAATGGGGTAATGGAAGCAGCAAATAAGAATGTAAAAAAGATTTTGGCCAAGACGTTGGAAAATTGTCGAGATTGGGCTGAATACTTACAATTCACATTGTGGGGGTACTGAACCACTGCTAGAATTTTACCAGTAGAGGTTGAGATAAGGTCTTTGAGAGTCCTTCTGGAATCTAAACTCCCCGAGTAATAGTGGGTCGAAAGTCGGTTGGCTTAATTGATATTATTGGATGAAAAGAGGATGAAGGCTATGTATTATTCTTAGCTATATCAGAAAATAATAGCCCGTGCCTACAATAATAAAATCAAGCCAGGCAAGATTCGAGAAGGGGATTTGGTATTGAAACTTATAAGATTAATCATGATCGATCCTTGAGGAAAGTTTAAGCCCAATTGGGAGGGACCGTATTTAGAAAAGAAGTTATTTTTGAAAGGTGCTGCTATTTTTTCTGACATGGAGGGAAACAAGTTCAAAGAACCCATCAACCTAGACAAGCTCAAGAAATACTTTCTATAAAAAGTCTCGCTAGGGAGAAAACCTCGAAAAGAGGTTATCTAGGCAAAAGTTAGAGACTAAAAAGAAAAAAAGAAAAAAAGTCCTACTGGACTAAAAACCTCAAAAGAAATGATCCAGGAAAAAAGTTAAGGACATGTAAAAGGAAGGAGAGAGGTATAAAATGATTAGTTGGAAAACTTACAAGGGCAAGCCAACTAATAACATAAGATGTACCAAAAGTGAATTGTATATACATTTTGTGGTTAAATGAAATGAAATGGATTGCTTTAATTATTTTTAAACATGTGTCCATTATAAGCCATTTAACTAGTACAAAAGGAAAATTACATCTAACAAAAAGGGAAATGACAACTTCATTTCATAAGCTAATTTTTTTCTCTTCTTTTGTTGCCTACCCCTGTGAACTTAACATTTATAACTCTCTTGTCCTTTTGTATTTAATAAATTTGTCTCTTTCTATTTATTGCAAATGAACCCATGCCTTGTAATGATCATCGGTAGTCTGACCTCTGTCGTAGCTTAAATTTCTTTTGATGACTCTTCGGGGCCAAGTTGCCACCAGGTGGTCTAGAAAATTTTAAGAAAGGGGTCTGGCTCGAACTCATGAATAGGCTGCACAATCAGTTGTTTACGACAGTATTGGCAGTAGAGGTGGGCCGGATTATAGAAAGTGGAAAAATGGTGACTAGCAACCGGGACACAATATGTATAAGACCGAATGGTCACATGCTGCAACCCCTACCAGGGGCACATCCAGTGGATCAATGTATCACAAAACATTGATAGCCAGCCGTGAGTGTCTGCAGGGATAGGATGTAGTTTCCTTGTTCGGTAATGCTTTGCCTTGTAGCGTCTAATGTCTTGAGGATGTTCGATTAGGCCTAACTTTTCATAAAACCACATATGTGGAATTGCAAATGATTAGATGCAAATATTATGATAGTTGGAAGTTAAGGAAGGGACAACAAGAAACTTGGCTCTAATAGGAATGGAGTTCCTGAGAATCATTACGTCTTCGTGAAGTCATCCAATCCGATGATAGTTTCTGCTAAGATGAGAGGGAAGGGATTGAACCCTGACTCCACTTGATCAAGAATGGAAAGGATCTTCATATTGCAGTGCCCTGAGGGAGAAACCAGTAAAATTTGAGTATACAAACAAAGGGCTAACATGCAAGACCAATAAGTTTCTTCTTTGTCTACATTCATGGTGACCTCAAGGAAGGACTCTAGTTTGATTTCCGAATTGGAGATACAGTGAAAAGAAGACCAGGGTGGAGGGTTGAATGTATACGCCATTTGTTGATGAATGGAGTGAGAATTCGGGTTTTCAAGGATAGGAATTGCAAGTCGGCAAGCAAAGTTTGTATGATGGCCAAGAATTGCCTCGAATTCCTCCAGCAGGAGAGATATTTCTATTATGTTGAACCATAAAATGTGTTTATGGGGATCCTAAAATTGAACCATGGCATGAAGAAAAGGGAAATTGATTCTCCTAGTGTGGAGTGATTTAAAGACCGGAAGGTGAAATGATTCTAATCTAGTCTAAGATTTGTTATCTAGGACTTTTAAGATTGGTTGTAGCATCTATAGACTCCGTTCAGTCATGATGATAACTTTCAAAGGTGCTTAGAGAGAGAAATGGGAGGTTAGGGATGAAGGGAACTTAAGATGTGGGCTGAACACAAGAATATGGATTCTTAAAGGGGCAAGACCGCTTACTGCTGAGGCAATTACCTCATTGATGAGCTGATTGCCTCATTAATAAGGCACCGCCTCAGTAGCAAGAGGCGATTGCCTTTTCACTAGAGCTCAATGAGATGATCGCCTCATCAGCAGTATGGGCTGTTACACTTCTTTGAATCATGCAGTCTAAACAAGTGCAAGTCAGAATATAGTGGGGCAGATACATATGTAATCATTGAAATTAGCTCGCATGTGAAGAATAAAGAAATAAAATTAATTAATGAGGATGATGAATTCTAAAAACATTTTGTCTATAAATCAAAAACCAAAATTTTGGGTTCACTATTCAAAGACTGTGCAAGTTTCAACCCTAGCACATCAAGCATCTGATCCAATACCCTCATGATCAGCCTCTCCTCAAGCACCGCTGCCACTCCTGTCTTCATCCTCATCGGCCTCATCAATCTGATGCTCGAGAGTGGTGATCCTCACCTTGCTAGCCTCATCCCGATCCTGTTTAGAAAAATCGTAGGTTAGTAAACCATGCAAGCATGCATACATGTAGAAAATAAATAGGTTCTTACCCTCCACTGTTGGGTGATCTCCAGTAGGTAGTCTCTCTAGGCCTCTATCATGTGATACATATATAGGCCTTGCTCGAGAGGAATCTACATTATTGAACTAAATGTTAGAACTAACGGTTGGTTTGAGAATTATAATAAAAGCAGGTCGAGAAAAGAACTTACATGAGTAGCACCACTGGGGGTGCATACAGGGGTCAGGTCCTCATCCAAGGTTAAGAACTGACATGACAACTCTCTAGGAGGAACCCAACATCAGGCTAAAGGGTCGAGGACATGAATAAAGATGCTTAGGATGAACCTAAAACCGAGGGCAGTAGTTGGCTCGGCTTGCTCGCCAGCCGCAGAAGTCTCCTCCCTGCCTGGATCCAGTCGATGCCTCAAGGGCTCTCTCTCCCATACTTAGGACCTAACTGGGGCCATGGGTCTAGAAGGTGCAGCTAGAAGACAAATATAGGAGAAACATGTTGAGAATGCAGCCAATTCGTAAGAAAAGGAAAGCCGATAGGGACATACCTGAGAGGTAAAAGCGGCCTGGAAGGGGACCGTCAGCAGAAAGTGGGTGTGAATGAACTCCACATACCGACTCTTTACATGAACTATGTGATCCACAACTGGTGAGCCTGCAACTACCTGAACGAGGTCGTCACCCTCCAGCTCGTGAGCCCAAAGCATGCTTTCAGGAGGAGACCTTGAAACCCATCTTACTCTGGCACCTCTCCTCTAATTTAGGACCCGCTCACCTAAATACCAAGATTTCCAGGGCCACAGAGGAGTACCCTCTTCTGGGATAAGGGTCTGGAGTGAGTCATCTTAATGGTCCAAGTATCCTCAGGCCCCTACAAATCGTTCCGAATCTACAAAAAGGAGATGTCAATAAGCAAGTGAGTTAAATATGCATAATTGGACAATAAGGAAGGTTGTGCTTTGTAGGTACCACATCCTATGTTAGAGAGTTTAGGTGCTGTCTGTGGATATGAACTCATGCAAGATGCCTCTTCACGATGCAGTTAGCACCCCACATGCCGAGGGCTGGGAAGTGGTCCCCCACTCGTGTAATGCCCACAAGTAGCTCTAGCTCTAGAGCCCAGACCTAGAAAAATAAAATATGAGAAGTTGAGAAAATTGATGTAAATAATGGGGGTTAGAACAAGATAAGGAAAAAAGAGGATTATGGCATACCAGAATAGCATGCCAGAAGCTGTAGAATCTCTTAGCCCCTTAGACCACCTCGTCCATACTCCGGTACAAGTATGCCAGAGCGCAGCTACCCCAATCAAATATGGGAACCTGGTCAAGATCCCGAAGAGCTATCAGGAACATCAGGTCGATAGATCTGGTGGTGTCGGCAAAGAAGGTGGTACCGAGCAGATAAAGTAAGAAGGCCCTCACCACCTGGTCAATCTCACGAGGAGTAATCATCGCTGCAGCCCACTCCCAGGTGTAGAAACTCCTGATTAATTCCAACTTAAGGTAATGAGTCCCCTTCATGTTAGGAGTCATCCCCAAAAGTTACTTGATGTATGTAGCCTTATTCGGAGACAGGTGGTGTAGACTCGCATTAAAAAGGAACAGGATCCCCAACACAGGCAATCCCCATGATGGCGGCAAACGACATTTGGTCTAGAGTAAGCTCACTAAATGGGAGGTGGAAAGTGTGAGTCGTATCAAACCACCTCTCCATCAAGGCATTCAGTGGCTGATAGTGTATGTGCCCCTGCTCAGATGGAAGCGAGAGTACGAAGTCTTTGAACATCGTCTCATGAATCTGATCCCTCTATTCATCGGTTAATTCACTGTAAAAGACACTGGCTCTATGGAAATTCCTAGCACCCTTGAATGTCTGAGCATTATGCTGTAAAAAAAGAGATAGGGAAGTGAAATTTATGCATTTTACAATTTCAGAAAGAAATTCAAAATGAATGTACATGTAAATAGCACAGTTCACTTTGTTGATGAAATGATTGCCTCACCATAGAGGCAATCGCCTCATCATAGAGGCGATCACCTCGTTGAAGAGGCGATCAACTCTTTAAAAGGGCGATAGGTAATCGCCTCTTCAAAGAAGTCGATCGTTTCATTGATGAGGTGATCGCCTCATCGAAGAGGCGATCACCTCTATAAGGCACAAACGAGGACAATTTTCAATTTTTAGCAATTAAAACATAAATTTCATATTTATTTGATTAAATAATGCCCTAAAACGATAATTATGAAAGATTAATCACTAACCCAACATGATTTTGCAAGAATTTTTAGGGTACTAACCTCTCTGGATGTAGACGAGCAGATATGGGACCCTAAGTCTACCAAAAGGGGAATTGAGTCTCCAAAGGTCAATCCCAGACTCCTAGAAGTGCTAATAAAAAGCGGGATATGATCCCACTTAGGCACAGGGGGTGTTCTCTCATTCTCCATTGACTATAAAAGGAGGAAAGATGCAGAGAATACAAGAAGTGTAGGAGGAGGAAAGAGGAGAAGAAGAAAGATGGAAAAAGAAAAAAAGGAATTGAGATAAAAGAAAGTTTGTTTTTATAGTAGGCAAAGGTGTAAGGTTTCCTAAAAAAAATTAAAAAAAATGATGAATGAATGAAGAATGATGAATGGAAACTAATGGTTATTATCGCATACTAGGAAGGCAGAATTCAGAGGTAAAGATTTTTGAGATAAAGTTTTAGGAAGAGTGGGCCAGGAAAACCCACGCCGTTAACACGATAGGGTTGTTCGGGTTTGAATCCTCGAAGCTCAGTGGCAGAGCTGTTTAGGTTTGAATCCCTGAAGCTCCAAAGACAAGGCTATTAGGGTTTAAATCCCTGAAGCTCAAGGACATGACTGTTCAGGTTTAAATCCCTGAAGCTCAAAAGACAAGGCTATTAGGATTTAAATCCCTGAAGCTCAACGACATGACTGTTCAGGTTTGAATCCCTAAAGCTTAGAGGCAGAGCTGTTCGGGTTTAAATCCCCGAAGCTCAAAAGACATGGTTATTCGGGTTTGAATCCTCGAAGCTCATAAGGTTAAGATGGTTGTTCGGGTAGTATCCCTGAATTCGGAAGTGAATGACAGTTGGGCCAGGAAAATCCGAAAGTCTGTGTCCCCGGAGGAGTGATAATCGAACCAATAAAATCTGAAAACCACACCCCCAGTGAGGATTAGACCAAGAAAACCCAAGAATCAAGTTTCAATATTGTAAGGATCGGGCTAGGAAAACCTGAGAATCAAGTTTCAATGTTGCAAGGATTGAGCCAGGAAAACCTGAGAATTAAGTTTCAGTGTTACAATGATCGGGCCAGGAAAACCCGAGAATCAAGTTTTAATGTTGTGAGAATTGGGCCAAGAAAACGTGAGAATTAAATTTTATGTGTTTTATGGATTGGGCCAGGAAAACCCAAGAATCATGTTTCAGGTGACAAATGGTTGGGCCAGGAAAACCCATAAGTCTATGTCCCGAGCAAGACGATAATCGGGCCAGAAAAACACGAGGTCAATAGTTTCCAAATTTCTTTATCAAATATTAATGAGTGGCTAATCAGGCTAAGAAAACTCGAGGATCACGGTCATAATTCAGAATTAAAGGATTCATCTCTCAGGTGAAACCCAAGAGTCAGGTATGTTGCTTATCTTATTGTTAGTTTACTATTATGCATGTGATTTTTCAAAAAATGGTCATTACTTGCATTTGATTTTTTGAAAAATTAGGGGTAAACTGTAGACACCCTATTCGGTAGGTCCGTGTTAGGGGACGAATTAAGGATGCTCAGTTTGATCGACCCATTGTCAAGCCCAATGATGAGAATGTGAAACTTGGACATAAGAATGAAGCCTGAATCTCTAGTGGAAAGTGGACTTGAAAGCCCAAAGCCCATAAAACCTAAAAAGCCTAAAACCCAGCCCAATTATCCAAAATTTAGCCCAAGCCCGCTGGCCCAGCGCAGGCTCAAGAGAAAGGGGCATCGCCTCAGTGCAATGAGGTGATCGCCTCTGTACAATGAGGCGATCGCCTCTTTGGTTGCTGCCAATGAGGCGATCGCCTCATCGAAGAGGCACCGCCTGTATGGCAGCCCACTTGCAGCTACATGAAATGTAGCTGCAACCATGGTGGCCAAGTGGTGTGGGCCCCAGCCTCCAGACCTAATTTCTTACGTGAGAAAGAGATTTTTAGGGAAGAGAAAAAGGCTATGGAGGCTCATGATGAGCTAGAAAGCTTAGGGGCATGAGGAAGCTAGGAAATAAAAAGAAAGAGAAGAGATAAAAAAAAAAGGAGGAGGTTGGAGATTATTAAAAAAGGGGGAAGATTGAAAGAAAAAGAAAGAAATAGGAGCTCTGAAGAGGAAGAAAAAAATAGAGAGAAAAGCAAAGAAAAATGTCCTCAAGAAAGGGGGGAAGATTGAAGCAAAGAAGTCCATTTTTCTAAGAGAAGAAGGAAGAAGCTTGTGTCAAAAGTAGAGATCAAGTCCTATCAAGGATCACCATTAAAAACATCTCTGAGGGTTTCTCATTTTGGTAGAAAACTTGCACCTAAACTTAACATGTTCTTTATTATGTGTGTTCTTGCTTGTGAGTGACTAAGTCATTAGTATATTTCATGTATACTTCTAGTTTATCTTTCTTTGAAATCCCATTTTACTGAAGCAATCCTTCAATACTTTTGCATGTAGTTGTGGTTTGAATGATTGTAGAGTGTGTATATGCATGTATTGTTACTTAAAGTATAAGTTTAAATGTTTGAGAGTCAGAACCGACCTGTTGATCAGGTGACGCCTCTTCACAAAGGCGTCACCTCTTGTCAATGAGGCGATCGCCCCATTGACAGGCCTCTAGGAAGTCTTCCTTTTATATGTGTGTTTTATGCTTTTTTGACTCAGAGATATAGGGATCCCTGTTGATAAGGCATCGCCTCATCAATGAGGCGATCGCCTTATCTCAATGAGACGATCACCTCATCAATGAGGCGATCACCACATTTATAGGTTTAGTTTGCTTTTTGTTTCATTTTTTATTGACGTTTGTCGTAATTTCCACTTTAGTATGTCCCCCTTTGACCTTAAACACATTTGTATCATTGCATGATGATGTTTATCTTGTTTGTTTGAGGCTTTATTTAGTTTATAATGTAAGAACCCCTTTTTAGAGTCTCCTTAAAAATATCATTGTATGTGATTTCGTTTTTCTGAAAGTAAAGACTAACTATGTGTTATTTGCAGGAATTCATCATTGAGTAATCACCTTTACTAGTTTTCCATTTTATATTACCACATTTATGTTATTTCATCGGTTTATTTTCAGTTTATATTTAGTTTATTTTCTGTATATTATTCATTTATTTGATTTAAAAAGCATTGTAATTCTTAATCTCCTTCCCCCATTCGATTTCAATTTTATAGTTGTAAATTATTATTTATTTTATTTTTACTGAATTTTAGGACTCAAAAGCAAAACAAAGGCCAAAATACAAGTCAAAAAGGAAAAAAAAAAAAGTAAACGAAGTTGGCATGATTAATAATTTTATAATGAATATTCATTGCTTAATTAATTTATGATTAAGTACTAACTATTTAAAAGAAAAAAAAAGTACTAAAAAACATAAAATTTGAAATCTTAAAATTTATGATTGAAATTTATAATATTTAAATATTTAAAAGTACTAACTATTTAAAAGAAAAAAAAACCCAACAAATCATAAAATTTGAAATCTTAAAATTTATGATTGAAATTTATAATATTTAAATATTTAACTAATTTATAATTAGTTTGACTTAATTTATAAGAAAATTAAAAATCATTTTTAAAAAATACAAGAAAAATGGAGGAATTGAAATTCTCTATTCTGATTCCAATTTCTACTCTTATTTTTTGTAAAACAAACGGCCTTTAAATGAAATGTTTTAACCTTAAGCATTCAAGCTTCAGTTTAGAGAACTCTTCATCTCTATGATCACAGCCAGGTTTGAAATCCTCTTCACTCAGTATTAATCATCCTCGAAATTAAGCATACTCAAGGACTCCAGATCTTGATGTTTTGAAGGTTCTAAGGACAAGAGAGCAATCAAGTAATATTTTACAAACTTTCTCATTTCTTACACTTTTTCCAACCAAACGAAGTCTTATAAACCTCTCTATAATGTTTATGATTAATTCATTTAAAATTAAGTAATGATAAATTAGATCAATTTCAATTAAAATGATTCAAAAAGAAAATATACATGAACATATTAAATTAATATTAAGTTATTAGTGCATTATTTATATGATATCAACATTAAATTTTGCATGATCTTATCATTAAAATTCATATTCTGGAAGCAATTATAATTTATAAGCTAGTTGGCATATTATATAAATTATTTTTTTCAGTTAATTAGAAAATTAAAAATTAATATATTTAATTAATAAAATATTGGAGGAAATTCGTTATGTTATAATTTTTTCATTCATGGTGATAGATTATATAGAAATAATGTATTTGTATCTAGTATAAATTAATTTTGTACGTTCTCTCCTAAAAAGATTAAACCCATTTTATAAAGACAGCCGTAATAGGCAAATATGTAGAGCAAAAGTGCTACAAGATATATTTCATTATATTACTTACAATAATATACAGATCTTTATATACACATTTTACTTTTTCTAGTTACTCCCACCAATTTACTTCCCACAAATCACTTCCTAAACTAGGATATCACATCATTTATTCCATAATTGGAAATTGTTTCCTTATTTCACATTCACAAAATATAACTCTTAGATTTTTTTGGATATGTTATCTTGACATTGGGTTATAATTAAAAAGTTATAGTTAGAAACAAATTTTACAGATTTTTTATTTCAGCTCTAAATTTTCAATGTGTTTCTCTATCAATGACCTTGCTGCTGTTTCTTTTCTTGCCTTCATCTCTTTGGTATCTCCTTGATAATTCTTATTAGCTCCATTGATCGATGCTCTCTCTGGCAACAATTTTGTTGTTGTTTTCACTTTTAGGCAGCTGTGGTTTGTTTATGAGCTACATTACCATTGATGCAATTATTTGATATCTGAAAATTATTCAATAATAAACATTAAAAGTAGATGATTATGCATTGAAATATTAAAAAGGAAACAATGCAATTGTACGAGAATTTAAAATAAGAATGCTGACAAGAGACATGCTTTGATTTATTAGCCGCTTTTTTCAAGAATTAGCTGAAAATTTGATTTTGATTTTGGTTTACATGATTAATTAATAGGTAATTACAAGGCTTTAGGATAGAGAATAAGAACAATAAAGCTTTGCTAATATTTTTTTTAATTTTTATTAATTCATCACCTTTTCCTATGGGAGAGGCACCAATTGTAGCATTTTTACCATTTAACTACTCAAACTTAGGTAAATATATTCCAATTAATTATTTAAAATTTATATATACATTAAATGCTTTAAAGGGTGTGTTTAGTTTAGCTGATGGAGTGGACTTGATGGTTGTTCAATTCTTGTCAGCTACAAAATAGCTATTGTGATACCTATTATAGCTATGGTTCATATCACTAAAAGTTCTTAAATTTTTTTTTACTATTATAGAAATGTTTCTAATAGATAGATGTCAAACCAAAAAAGTATTAGACAAAAAATGAGAGAATTTAGCAATAATACTGAGCATCTAAATCTAATAACTGATGCTAACACCTTCAGGTTGTTTCAATAATATTGAAGTTCTTAGACTCAGGTCGTTTCTTTACACCGAGCATTTAAGTCCAGTGATTGAAGTTGGGGCTTTTAGGTTGTTTCAATAACACTGAAGTTTTGAGACTTGGGTAGTTTCTTTACACTGAATATCTAAGTCCAGTGACTGAAACTGAAACCTTTAGATCTTTTCAATACCACTTAAGTTTTGAGACCCAGATTGTTTCTTTACACCGAGCATCTAAGTCTGCTAACTGAAGTTGTAACCTTCAGATCATTTCAATAACATTGAAGTTTTGAGGCTTGAGTCGTTTCATTACATCGAGCATTAAGAATCCAACAATTGAAGCTGGCCACCTCAACTTGTCCCTTAATACCAAGTACCCCTGCAATTGGACCATCATCTCCGAACATCTTATAAAATCAGCAGAGAATATCATTCATCACTCAACTTGTCAAGTGACAAAGTATCTTATCTCGTTGCTTAGAGTCAACACTTCATCCATAAAACTCGGATATAAATATCCGAATAGACTTTTGAGGGAAACTCGTAATACCCATATTTATAACCTATTTTAAATATGGTTGTAATCCTCCAAACAAGAAGAATACTTGAATGAGAAAAAAGCATAATTAGGAAGGATGCTCAAATAAGAAGAAGATGATCAAATAAGCCTAATTTTCTTGTAGATTTAATTCAAATTGTCATGAATACAAATTCTCAAATAAAAATTCAAACCCACTTTCTTCCATCCAATCATATATATATATATATATATATATATATATATATATATATTACAATTATAAAAGCAAGCTGCAAATAAACATGCATAGGTAATTAGTCATCTTATTTTGAAATTTAACCAACAAAGAGAAAACTTTTAGCTTTTTACATACAATCGAGAGGAAACAACACAAAAAAAAAAATATTCAAAAATAAATAAATAAATATAGAATCATGACGCAAATGAACATGCATGTATGATCGGTCCTCTCACTTCGAAATTTAATCAACATAAGAGGAAACTTTGACTCTTTTTTTTTTCTTTCACATACAATAAGCATTAAACTATTTTTATAGAAATTTAAAAAACCCCAAGAACATCTCTGAAGACAAATTCAGCATGAAGGAAAAAAAAAAAAAAACCAGTGCATAAATGCAATTAACAGGTTTGCCACATTCGAAACGCAACATACAAACTCAGCAAAGGGCTCAAATTAATGTAATACTAACCATGCACGTCATATTTTTTATATAAAAAAACCAAATAGCTTTTCTGTTGACAGCAAAGAGAGCAATCCAAAAAAAAAAAAAAAAAAAAGGAAACTAATGTTTTATGGAAAACCCAAGAACATCACAATTAGAGCACAAATACTGCAACAAACTTATATTTACTATAAGAACAAATTTAAGGCCTTGTTTGGAAGAAATTGAGTTAAATAATTCAATTCTTATGCATGATTTCATTTCTTCCAAAAGATGAACTATTTCTTTTCTAATTAAAAAAAAAAATCTAGAGTCTGGGAACTTTTCCAACTCAATTAATCGACTAAATGAAATTCAATTGAAGTGAATTATAGCACTTATAGACTTTCCAAGCACACTCCTAACAAAAAATAAATAACAAAATGAATTTCCTTACTGTGCTTTTCCAACAATGAACCAACAGACATGTAGCTGATGAACAGAATTCCTAAAAGAACCGAAAGATCGACGGTAAGCCACCATGAAATAAATAAAGTAACAGACAGATCAATTTTATCAGTCATATTAGCGTGCGACGTTAACAATTTATGGTGCTAGCAACCTAAGAAAAGTATACACATATAAACAAATAATATTAATTATTATTTTAATTTTAATTACTTTTACTGGAAGAAGTTGGAGCGCAAAAGCACTCCTTTTCTCCACCACATGCTCAAAAGGTTTTGGTCCATTTTCACCTCTCAAAGGAGGAGGTGTCTGAAGATGCATCACCAACGCGGGCACAACACCAGAGTATTCACAACCTCTTCTGCAAAAACAACAAAACGCAAATCCACCAGATCTATTTACCCCAAATCAAACCAGAACAAAACAACAAAATTCACATATAATCAACTACATAAATTTAAAAAAATTAATCACTTATCGTTCTTAGTGAACTAAGAGAGTAAGTTAACAGTGCGTTTTGCAGCAGCACGATCGACTTAAATAGAAGAGAAGGTTGAGTTAAGGATACCAACTTGTGCTTCAATATCAGGCATGAGATCTTGGCAACAGTCGTCGTCATCCGCATCATCAGCGACTTCAACAGCACAGAAGCAGAATCTATGGAATCAAGGGGATGCATGGTGTGACCTATAGACAAACACTGAAAAAAAAAATAAAGGAGAAGGGAAAAGGAGAACGCAGGCGATGGGTGTAAGGGAGGCAGCGATGGCGAAGAATAGAATGGACAGCTACTCAAGTGCGTTAGGGTTTAGTATAAAACCAATAGGATTAAATGGCCAAAACAGGCTTATGAAACGACACTGTTTTTAGTGAAAGCAGGGGAATAAATGGACACAAGAAAAACCACGCCATTTTCCAGAGTGGCTACTTAAGAGTTTAGCAGGCGCCATTTCAGTTTAGCAAAACTGAAATTACTACAAAATTGGGGCGACACTGTAGACGAACAGTGCAAATTTGGTGATATATATATATATATATATGTATATATAGACTGATTTTAACATAAAGAATATTAATTCTAGATATATCTAGTGAGAAAAAATAATGACATATAAAAAATAAAATTGAAATATTCATATAGTGAAGTAACGAGTATTTATTAAAAAAATAAAATTATTTCTTATTATATAATTCATTTAAAACTGTTATATTTCTGACATTGAAAATTTTATGTTAAGCGTATTTTAAGATTTAGAGTTTGAATCAGAGTATTACCGATTTAAAAAGAAATGTTACTCTTATTGTGTAGCTAGCTATCTTTTGCCACCACAGCTGCAACCAATAGTATTTACTGCTCCTTTTAAAGGAAGTTTTTTAACCTTCAAGAGGTCAAGCTTCAGTATAGAGAACTCGCCATTTCCAACATTGCTAGAAGATGAGAAGCTAGTGGCTTGCGTTTCCTTATCTCCCCCATCGCTGGAAGATGCAAATCTACCATTCAGCTGTAGCGATAATAAGGTGGGCCCTCTAGATCTTCTTGAAGCTCTATGATAAAAAAGACAACAATCGAGCAATATTTTACTTGAGTTTCTTGTTTCTTGAACTCTTGCCAACCAATGGGAGTCTTATAAACGACTGTTTAAGACATTTCAGATCTAAATCTTGCTTGTGTTTCTTTATCAATTCCCTTGTTGCTGCTCCTTTTCTTGCCTTCATCTCGTCGGTATCTCCTTGTTTAGATGCTCCATTGATGCTCTCTCTGGCGACAATTTTGCTGTTGTTTTCACTTCTGGGCTGTTGTGGTTTGTCCATGACAGTTATGTGATATCTGAAAGTGGTTATGCATTGGTGGATCAAAGAGGAAATAGTGCAACTATATGAGAACATAGAACAAGAATGATAACAAAAAAACATGTTTTGATTTATTAGCCCATTTTTAAAAAATAATTAAATAATTTTGGTTTTACATGTTTAATTAATAGGTTTAGAATAAAGAACAAGAATAATAGAGCTTTGCAACAACTAGTCTCTCTGTTTTTTTTTTTTTTTAAATAATTCGTCCTCCTCTTCCCAAATAACGATCAATTAAAAGTTGCTGATTATTATTATTATTATTGCTGCTGCTGCTATTATTTTTATTTTTATTTTGAAGTCTAGTTAGTTAGCTAGTTCACTCTTGTACTTTAAAGTTCATTCCATTACCGATTGATAATGGATTTGATTAATGGATAGCATGCCTTTTATAAATTTGACATGAGGCGTGGCCATTGATATATATATATATATATATTTATATATATATATATATATATATATTCCAACTGGTTTAGGTTTGTCATCTAATTATAATTGGTTCAAATATAGAAATGGAGTACTATACAAACAAAATTTAAAGAACGGTTTTATTTAATTGAGAATGCCTTAATATATTGCTACGGATTTGTTGTTACATTTGGAAGCATATATTGAATCATTGATGAAAATATTAACTTAATTTATTAAGAAAACAGAAAAAATAATGTTAGGCAAGTCATGATTTGGTATATTAATGAAAGATATACGTAGAGGGTTGAGAAGTTGAGTTTCATTAATGAAAGAATGTACAGGCCTGCTATATATATATATATATATATATATTAAAAATATTAATTAAAATTTAAAGAAGATTTGGTCTTTTTGAAAATTACAAAGATTAATGACAAATGTACTATGATGCAAACTTCTCATAGTATACGTTTCTACGCTTTCACAATGTTTTCGTATCAGAAATTTTAAGAAAATTCTTAAAAACATTTTGAGATTATTTTTATAAATATGAAAAATTAGAAAACACGTTTCCTGTTTGAAAACGTATTTCCAACTTAAACAATATATTTATTTAGTATTTTTTTTAAATAAAAACAGAGATAAATTAAAAAATAATTTAATTAAACAAAATAATTTCTATAGTTATACTATTAAAAGATAGAGTGGATAAAAGGTTTCAATATTTCTATTTAAAATTTGTATCTATATATATTTATATATTTTTAATATTTATTTATATACCCCTATTTTTTTAACATGTCTCTCTATGTTTTCATTTCCGTGCAACATAGCAAATGCATCATCAGTTCTTTGAATCACCATTGTAGTTAGGATTGAATCCAAGTTCTTCTCCTTCAACAGGTTGAATTGTGGGATAACGCACGTCGCAACCATTTACAATGATTGTGTCAATAGTCTATTCCGGTGCAAGCTGAGTTCCCATAATTGTTGAAAAGACTTTGGATTCACTGTTGGATTCATTGTAGTCGGGATTGAATCCAGGTTCTTCTTCTTCAACAGGTTTTATTAGGGAAGACATAACACATGAGTTGAATACAAAATGGCCTTTCAGCTGTAGTAAAACTTCCAAATTCAGACAAAAACATTTTGCAATGGATTGCACAATTTTTAAGGCGATTGATTTGAGTACAACTAGTGGTTTGGATTGATTTATCAGCATAAGGAGGAGGAAGCTTGAAATCATTGTCACTTTTATTAACTGGAAGGATTGAAATGCCTCTGAGCTGAGCAAATAGCTCTGAAGTCATTTGTTGTTTCTTGTCGACAAGGAGCTCCTTAAACCTTGGCACAAGGTTAGATTCAGATGATAGAATAATTTCAATACTTTTCATCTCTCTACTTCTCTAGAGAGCTAACCTATTGTATCTCCCTTCATATGGTATAACAGTGTATTCTTTGCTTGTTGCGCTTTGCATGCATTGATGGTATTGATGTTTATAGATAACCAAAACCAATTACATAAAAAGTATTTCTTTATTCCATCTCCAAAGCCATAAGTAGGGTTGTTTGTTCACATCAAACCATTATTGTTTTAAGGAAAAAAAAAGGCTGAAACCATTAATTTACTTCAATTCATTCATGAGATTTGACCAATCTGTAGATAGCAATATAGGACTAGGCAATAGTAAGAAGGACAGGAGCAGCTAAAGCTGACATGAATATCCATGGTGTGTTGAAATACGTATACTTGAAGCTTACCCATTTAACATGTTATTCCTTTCGATAATACCCATTCACTTCTTTAAACACCTCTTTTAGGTACGTTGCTTCAGCATCAAAGGAACTTATGCTTACCCTATTGAAGAATTTAACAACTTCTTTATCTGTTCCGGAGTAATTCTTAATAATATTATGATCTCGCAAATGTCCAGCATCAAGAGCTGTGTTGATTAAGTAGCCCATGATGATAACGTAAGATGTCAAGTGTTACGAGCAATATTTGTAGCATTGTTCAAATGATATGCAATTGAGTATGAAAGACTTCATGAAATCATCTTCTGGCAAAATTAGGATTTTAAGTACCCTATGAGGTTTGAACTTTATGTCCAAGAAGCTCTCAGCTCCCTCTGATTGCTTGCATTCAATACCAGCTTTAAGAAGCTTCTCGACAGGTTGGATCAATTTAAAAGAATCATTAGCATCTGTAGCCTCTTTTTGCTAGCTTTGTTGAAACATTATCCGTATAAAATCGAGTACATTTTTCTGCTTAGCATCTACTGTCTCTTCTTGCAATTGGGATGAAGGTTGATACATCATGCATATCAAATTAAGTAAATGATTGCCACCAGAGAAGTTCTTATACTTGTCTTAAATTGCTGTTTGTCTCTTCATCGAGTAATTATTTTAAAATCGTAAGACGAGTAGTGTCAAGGACAGAAACGTTCCTGAAGCCGGGATTGATACTGTTAAGCAATAAATATCAGCTGTATTCTGTTACATATCAACTGCATACACATCAGATATATTTTATCTTTTATTTGTAATTTTATTATAACCATATTCTGTTTTTTTCAGCTGTAACAAACATGCATGTTTACATTTATTTTTCCTTTGTTTAGCTCTGTTCTACATGTATAAAAATAGAGTAATGTACAGCTTACAAACACTGAATCAACAATTCATCTTTTAGAAGTTTTCTATCATTACCTTGTCATGGTATCAGAGCTTTAGCTCTCAAACACATATATATATATACATTTTTTTTTTTCTCTGCAACATTGCATACAAAATCAACAGTCCACTCATGGCCAATCAACAACTTGTTCCCACCTCTCATACCTCCACACCAGTTCTATCTTCTTCTTATGCTCACACCTTTGCTATTAAACTCAACAACAAGAACTACCTCGCCTATAAAGCTCAATTTATCCCTCTCCTTCATTTCTAAAATTTACATGGATTTATTGATGGTACCTCTCCTGCTCCTCCAAAAATGATTTCATCCACTACTAATCCTCTTGTTCAAATACCAAATCCGGAATATGCTTTTTGGTTCAAAAAAGACCATTGTCTTCTCTCTTGGCTTTTATCCTCCCTCACCGAGCCTATATTTGTCTATCTTATCAATCTTTCCTCTTCAGCTGCTGTTTGGGATGCTCTAGCTCGAGCATTGGGTTCTGTTTCACAAAATAGACAGCTTCAACTCCATATTGAGCTCTAAGAATTCAAGAAAAATGACCTTTCTGTTTCTGAATATTTACAAAGAGCCAAAGCCATCTCTGATGAACTTAGTTCAACAGGTAGACAACTCACCTCAGCTGAGTTTAATGCCATTATCTATCGTAACATTGGAAGTGATTTTCATAGTATCATCACTGCACTAAATCTCAAACCTGATCCTGTCCCTTTCTATGAACTTCATGGCCAACTTGTGGCACATGAAATCTTGCTCAAAGCCTCCCAAGAACCCCCTCTTGCACATGTTGCTGTTCGCAGCTCCTCTTCCTCTATATTGCCCAATCCACCTTGCCCCCTGTACAACCCTCCCCACAACGGACATCGCCAACGCTTCCTATGTTCACCTTGCCAAATCTGTGGGTGGCGCAATCACATTGCAGACGAGTGTCAAAGGAGGTATTCTTTCCAACTTACATCTACACAGTCCTCTTTCCATCCCCAAGCACACTACTCTTCTGCAGGTCCTCTACTTTCCCGGGGTTATGGTCATCATCTCAATTATGCTGCTCATCCACCACCAGTCTGGGTCCTTGACACTGGTGCCAATCACATCACTCTGGACCTATCCAATTTACAAATAACATATGCTTATAGAGGTAATGATCAACTTCATATTGGTAATGGTAATGGGCTTCCAATTGCTAACAATGGTATTGCCTCTCTCCCATCTACAAGTGGTACGCTTGTTCTTAAACATGTGTTACATGTTCCTAAAATAGTTAAAAATCTGTTGTTTGTTCAAAAATTTACATCTGACAACCATTGCTTTTTTGAATTTCATCCTACCTATTTTCTTGTTAAGGATCGACAAACCAAGAGGGTGCTCCTCCAAGGACTCAGTGAGAATGGTCTCTATCTACTTCACCCATCCTCCAAATTTTCCTTCAATTCGACAATCCCATCTCTTTAGCAATGGCACGAACGGCTTAGACATCCGAATAATTGCATCAATGCTCATATTGTCAACCAATATCAACTACCTTGTTCACATTACACTTTACAATCATGTTCTTCATGTTACTTCAGAAAGATGTCTAGGTTATCTTTACCTAGTGTTGGTCATGAAAGCACTACTCCTTTTAATATTATTTTTTCAGATGTTTGGGGCCCTGCTCCAATTCTTTCTTGTTTAGGACATCGTTTTGTTGTTTTTTTATTAATGATTTCACTAGATACACTTGGATTTATTTTCTCAAAAATAAAAGTGTACTCTTGTTTTCTTAATTTTCAATCTCTTGTTAATCGTCAATTTAATACCCAAATTAAATCTTTTCATTCTGACTAGGGCAGTGAGTATTAAAAACTCAATAAATATTTTAACTCTATTAGCATTGTTCATTGTATAGCCTGTCCTTATATGCATGAACAAAATGGCACTTCAGAGAGAAAAATTCGCCATTTAATTGACAATAGCCTCACTCTTTTTGCTCATGGACATATGCCTTTTAAATACTGGAACTTTGCTTTTACCATGTGCATAATGTTAATTAATCAAACACCCAGTCCACTTTTACAACATAAATCTCCCTTTCAACTTTTATATGGCAAAGATCCTAATTATTTAAATATAAAACCATTTGGATGTGCCATTTTTCCTTGTATTAAACCATTTAATAAACATAAATTTTCTTTTCATTCCCTTTATGTGTTTATCTTGGTCAAAGTCCCACTCATTGTGCATACCATTGTTTGAACATTAACACAAGCGGCAGATATTTAGCTCATCGTGTCAGATTTATTGAGTCCATTTTTCCATATTAAACAGGTACAAACTACTTCCCCCATTCGCATCCTACTTCCCATTGGCTACAGGTTACCAACAACCTATCTCATTGGGACTCTAGTGCATCCTCATGTATATTTGATTCAAACTCTATCTCTTCCCCTATTTTATCTCCTTCTCCATTATCTAATCCTCCTATATCTCAACCTCCCCGTAACACTACCCAATCCACACTTATTTCACCCCCTTCTCACCTACATCCTAACGTCTCTTCCCTACACCGTACCTCTCATAATCCACCAATCTCCACGTCTCCTTCCTCTCCTATTCAGTCCTCACCTCCTCCCACACACCTCAACACCTCAAAACTATCCATGATATTTATAACGCACCAGACCCAACACACATATCCCATCCTCAACGCACCCATCCAATGCACTTGCATCCCTCTACCACCTCTAAACACCTAGCTTTCCTTTATACCCGAACAACAATAGATTATTTAACTACAGAACCAAACACATACAATTAAGCTAAATACTATGCAAAATGGTGGGAAGCAATTACTCGTAAAATTGATGCTCTAATGACCATGAACATTTAGACATTAGTACCTCGTCCTACAGATAAAAACATAATTGGCAACAAATGGCTTTATCATATTAAACGCAAAGTTGATTACAGTATAGAGTAATATAAAGCTCGTATTGTCACCAAAGGATACACGCAAGAGCATGGAGTTGATTATTCAGAGACATTCAGTCCCGTTATCAAATACACCACTATTCGGACTCTCCTATCTTTGGCCACTTCCAATGGCTGATGTATAAGACAACTTGATATTTCTAATGCTTTCCTTTATGGGAGTTTACAGGATGAAATCTACATGGACCAGCCTTTGGACTTTGTAAGTTCTAATTTTTTTAATCATGTTTGTCTTTACACAAGTCTTTGTACGGGTTAAAACAGGCCCCCTGTGCTTGGTTCCACAGATTGTCTGAATTTCTACTTCAGTTGGGTTTTCATTTTTTAAAAGTCGATGCATGACTCTTCATTCTGTGTGCTAACAATTCCAAGCTATTTGTTCTCGTATATGTTGATGACATACTGGTGACTGGCACTTCTTTCGCCCTTGTTGATTGGTTTATGACACAAATTCGATCGACTTTTCCACTTTGGGACTTGGGTGACTTACACTTCTTTCTTGCATGAAAATCATTAAATTGTCGAATGGTATGTTATTATCTCAAGCAAAATATATTCATGATCTTCTTCATAAATTTCATATGGCAGATTGCAAACCTTGTCTCACACCTATGGCCACATCTCCCCCACTCACAAAACTCTCGCGTGAGACCTTCTAAGAAGGCGAACTATATCGTCAACTAATTGGAGGCTTACAATATGTCACCATCACTCACCCTGACATTGCTTATAGTGTTAATAAGCTATGTCAATATATGCATTCGCCCATAACTTCTCATTAGCAAGCCTTGAAAAGAGTTCTTCACTATCTTCAACATTCACATCAGTAAGCGTTATTTTTCTGTCAAAACTTTACTTGTGATATTCAATGCTTCTCAGATAGTGATTGGGGAGGGTGTCCTGATGATAGACGATCAACCAATAGATATACTCTTTACATGGGAACCAATCTTGTATCTTGGTAAACTAAGAAACAACCTATAATTGCCCGGTCGTCCACTGAAAGTGAATATAAATCCATGGCTAATGTAACTGCTGAAATTATATGGATGCAATCTTTGTTGAGTGAGCTTGGTTGTTCTATGCCTAATCTAGCTAATCTTTGGTATGATAACGTGGGTGCCATCTATCTTACTGCCAATCCAATTTTTCATGCACGAACCAAGCACATAGAGTTAGATTATCACTTCGTTCGGGAAAAAATTAAACTTGGTAAGGTTCGAGTAAAATTTATCTCGAGTGCTGACCAGATCGTCGACATTCTCACTAAACCTCTCAATCGAGTTCCTTTTGAATGGCATTGAAGCAAACTTCGGCTTCTCCATTATGTGCCTTCAATTTGAGGGGGGTGTTAAGCGATAAATACCAGTTGTATTCTATTACATATCAGTTATATACACATCAGATATATTTTATCTTTTATTTGTAATTTTGTTATAACCATATTCTATTTTTTTAGCTGTAATAAGCATGCACGTTTACATTTATTTTTCCTCTGTTTAGCTCTGTTCTACATGTATAAAAATAGAGTAATGTACAGCTTACAAACACTAAATCAACAATTCATCTTTTAGAAGTTTTCTATCATTACCTTGTTAGATAGATCATACAATGTTTAAAGAATAAACAAAGGAATTTGGTTCTCTAACCTAAGGAGATCCCTAGCAATATAAGACAATATCCTTGGTAAAGCAAATATAGGGTCATCTTTCACACAAACCACTATTTTTTCTACTACGAGGAGCAACTCGATAATGAAACAACCATCAAGGATCATCATTTGAATTAAATCGGAGCTACTACAATCACTAGCTTCAGAATAACACTCCTTTATTCTCTTCTCTTCAACTGCTATAGCCATTAAAAAGTCATAATAGTTGTGATTGAGTCTCTTTGGTTGGACTAAAGCAACATCAATAACTCTCCATTTATGTTCTTACATCATTTTGAGGTGAGGATATTCTTTATGGTTATGGTAATAGGGGCTAATGGAGACTACTTTAGGTTCAAAGGTTGGTTTATGATGTTCCATAATGCTTTGGGGAGCTAGAAAGATTGAACAGGATCTACTGCTAGCAACGGTCTTTTGTAACTTGGGTTCATTCTTTGTTCCTTCCTCTACTGTTCTTAATAAGATATGGTGTTCAGACTCAAGGGTGATTGCATTATGATAACTTCTTAAACTTTAAATAAGAATTAGAAGCTAAATTAAAAGCTTCTATAAGATATAAACAAAACAAATATGATGAGAATATCAATGATAAAATAATGAGCATAAGCACATATGTCACTAAGAGATTATAAGTCTATATAGGGGAGATTATAGGGTTTGGTGAGTTGGTATGAGGTGTCTAGGATATATCCATCCACCATGTGCAATAAGATGTAAAACCGTAACTAAGGTACGACATTCAATAGTAATTGACAAGAAATGTAATTTAGGCTCTGAGTAAGTGATATGAGATTAATAGGCCTTGTTTGAGACATTATTCTTTAGGATATGTGGGTGCAACCTATGGGGCCATACCAGAACATTATGAATCCATACCAGCACATTATGAATGAATAGATGTGATAGCCTTCAGTGAGGTGATAATACTAGCCACATTAATATCCGCTTATGCATATGGTGCAGTACTCCAAAATTAATATGAATACATTTGAATATTGTAGTTCTCTAAATGAAATTAAAATATTATCTAAAGGTTGATTTAAAAGTTGTGATGAGCACTAAAGATATGAGTTTGTGCATAAGTTAAGCATGGGCTCAAAAGGTCGAGAAGGCTAGTACTACTGCGGTTGTATGGAAAATAATATGATATGCATGATGATGATAATGAGGAAAATTATGGAAAAATAAATGCTCTACACCTTTGTTAAATTAAGTAAAGTATTAATAATCTTTTGAGTAATTATAAGAACGTGATTGTGTAACACGTGTTGTATAACATTAATATTATTAAAAAAAATGAAATATTACAATATTAGTCTTTTGTGCCACAGTTTAGAGTGTGAAATTATAAATCCCATCAAAATACCAAAGTTAAATTTTACTTCAAATGTTTGAGGTATTTTAAATGTTTATCTTACTGGCATGATAAAAGGGTTTTGATAACTATTTATTTAAAATGCAATATCACATGAAAAACTTTATCGGCTACACTATTGATTTCAAGTGTTTTCTTATGTGATTTATTTACTGGAATTCTAATATGATGTTATTCTTGAATAGTCATATTTTCGTGTTGTTCCACTCACTAAGTATTTTCTCTTGGAAATACTCACCACTCTTTTTTATAAATTTTTCCAGAGTGATGGGCTATTATGAGTAGCAGTTTGTAAGATAGCTTGGTGTTTAGCATGTGCAACAGAATTTTTACAGAGCTTGACAAGAAATGCTCTCCTAGAATATTTGGTTATGGAAACATTAAGTATTTAAGCAAATTGTATTGATAGTTTATAATTTAACACTTTTGTATAATTAAGAAGTGACATTTGGGAAAAAAATTACCTTATAAAGGTTATATATAATGGTGGAGTATATTTATATGTTTAATTTGCAAGAGTTAAATAATGGTGGGATAAGATAAATGTGACACTTTTCCATATTAGTGCTCGAGTTAGGGAGGTCCGAATATTGGACATCTAGCAAGAGTATTGGGGGTATGGGGTGTCACATTATAAGTCTACAAACTAGCCTATTTGAGATTTAAAAGAGATGAACCAAAGAAAACTCATACTTGACTCATTTAGCTTACGAGCCTCAAAAAAAATTTGGGCTTAACTCATTTAGTTTAACCAACAAACTTGAATGAATTTTTTTGAGCCAAGCAAATTGAGAGTTGCTCAGCTCAAATTTCTAATGCAACATGTAGCATGGAATAATCAACATGTGATTGATTATTAACGAAAAACAAAACCCAATCAAGAGATGAAAAAAAACCTTAATCCAGAGACTTAAAGATAAATAAGCACAAAGTTTAAGGTTAATTATAATTAAAAGTGATAAAGTCTCCCTAAATAAAACACTAAAGTACATATTTATAGGCAATACAAGCCTCAGATTCTCCTAAAGGCCAAAAATTCTACTTTCAAGAACAATTGTGTGAAGGATACGCACAACCGTGTATGACTTTCATGCACCCATAAAATGCCCTATGTTAGTTATCTCCAATTATAGAAAACTTATTTTTAAGTTTATGCTTAAGAATTAAAGTCATCCATGGCAAAGAAATGGATACTTTGAATACTTTAACATTTTTAACAAATAACTTAAGATAAATCCTTTAAATTAAAATTTTGATGCATTAATGATTTTTAAAAGAGGATTAATAGTATTACAATCAAATTTAGTGAATCTAAGAAAATCAACATATTCAAACTCATCAAAGAAATTATGAGATTTTTTTATCTTTAATTCACCATGAATTTCATGATTTTCTAAATCAAATTAAATATTCTTAACCTCATTATCAGTATTTGGTTCAATTTTAATACCAATCTCCTCCTCAATGCCAATATGAACTTCATATTTATTTTTTGAACCACTAAACTATCTCTTTCTTTTCTTCCTCTTCTTTCCCAAATTGAATTACAAACAAGCACTGGTCAACTTTTTTGTCCAAAGTATCTTCATTATCATTCATTATTGGCCTCATTTGATTTTGATTGTTGGGAATGAGATTAATGATGGGCCCAAGTCCTTTGCCTTGTTCAATATCATCATTCCTATACCCTTTAACCCTCAATAATGTTTACATTAAGTTTTCAATTGACTCCAGTTGTCATGTCATATATTGAGGTAATTGACACTACTTTACAACCATAATCATCATCTTAGGATTGGTTGCCACCACTACTACTAGTGTAAGCCATCGATTGGTAAAAATTCACTCTGATACCACTCAATGCAACGTGTAATATTAAATAATCAACACGCGATTGACTATTAAAGAAAAACAAATCGTAATCTAGAGATTTTAAAAAATAATCCTCATTCCAGAGATCCAAAGAAACAAGCCTCAATCTAGAGGCCCAAGGATAAACAAGCACCAAGCTTAAGTTTAATTCTGAATAAAACTGATAAAAGTCTCCCTAAACAAAACACTAAAGTGCAAATTTATAGGAAATACAAGCCACAAAACCTAAATAATAAAAAGATATATAAAAACCTTAGATAAATACAAAATTATCCCTAATTAAATAATTTTTTTAAATAACAAAATGAGAAAAAAATCCAAAAACAATTAATGTAAATGTGATGCACGATGGTGTGCATTTGATTCTCTTAAAGCCCATAGCTTTCATCTGATGCCCAATGCTTCCACTCTTAGGCATAATTGTGTAGAGGATACACATAGCCTATATGCCTTTCATGCACTCATAAAATGCCTCACATTAGTTACACCCCTACCATAATAAATAATTTGACCTATTTCATAAACAAGCATGATATGTGCAAAAAAAAAAACTTATGTGTATTGAAACAAAATTCAATTTAAAAACATATTATGCTTAAAGAAAAGATTTTTCAACTTTTTATTTTAATTTCTAACATTATATTTATTATTTTGAAATCCATTTTTAGGATTGTGTATATTTAATAGCATTTGAAATTGAGAGCTTGTTCACTACATTATTGCATGTGTTATATCAAATTAACAATACAAATTTAAGAGTGAGATAAATTCAAAATAAAAGTCCATAACCGTCATAAATATAATAAAAATTAAGAAGTGCTGAAAGTTAATCGTATAAAGTTTAGGGATAAAACTATGTATTCAATCTATTCTATTTAATACCATCATTTTTTCATTTATTGTCTATTATATAATATAAATTTTTAATAGTAATATAATTTTTTAAGTAATTTGATATCTAACTAATTATTGTAATTTTAAAATAGAATAAATTAATATATACTTCTAATTCTAAAAAACACATGCTATTTTTTATGATTTCATCTTCTGATTTGCATTATAAATAATTAAATGAAATACGTACTAAAACAATAGACAAGATGTTAAACTAATTAGAATTATAGAAGATTTGGTAAGTGATAATTTATAAAATTATCACAGTACCATCCATCATAATAAATTATTATTCATACCATTACCTGAAAATACAGAAAATACCTGAAAATGTATAGGAAAACAGTCAACTTTAAACAAAATCAAACAAAGAGTAAAAACGAAGATCGAAACATTGTCGTGACAAAAAAGTTGGACAAGTTTCCACTTGAGGTGTGCATGAATCAGTTTATTTTAAAATTAAACAAAATTGAATTACTCCAAAAATATTAAACAATAGCTAAATCAAAGCCAACTACTTTTCGGTTTAGCTCAATTTGCTTGGTTTGGAATTTAGATTTTTGAAATTTTAAATTTATTTAATTTTTATAATTTTGCACTATTTTTAAGAATATTTATAAGATTTATTGTTGTTAATTTTTATACTTAATTTAATTATTTTTTAAAAAATCAACCAAACCAATTTTTAAAACTAAATTTAAATAATTTTAATTTATATATATTTTTTGCATATAACTTGGTTAAGAATTTAAGTATTTAAAAATGAAATTATTAGTATTGACCATTTGCATTATCAAACTCCTAATTTTAAACTTTGAGAAACAATTTAGATTTTAATGATTTCCTTTAAATGTGTAGGAAGTTGATTGATTATCAAGAATAATTGTTTAATGATTGGAGACAATGAAATACTCCTTAAAAGAGTATAAATATGCATTTTGATAAAATATCTCAATCTATGCAAGTTCCCAATCTTTGAAAAAAAATTATATACCAAAAATATACAAATTTGGACTTATAGTGGTTTGCTTACGAACACCTCATGAGCCCTTTATGAGCTGACCTTGTATAGTGCCTCAATAGCTTATTTCTGACAAAATGGTTAGTACTTCTCACGAGCTGCCCTCACGATCATGAGGAGCAGATATCAGCTTGTGAGGGCAATCCTGACAACATTCAATAGACATTTTTAAATGCAATGGTCCTTAAATTGAAGCTCGCGAGCCAAGGTTTTCTCCTCACGACTGTGAGTAGCATTATGACAAAAATAAGTCCATGATAATTCAAAAATCAACAAGAGACATTGGAGATATAATCAATGCATCCAACAACCATAACCTAAGTTAATTATCTATATAAACTACTTTTGGAGTTCAATTGAAAGTTTAAGAGACTTGTTTACTCATTACACTCTCTTAAGCATTCAATTAAACTCTCAAAATTCTCTTCAATTTCATTTCATATTTATATAACTCTTGTGAGAGTTGGTAAGTGTTAGAATAGATATTCTTTTTCTTCTATTTTTCAGGATTAAAAAATTAGGAAGTGAGATTCTATTATAGTGGAATTGGTTTAAGTGTTTACCATTAAAACACTTGAGAATTGGTTTAAAAGTGAGCCTAAAAACTCTTGTTATAACGTTAAAGGGTGAGCCTCAAATTCTTATGTAATCTCAATCTTGTGAATAAGATAGTGTGAGATTGAAAATCCTAACTTGGGGATAAGTTAGGTGGATATGTAGGATTATTGAGAATCTGAACTCCTTAGATTCTTGTGTTCATCATTCTTCCTTCTCAACTTTCTTTCAATTCTTGCAAAGAATTCTTTTAATTTTTTTTATTGTTCAATTACCTTATGCACCCCCCTTTTAAGGTATTTTCATTCAGTATCAGAGCTTGAATTATAGGAACTTTATTACTAGAATACAAGATTATGGGGAGTGAATCATAAAACATTTCTTCACTTAAACCATTCTTCGATGGTAGTGACTATCCTCATTAGAAGTTTAAAATAAAGCTATACCTTAATTGTGATTCCATCAAACTCCCCCTCTAAGGTATTTTCACTTAGCATCAGAGCTTGAATTATAGGAACTTGATTGTTAGAATACAAGATTATGGGGAGTGAATCAAAAAATATTTTTTCACTTAGACCATTCTTCGATAGTAGTGACTATCATAATTAAAAGTTTACAATAGAGCTATACCTTGATTGTGATTCTATCAAACTTTAGGATATTATCCTAAAAGGTTGGGAACCACTTACAACTATCATTGATGGTATGGTAACTACTATTACAAGGAGCCAATGGAATAATGAATAAAAGGAGGAAAATCATAAAAAAAAAGGCTATGATCACTCTAGTCTCTTCCATGACAAAAGAAGAAAGAGATAAGCTTCAACATTGCTTGTTGGCCAAGGGGATGTATGAGACCTTGGAAAATCATTATGAAGGTAACGTGTAAGTTAGAAGCAAGAAGGTTCAACTTCACATGTATGAATATGAACTCTTTAAGATTAAGCCTCAAGAGTCAATCATAAAGATGACAAATCGACTCAATGATCTTCTCATAACTCTCAAGAAACTTGGTAAACATTTTACCAAGGAAGCGGTAAACAACAAGATTCTAAAAATCTTACTTAAGAAGGATTAAAGAACTCAGGTTACTTCAATTGATGAAGCTTAAGAACTTTCTACTCTTTCCACCGATGTGCTTATTGGAAAGCTCCTAACACATAAGCTTACAATTAAGCAAAGAGGAGAAGAACAAGAAGAAAAGGAGAAAAAGAAAAATATTGTACTAAATGCTTCACAAAATGAAAGTGAATATGAAAGTCCTGAAGACTTTAGTAATGAAGATGGTAATGTTGCTATGATTACTAGAAGTTTCAAAAAATTCTTGAGAAAGAAAAATTTCTCAAGAACTAAAGACTTCAATAAGAATTATGAAGGAGAAAGAAAGCAGAAAACTAAAGAAGTCACTTGCTATGAACGCAAGAAACCGCGACACATTAGAAGTGAGTGCCCAAACTCAAATTTAAGAACAAAGGAGCAACAGGTAAAAAGAAGGCCTTCAAAGCTACTTAGGATGATAACTCCTCCAAATTTGAAAAGGAAGAGGAACAACAAGAAGTGGCCAATCTTTACTTTATGGCTCTTGAAGATAATAAAGAGGTACCATATACTTCTAACTCTTTTTATGGTGAATATTGTTGTACTTATGATTAATAGAATGATGATGATTATAATGTTGAGATCTCTATTATGAGCAAACTCTTGCTTAAATGCAAAAGCCTACTTTATAGGAAAAAACATTATAAACATGAGTTAACTAGCTTAACAAAAGAATTCAAGAATTTGAAGATTGAGTTTTCTAATCTTATTAAGTCAAATGAGAAAATCAAGAAAGTAAGTGATGAAAATCATAAGCTTTCTAATGAGATAGTTGAGCTAAAAAATTCCATATCAAAATTCCAAAAAGGAAAAGAAATTTCAAATAATTTACTTGACTCTCAAAAGTTTTATGGAAATACTTATGGAATTGGATATGCTAATGGAATGGCCTCATCTTCATCATTGTCACATATTAAATTTGTTAAAGCATCATGAAGTTTCATTCATTCTACCTCTAAATTGATTAAGACTCAAGCTTTTAAAGCTAATAAGTCTCATGCGTCAAATATTAAAGGAAAGTCTCATAAGACTCAATCCTAGATGACACAAAGAGGTGAGTCTAATGCTAAAAAAGAATAACCCAAACATGCTTATATGTATACTAGACACAACACTCATAAGCATATTGCACAATATAATGCACCTAAATATATTACGCAAACTATTAAAATACACATTGTCATTATCAATGCATGTCTCATACTATGACTCAAAATAATAAGAGACACACACCATCTCAATACCAAAGGCATTTCTCATTTTCTAAGTAATCATATGAACTTAGAAGAAATAGGTTTACAAATGTTGAATGTTCATATTGCATGATCAAGGGATATACTAACAATGTCTGTTTCTATAGAAGCCTACATATGAATTTGCTTCCTTCGGATTATCTTAAAACTAATCAACTTAGACCAATAAAGGTTTGGGTTTAAAAGAACATTTAAATTATTTTTCTGTTGGTGTTCTTAAAATCCATAAGAAAAAAAAGCAAGTGGTATCTTAATAGTGGATATTCAAGGCACATGATAGAAGATAAGGAACAATTCAACAAGCTTGATTCAAAGGATGGATGACATGTCACATTCAGAGACAATACCAAAGGAAAGATAATAGGCATTAAAGAAATCAATAATCCTCAATCCTTATCCCTACATCATGTGTTACTTGTTATTGGTCTTAAATATAATTTGCTTAGTATAAGTCAATTATATGACATGGGAAATAAACTGACTTTCTATCTTAAAAATTGCTTTGTTAGTAGTCATGAAGAGGACAAAATAATTTTAGGTGGTGAAAGGATAGATAATGTCTAGGTTATTGAATTGAATAAGGTTGATAACAAGGATATCAAATACTTAATGGTTATTCCCTATAACACATGGACATGACATAGAAGGTTAGGACATGTAAATTTTGAGCTTTTGAATGATCTTTATAAACATGAACTTTTTATTGGTTTACCTAAGCTTGAATTCATTAAGGATAAACCTTGTGATGCTTGTCAAAAGGAAAAATAGTCCAAGTCCTCATTTAAGCTAAAAAATGTAGTGTCCATTTCTAGACCACTTGAACTTATACATATGGATTTATTTGGACCGACTAGAGTTGCTAGTCTCAGTTTATGCATATGTATTGGTTGATGATTACTCTAGATTTACTTGGGTATATTTTCTTGCTCATAAGAATGATGCATTTAAAGCTTTTAAAAATTTTGCAAAAAGAGTTAAAAAAAACAAGGTTTTTGTATTTTTTTTTCTATTATAAGTGATAATGGAACCGAATTTGAAAATAAAATTTTCAAAACCTATTGCAATGAAAATGGTATTTCACATATGTTTTCTTCTCTTAGAACTCCTCAATAAAATGGGGTAATTGAAAGAAAAAATAGAACTCTTATGGAAATGGCTAGAATAATACTTCATGAGTATAATTTACCTCTATACTTTTCGGCAAAAGTTGTCAACATGTCTTATTATATTTCAAATAAAGTTTTAAAAAGACCAATTTTAAATAAAACTTCTTATGAGCTATGGAACAATACAAAACTCAAATCTCATATTTAAGAGTATTTGGATGCAAGTACTTTATCTTAAACACTAAGGATAATCTTGGAAAATTTGATTCTTAAGCCGATGAAGGAATTTTCCTAGGCTATTCCACTTCTAGCAAAGCATATAAAGTTTTTAATAAGAGAACTCTTATAGTTGAAGAGTCTATGCATGGTGTCTTTGATGAATCAAACTCACTTGATCCTAGAAAGGATATTTGTAGTATTGATAATCTTATAGGTGATAATGAGATTGTGGATGCACAAGAAGAAAATACTAGTTATCCTTTGGAACTTAAAGGTCCAAATAAGGAGGACAATAAAGAGATATCTCAACCTACCTTAAAGGATGAACTTCTAAAGGATTAGCAATTCAAGAAAGTTCATCCTCTAGATCTCATTATAGGTGACACTATGAAAGGGGTAACTACTAGATCTAAACTTAAGTCTATTGTAAATTTAGCCTTCATTTTTCAATTTGAACTAAAAAATATTGATGATGCTTTATATGATGAATTTTGGGTCCTTGTCATGCAAAAAGAGTTAAATTAATTTAACAGAAACAAGGTTTAGTCCTTGGTTCTTAGACTTAAACATCATCCTATTATAAGCACCAAATGGGTGTTTAGAAATAAGATGAATGAATAAGGTGTCATAACTAGGAACGAAGCTAGACTAGTAGCTAAAGGTTATAATCAAGAGCAAGGTATTTATTATTATGAAACTTTTGCCCCAATAGTAATTTTAAAAGTTTTTAGAATGCTACTTGCACTTACATCATTCATGGATTTTAATCTTTATCAAATGGATGTTAAAAGTGCATTTCTAAATGGTTTCATTAAAGAGGAGGTATATGTTAAGCAACCTCCTGGTTTTGAAAATTTTAATTCTCCAAATCATGTTTTTAAATTGCTAAAAGCATTATATAGATTGAAACAAGCTCCAAGATTTTGGTATGAAAGATTGAGCAACTTTTTACTAGATAAAAGGGTTCTTTAAAGGAAAAGTTGACACAACTCTTTTCATAAATAAATCCAAGCATGATTTATTAATTATTCAAATTTATGTTGATGATATTATTTTCAATGCTATTGACCATTACTTGTGTGAGGAATTCTTAAAGCTAATGCAAAGAGAATTTGAAATGAGTATGATAGGAGAACTTAAATTCTTTCTTGGACTACAAATCAAGCAATGCAAAGATGAGATTTCCATCAATCAAAGAAAATATATAAGAGACATTCTTAGGAAGTTTGGCATAGATGGAGCTAAGATAAGCAAAACTCCAATGAGCACCATAACCAAACTCAACAAGGATGAGAATGGCAAGCCGATTGATGAAAAGCAATTTAAAAGTATGATTAGATCCCTTCTTTATTTAACTGCTAATATATTTGATATTATGTTTGCTACTTGCTTGTGTACTATATTCCAATCAAGTCATAAAGAGTCCTATTTGAATGCTATTAAAAGAATTTTTAAATATCTTCACAGTACAATGCATTTAGGACTTTGGTATTCTAAGAGTTCTTCCTTTGACTTAATTAGTTATTATAATGCAAACTTTGTCGATAGTTTGCTAGATAGAAAAAGCACTTTTGGAACTTATAAAATTTTATAAAATTGCTTATTTCTTGGTTTAGCAAGAAATAATTTTTGGTTGCCTTGTCCACTACTAAGGCAGAATATGTTGTAGCTAGTTGTTGTTGCTTATAAGTCTTATGGCAAAAGCAACAACTTATAAACTATGACATTATAAACTTGATCATATTCCCATTAAATGTAATAATACAAGTGCTATAAATCTTAGCAAGAATCCCATTCAATAGTGTAGAAGTAAGCATATTGACATTAGACATTATTTCTTATGTGATAATGTCCAAAATGGTGATATTTTTCTTGAATTTGTTGATACTAATCATCAATTAACAAGCATCTTTACTAAGCCTCTTTGTAAGGAAATAATGAATTTTATTAAGCATAATTTTTGTATGATTGATAGTTCAAGTTTATCTTGATACCTTGCATATTTGCTATTTTGATAATTAGATTCATGCATTTTCTTGTAAGTACTTATATGTCCTTTTTTTGTTTATTTTTTTGTATATGATTCTTATTCAAAAATATATATTTTCTTATTTTTTTGGTTTATTTTTGTTACTGGATACATTATCATATTTAATTTTAATAAAAAAAACTATTATTTCATAAATTTTGTCATGTAATTTTTTAATTTTTGCTATTTAAATTATCAAATATTTAATTTATTCAATTTATTGATTTTTTATTTTCATGATATATATGCACACACATATATATTTCAAAAATAATTGTTTGAAAAATAAATTTTATTTTATTTTTGCTTGACTTTCTTACTTTTAATTTGTTTTATGATTATAATTATAATTATAAAAGCATTTAATTTGGTTGTAATTTGATATTATTTAGGATTGATTTGATGCATTTGGACCTATTTGTAACATTTTTAAGCTGATTTTGTAAGAAATTTGAATGTTAGGGGTGTTATAGTAAATATCCTCACAAACCGTTAAAGTTTGGCTTGTAATGTCCTATCCGTCAGAGGAAAGTGCCCCTCATGAGCGTTGCTCATGATTGTTAGTAGCACATGAGGAGCACATTATTCCTTAATATTCCTTATTTCAAAAGGATTTTAGTTTTCCATGTTTCTATCCTATTTCAAAATGGTAACTTGTTATTTTTAGGTGTTTTATATTTAAAATTAATTATTTTAAACCTTACTTCTCCTTTATATAAACCTCTTTACACCCTACTTCATCCTCACATGATTATTTTGTAATCAAATCTCTTTTCTAAGCAAATTCTTTCATATATCATTCAAACTCCAAGTGCATTTTCCATGGCTTTAAAAAAGAAAACTCAAGATGTTGCTTCATCATTAAGGAAAGCAATAAAAAGACCAATCTAAGAAGACTCCTCCTACCTTCTACTCCTCTTCTTAAATTAGGAAAATCATCTCCTTTAAATTTATATCTCAAGCTACTATAGAGAAGATGGGGTGCTATAATGAAGTTAGGACCATGCTTAAGAATGTGGGTATGTTCAACCTTGCTTTTACTCCTTATCCTATCTATCCCTCTTTAGTTCTTGAATTTCTCTCTACTTTTTGCTTAAGGACTCACCATTTAGATGAGCAAAATCCTTTTAACTGTATGAGGTTTAGATTGGGAAGGAGAGATAGATTTTTAACGTCTCAAGTATTTGATAATATCTTTAGGTTTAAGTAAGGGGTTGTAGCATCTCCAACTAATACTTGGCTTCATACTCCTTTTTGGGCTCAATATACTAAACCTAGTGCAAAACCTTTTAAAGCGGGTCACACCAAAATATTTATTTGCTTTAAAATCCCTTTGGTATGTGCATAGATTCATCACTTACTCAATTCTTGCTAGGGGACTAAGTAATGAAGCTATCTCCTTTGATAACTTATTTTTTATAAGATTTCTTATTGAGGTTATGGATGTTGAGCTAGGTAGATGACTTCAATGGAGGTTTTGGTCAGCTAGTGATAGTGTTAGTGGTGCCTTATGTGTGGGAGGGTTTATCACTAGAATTGCTCATCACATTGGGATCAACTTGAATAACACTCCTTCCATTCTTCCTTCTTTTTTTTTCATGATAACCTTTTGAAAAAATCTAGACAATTCAGGCTTGTTAGAAATACTTGGATTTAGAAAGACTAAGTAAAAGATGAAGATGTTGATGAGGAGCTAGAACAAGATTTAGAAAATATTAAGCACATAGGCACTCTTGGACTTGAAGGTGTCCAAATTCAAGAAGAAATTCCTCAAGAACATGCTCCTCCTTAATCTCAAAGAAAAAGAGCAAGATGACTTTCCACTTCTTAAAGTGTTGATGATGAGTCTACTTGGGTTGGTGGACTTTTTGATCATCTATCCATTATTAAAATGAACTTTAACCATAGATTTGATCAATTGGACACTAAACTTGATTGGTTTGAGTATAGGATGGACTAGACTTGATCGGTTTGAGCATAGGATGGATCATATGGAGCATGATATTCATCAGTTGTATGCTTATCATAACATATAATGCACTTGGAATCCTCCTCCTCCTCTTCCATAAAACTACATTTTCTTTGTTTTTAATCAGTTTATGTTTGGTTTATTTACTATTTATTTTCAGTTTTTTAAGCCTTTATATGTTGGTTATGTCTTGTGCTTTATTGTTTGTGTTTTTCATTTACAATTGATATTTCAATATTATTGTAATTATATCTTTTTTTTAATGTAATTCATATTTTGCTAAAATTTCCTTTTGCATTTTGACAAAAGAGGAGAAATAATTAAGTTTTCATGTGTATTTAGTTCATTTCTTTTCAGGGAAAGAATTATTTTTAAAGATATATTTGTATTAGTTTGAACTAGGGGAGAAAATTGTTTGAATATATTTTACATAATTTTGTTTATGCATGCATAGTAACATTATAAGTGTGCCTAATCTTGTCACAATTTAATAATCATGCTTTCATGATTTTTTTGTGATAAAAAGCCTTGTCTTGCTTATTTTATTTATGCTTGATATAGATTTTATAAAGATTTAGTGTATCTTTGTTTTCATTGTTTTAGTTCTTAATCTTTTATTCCCTCTAGAATTTTTTTTCATTTCTCTTTATGTCTCTCTCTTTTCTTTTTGTCACTGACAAAGGGGGAGAATAAGCTATGTGATAATTGTGTTTGTGATATGCTAAGTGCTACATGATCATGTATGTTAGCTGTTAGTGATATGCACTAGGTCCATCATTTGTGATTATGTATTGACTTTATTATTTTATTAATAAAGAGGTATTATATTATCATTTGATTTTATGATAATTACATGAATGGTTAATTCTTACTAAGGCCATCAAGTATGTGACTTGATAGTAAAACCCTTAGATTAAAATAAGAGTTCTATTCTAATTATCCCTAGCCATTTATTCATTATATGAATATTAAAGTATTAAGGCTAGTATGATGTTGATTGATGGTTATGTTTTACTAATCATAAATATGAGATATTAAGTCAACTCATAGGTACATGATGAGAGATCCTGTATTGGATTGACCCACTATGAGAATACTACATAGATTATTGTCATAAGTACTTCTTATCACAGTAATTTTATTTCGGTCCTTTGACCTTGAAATCATCATGGATTTCTACATAGCTATTTTATGTTTTGACACATTCTAACATTATCTTTAACCAGATGATTAAAAGAATGTTGTTGGATATAAAATTAGTTATGTGAGGAATGTGAGTGATTTAGAAGGAATTTATCCCTCATTAATATGAGAAAGATATCTAGAGGCCCCTTGATGAGATAGACTGAATGAAAATGCATGGCCATGCTAAAATGAATTGATAAAGAGTTATCATTTTCAGTCTACTTGGAATCAAGTCATAATATTGAACTATATAAGGATGACATTCTATGCCTTATGTTCAATTAAGATATCATGTGATAAAGGGACAATAAAATTCACTGTAATTAGGTTATGTCGGATTATTGACTTCACATCACTTGGGTAGTCATAATGTCTTGCTAGAGGCCACTTATGACTTGTAGGCCTAAATAGAGATTTAGGCTCACTGCCAATGTTATGTGAACCTACAGGGTCACACACTTAGAACAAGCCCAAAACGGATATGGGTTTAATAAGCCCAAAATAAACTCTGTGGAAATAAATAATTAAAGTGTTTTATTTATTTATTTATTTGTTTATTTATTTAAGATAAATGTTATTTTAAATAAATAAATAAGATATTATTTTTGATTTGTTTTTTAAACAAAATCAGAATATAATAAATGGAAAATTACCAAAAGGTTATTGGAAAGTGAAACCCTAACTTGGAGTCTATAAATATGTTATATTCTCTAGGGTTTCACACACTTGTTTTAGCCTCCAAATTCGTTTTCTTTCCTCTTAGAAAACAAAGACAGAGTTTTTCTTTTTGTTCTTGATTTGTGAGACAATCAAGAGGTTGCTAGCACACACACTCAAATTCGTTTTGTGAAGGGCTGTTCGTGTGGATACCTATAGAGGACGCATCCTTTTGGAGACGTCTTGATCCGAACAACCAAGCCAAAAAGCTCGAGGTAAGGTGTCACCGGTGTGAACCTCCTCTCACCCTTCCAGAGAATCTTGCCTTTTCTACGTTTTGGTAAGATTATTAAAAACCCTAGATTTAATCAATTAGTCGAATTACATGGATCTTGGCTTGGGAACGTGATAAAATTTTAATTTTTCCGCTGCGTTTGCATCACGGAAAAATTAAGCTAGCTAAGCTCTATATGATCATGTATGTTAGCTAGCTAAGCTCTATATGATCATGTGATAGTTAGGTTTGTTAAGTTTCAAAAAGTATTATATGTACTATGTTTATAATGTATTTAAGTAGTACTACATTCATTGTAAGTGCTACTAGTTTTATTTATTTAAATATGTTTGAAGTTATTTCCTTCCTATTGTCTAATATTTTGTTTAAAATAATCATATTATCATGTTTTTATGTTTTTAACACATTTGTTATGTTAGGACATATTTCTCTTTATTCCTCATGTTTAATTTTAAGTTTTTTTTTTTTAACAAAGGGGAATAAAATATTAAATTAATATTTCTTTTCATGTCTAAAAAGGGGAGTAATAAAGAAATATATTGATACAAAGGATAAATTTTTTTCATCTCCTTTACAATTATTTGTTATCCCTTATATATGCCATGCTAATTTAATTACTTTTATTCTTCGATACATGATGTATTTTATTGAATTTTCACATATATTAGGGGGGGGGGGATATTCTTCATATTACATATATTTTATTTGAAAAAGGAACTATTTTGCATACTTATTTATGTTATTTATTATTGACACACACACACACCTTATTTATTATATTATCAAATTGGTTATCAAAGCCAAAAAGGGAGAGATTATTAATCATTTGCATGATCAAACTCCTAATTTTGGATTTTGACAAACAATTTAGACCTAAGGATTTCCTTTGAGTTTGTAGGAAGTTGATTGATTATCAAGAATAACTATTCACTGATTGGAGAAAATGAAATACTTTTTGAAATAGTATAAATATGCATTTTGATAAAGTATCTCAATCTATGTAAGTTCCTAATCTTTAAAAAATAATTATATACCAAAAATATACAAATTTAGACTTATAGTGGTCTACTCATGAACACCTCACGAGCCCTTCATGAGTCGACCTTGTATAGTGCCTCAAGAGCTCATTTTTGACAAAATGGCCAGTGCTCCTCACAAGTTGCCCTCATGATTGTGAGGAGTAGAGGTCAGCTCATAAGGGTAGTTTTGATAGCTTTCAAGAAACATTTTTTAATGCAACGGTCCTCAAATTAATGCTCATGAGCTAGGGTTTGCTTCTCACGACTGTAAGCAACATTATGACAAAAATAAGTCCAAGATAATTCAAAAATCAACAAGAGATGTTGGAGACATAATCAATGCATCCAACAACCATAATCTAAGTTATTTATCTATATAAACAACTTCTGGAGTTTGATTGAAAGTTTAAGAAACTTGTTTACTCATTACACTATCTTAAGCATTCAATTAAGCTCTCAAAATTGTCTTCAATTTCATTTCATATTTGTACAAATCTTGTGAGAGTTGGTGAGTGTTAGAATATATATTTTTATTCTTCTTTTTTTTTTGGATTAAGAAATCGGGAAGTGAGATTCTATTCTAGTGGAATTGGTTTAAGTGCTTACCATTGAAACACTTAGGAATTAGTTTAAGAGTGAGCCTAGAAACTCTTGATTGTAAGGTTAAAGAGTGAACTTTAAATTCTTATATAATCTCAGTCTTATGAATAAGATAGTGTGATATTGAAAATCCTAACTTGGGGATAAGTTAGTTGGAGATGTAGGATTGTAGAGAATCTAAACTCCTTAAATTCTTGTGTTCATCATTCTTTCTTCTCAACTTTCTTTCAATTCTTGCAAAGAATTCTTTTAATTTTTGTTTATTATTCAATTGCCTTATTCACACCCCTTTTAAGGTATTTTCAATACATTAATATTAAATATTAGTGTTAAATAAACTAAATTGAACAATGAGCATTCATATAAATTAATATTATTTTAGAAATTTGATTTTGTATTCAGTTTAATCACATTTTAATAGTCAAAATCAAACCAAATTGAATATATTTTGATTTTATAAAACTAAAATTAAATAAAATTACTTTACATATTGAATTGAACCAAACCGAACTGAATCAATCGATTTAATTTGGTTTTTCAATGTTCAATGATTTCTGCTTGTTGTGAAATAACACATAAAATAATAAGAGTAAAGAAAGAAAATAGAAAAGAGAAAAATGGACAGAGAGATTTAACATGGTTTAATAATATGCCTTTGTCCCCAGGAGTGAGTGACTAGGGTTTTTATGTTATTCAGAACACATTTTGGGGTTACAAATAGATGCTTTATATATAATGTAATAGGTATGGTACATATTATAAAATCACCCCTGTACCATACCACAGGGCATTGCCTCCGCACCCGTAACCTATCTAATTGTAACCCACAATTAAAGCGCTGTTACATATGAGCCATACACAATAATACTATAGACAACACATATCTTAACATGGTATTGTTCAATTTGGGCCTAAACCCTTATGGATTTACTCTTGGACTTTACCCTAAAAGGCCTTATACCAATGGAGATATTTGTCCATCGTTATATACCCATGATCCCCCTCACTTCTAGCCAATGTGGGGCTTTTATCATATACCCAACAATCCTCCCCTCGAACAAAGCACCACAGACACCCCTCTTAAACGATTATATATCCATTTATTCTTTACCAATTAGGATTCCTCTCCACTTTATTGTGTTGGGGTCAAGACACGCCTATGAAGCATCTAGAGAGCACTACCAAGAGTTTCTATTTAATAGAGCTCATTCACGAATCACATTGTGATCTAATTGGGGCCCATAACTTTTGTTCAGCATTCCGAGGATTCATCGACCATAGATAACTTTGGGACATGGCTCTGATACCATTTGTTAGACTATAGACACCACATATCTCCACATTGGTATGATATTGTCCGTTTTGGACCTAAACTCTCATGGATTTGCTCTTGGACTTTACCTCAAAAGGCCTCATATCAATGAAAATATTTGTCCATCTTTATATACCTATAATCCTCCTCACTTTTAGCTAATGTGGAACTTTGGTTATATACCCAACACTGCTCATCCCTAGTTTCCACACTTCATTCTTAGTTTTTTTCTTAATTATGCTTAGGATTGTAATAGAAAGGGTTGTGAATATTTGGAAATTCAAGAGGTGGTTCATAATGAATTCTGAGAGGGTCTTTCACAATGAAAGAAAAAAAAAATGATGAATGAGAATCGAAGGAAAAAAAATAAAGAGATGAGAAAATCTAATAAAATTCTATTATTTTTATTAAGAAAAACGAATTAACAAAGAATGAAAAATATAAAATTAATAAAAAAATTTTAATAATTAATTTATATAACTGTAATGTAAATTAAATCAATTGAATTTTCCAAGTGGTTTTTTCCTCACTTCAATAATTTATTAATAAAAGATTATCTATTTATGAAAAACAAAAGCCACATGCAATTCCTTTGAATCCTCATTATATGTTAAACTTTTCCATTTAGCGTGTACCAAGTTGATAAATGGTCCAACATGCATCGACCCGCGTGTACCAAGTTGAGAAATGGTCCAATATGCATCGACCGTTTCTTTTTCTTTTTCACATGTGAATCAGCCCGTCAATACAAGTAATGCTAGTCTTGTTTTTTTACAAATATTTGGTATTAGAATTCAATTAATATGGATTTAACTTAGAAAAAACTCTAAATAATGAGAAAATTTTATCTTAAAAATTTTAAAATAATTATATATTCATAAATTTAAAATCTCTAATTAAATTGAAAAAATTTCATATTAACAAATCCACACTCTCTTAGATAGTCTTGTTTTTAATCATACGAAAAACTGACCTACTAATTTTTCCACAAATTAATATCTTTTTTTCCTGGCACATAAGCCTATAAATAGGCATCAAAACACATGAACCAGTGCCAAACACAACAACATAATTAAAACCATCTCATATGATCATGGCATCAAAAGCTTCTCCCATGTTATCATCCTTCACTCTCATTGTCCTTATTTCTCTTCTTTCAAGTGCAGCTTTAGCACAGAAACACTCACAAATTGAAAACTTATCACCATTTGGTTTCCTTAAGCATCTTGAAGGATGCCATAAGGGTGACAAAATTAATGGCATTCATGATCTGAAAAAATACCTTGAAATGTTTGGCTATTTGAACTACAAAAATCAGTCTCTTTCCAACAATGATGATTTTGATGATCTTTTAGAGTCTGCCCTTAAAACATACCAGCTCAACTACCATTTGAATGTCACCGGATTCTTGGATTCTAAAACGGTGTCAACGATGATGATACCTAGATGTGGGGTGGCAGACATCATCAATGGCACCACTCGGATGCTGTCGGGCAACAAATTCCACCATCATAGCTCAACCTCTTTGCATACTGTCTCTCATTATTCTTTTTTTCCAGGCTATCCCAGATGGCCAGCTTCTAAATACCGTCTGACCTATGCATTTCTTCCAGGAACCCCCAACCAAGCCATGAACCCAGTTGCAAGAGCCTTCCAAACGTGGGCTGCTAATACCCATTTCAGGTTTAGTAGGGTTCAAGATTATAGAGCTGCAGATATTACAATAGCGTTTCACAGCAGAGATCATGGAGATGGAGCACCTTTCGATGGCCCTGGTGGAACTATTGCTCATGCTTTTGCACCACAAGATGGAAGGTTCCACTATGATGCTGATGAACGATGGGCAGTGGGTGCAGTACAGGGTGCAATGGACTTGGAGACCGTAGCTTTGCATGAAATAGGGCATCTTCTTGGACTTGGACATAGCTCGGTTGAGGGTGCTATTATGTACCCATCAATTTCTACAGGAGTAACTAAAGGCCTACATAGCGATGATATTCAAGGCATTAGAGCTCTGTATAATGTTTGACAGGATTTTCCTCTCCTTTCAACATTTTATATCTTTTCCCGCAGGGTATTAAATAAGAAGTGGTTGCTATAGATATGCAAACTTTTTGAATAAAATATACACATACGTGTATGATCATTATAAGATATTAATTAAAATGCTTCTTCCACTTTTAAGAGATGCAATAAAAAGCTTGTTTGTCTAGCAAATATCTTAATTTAATTCATATGATTCTAACTAATCTTGTGTTATTTACTGAGTGTATATTTGTGCGAAAAGTATTAATAAATTGCTTTTGTAGTGATCAAACTATATGCTTTGTTATTCCAATATTACATCAGTTAATTTGGTCAAAATTTGAAGAGAAATCACTGGAAATAGAAAAAAAGTTAGCAAAATTAATAAATTAAAATTTTATAACAAATTATAATGAAGCATAAAGTTTAGTGATCATTGAACTACTCAATTTTTATTATTTTTTATTCAACCTTTAAACATATAATTTAAACATATTCAATCTCTATAGTATGTAAAATCGACATTTTTTTTATAAGCAAACATATATATGAGCACAAAAAACTTATATGTATTGGAATAAAATTTGATTTAAAATGATATTACACTTAAGAAAGAGCTGTTTCAACTTTTTTATTTTAATTTCTGACATTATTTTTATTATTTTGAAATTGATTTTTAGGATTTTGTATGCTTAAAGCATTTGAAATCGAGTGCCTGTCCACAACGTTATTGTATAAATTAAAAAAAATTAAAATTGAAGGGTAAAACAAGTTCAAAATAAAAATTTAAAAGTGTAAAAAAATAATAAAATTTAAAAGAATTCAAAGGTTAATAATATAAAATTTAGAGATGAAACTATGTCTTCAGCCTATTAATTCTATTTAATATCATATTTAAAAAAAAATTATTGTGTATTATATAATATGTATTTTTCATAGTAAAATATGTTTTTTAAATAATTTCACATCTAACTAATTATTGCAATTTTAAAATAAATTAAGAGAATATTTTTGGCACAAATTGTGCCAAAACTTTTTGGTACAAATTAATTCATGCTAAATATAATTATTTGTATATCTTTTAATATATTAAATAAAAAATTAAACAAATATTTAATAATTTTAGTGAAATATTCTTATTTCCTTAATTTTTTTCAAAATTTTTATTAATATGTATTACTATGAATAAAATATAAAATAATACCAGGAATAAATATTCTTTTGCTCTCCTTCCTCATCTGTGAAGGTTATTCCTCAACAAATAGGAATAATATGAATAATAGGTTATTCATTCCTATTTGTTTTTGTTTTTGTTTTTTTTTAAATATGAGGCAACCTAATACATTATTCTTTTCTCCCATTATTGAATTCAAGTAGTAGTAGAATTAAGGAGCACTTTTGTTTTTTTGGGATAAAAACAAATTTGGTGTATGTACTTTTTAAAATTTTATAATTTGGTGTCGAAACTTTTTGAAATTACAATTTAGTGTTGCAACTTGCTAAAATAATACATTCAAGTGTTATCAACAGGTCACTAATAAGTTAACTGTGGCGTTGTGATGAATGTGGACATGGAACTGCTAATATGGATTAGCACATGACAATCATGTGAAATTTAATATAACAATAACTAAATTAACCATGCTCATAAGTTTTACCATTGTGAACTTAAATCTAACTTTCTTCTTCTTCAAAAAAAAAAAAAAAGAAAATTTCTTTTTTTAACTTTCTTCCCCTTTTTGCTCCATACACTCTGTTCAACAAATCTAATCATGAAAGCGACTTTTCAATGGATAGTGATACATGCTTTTACGACAGGCATTGTGTGATGAGAATGTCATGGACAAATCGAAATCCAAGTAGAAGATTCATGACATGCAAGAATGGAGGGTGCTCATTTTTCCTTTGGGTGCATCCTCCTGTATGCGATAGTTCAAAGGCTATAATACCTATATTATTGAGAAAGATCAATGCTATAGAGGTTGATATGTGTAAGAATTGGAAAAGGAAAAAAATTTTGTAGGCATGGATAATTTTTTCCATTTTAATTATTATATTTAAATGAATTAATGTACCAGCCCTATTTTGGTGTTATGTATGAATGTTAGGCTGAAAAGCATGGAACTTTGAATGTAATTGTTGAAAAGCATGGCACTTTAGTCAATTATGATGCATTTTGTTGCTTAAAATATTTAGGTTTAGAATGTCATCAATGTGTTTGATGAAATGCTTAAGAGAAAGTTAATGGGTAAAATATGTTACTGACTTCTATTGTTTTGTGGACACTAATGTACTGATAAGATGAAATTTAGCTTTTGTTTTTCATTGTAGCTCTCTTTTTTTTTTCTGTATAATATGTAACTTTTATTATGCTTTCTTACCATCCAAAGACACAATAATGATGTTGCTAGTATTCTATACAAGAAACTCACATGAGTTTCAAACAATAATGTTTTAGTAAAAAAGAAATAAAATGAAGATACTAATGAGAAAAAAATGAATTTAGTAAAAAGTTGAAGAACAAAATGATATTTCAATAATGGCAAAGATATTTAATGTTCACATCCATATACATCTATTCTAAAATCTGTAATTTTAATTAACATGGAAATTGCAAGTCAAAATATTGACTAGGTCACAAAAAGAACCAACTATCCAAAATATGTGAGCAACAAGTATCTCTGTTACATCATGTCTAAAAATACAAAGTTGACAAAAAAGTTTCACATATTGATCAACAAAATCTATCATGAAGCTGCACATCACAATCAAGCAAATCTAATTCTTTTACTTCTCTTAACGGTCTAAGATTGGTTTTCACTAGCATTTGTATTTCCAGTAGTGTTGTCATCATTTACAGGTGTTGTTCTCCCTAGATCTTTATGTTTTGTAACTTTTGTTTCTAATAAAAAAGGCACCAGTTACATTAGTAATTCATGTAATTTACTTGAATAAACAAAGTTTAAAACTCATATTCACCTGTAACTGAGATGTAGTGATGAATCTCTTTCCTCACTTCTTGAATGCTTCCTACTTCTCTTTCATGAAAGCAAGCTCAGGTTCATTACTAACTCTTCTTTTGTCCTTAGGATAAATGACCCTTTGTCCATCATTCTTTAGCTGTAAAAAAAAAAAATTTTCTTGTTGTAAAATATATGTAAACTAAACAAATATATATGAAGAGTAACAAAATGTAAACTAAAAAAATTAATACATTTGTCACCACAGTTCCAGTGGCTAAGTCTATCTAAACACCATATCCCCTTGATGGTTGTAAACCAAGTCCTGGAATATAAGTGCTATTGGCCTTCTTGGTTGAGGAATAATACTTTGCACTTGTCAGCACGTCAGGACTTCTAAATCTATAAATTGTTTAACTTCTTTGCTATTCGACTTGGGAACTTTATTGTTCAACTTGGCTACTTTGACTATAACTTCTAAGTGTTGCTTTAACTTAATTACTTGTAGCTTTTTTTTTTTTTGCTTAACAACATGATATAAACCAACAACACATATAGAGATACAATATACAATCGAATAATTTATGCTCATAAATTGAATATCGTTACCTAAAGTTTAGGTATCCTTAAATTGCTTCTAGTTGCAAGCATATGTGCAGGCTCATTTTCTGAAGGCTCATTTAAAGGAGTACTTGAAGGCTCATTTGCTATCTCAGGCCTATTTCCAAGATTACTTGATTTTTTTAATAAAGCACATTTTTCTTGTTATGTCCCTTTTGAAAACAAACTTGACATGTCATGATTCTCTTTTTTTTTAGACAGCTTATGGCCATTTGATTTTTCTCCTTCTTCTTTCCTCCTATTCTTAAGAGATATACTAAGCATGTTTTTATGCTTAGGAGATTGTGGAGGATTAAGATTTAACTTTTTCCAAAACTTGGGACAATTCATTAGTTTCATCATTTGACCATAGGCTTCAAAATAAGTTTATTTTTTTTATAACACATATGAATAATAATCTGTAGGATCATGACTTAAATGGTGAATGACATAAATAGCTTGAGGATAAGGAATGGCTGTCAATTCCCATTTTCTACATAGACAAGTTTTTTTTTCCAAGACAACAACATAGGTATCTCCTTTATACCCCACTTCAAACTAACTATCTCCATATCATCTCATAATTTCCACTTTCTTTAATATTCTCATGTAATTTTCTCATAATTCTAGTTCTAAGTTCTCCTACCCATTTGGTGGCTATTTCTTTATTACTAACTAACTGTTTGAAAACCAATTTCCTAATGTCTTCCAATATTGAATATATATTTTTTATCCTAGCTTCTATGATTTTTCCATTAAAAGCCTTAACAAGATTATTGTCAACAATATCACATTTTACCTCTGTTCCAAAGTATACTGGACACCAATGTTTTGTATCAGTTTTGAACATGTCTTCATATCCTTGTGGTATGATCTTCTTTAATTTTGTCATATTGGATTCAAAATCAGGCATGTTCAAAGACTTTGCATATGCCCAAAATAACTATTCCAAATCCTTATCCTGGCTATGTCTTTTTCTCTAATTTACATATAAGTGTCGAGCACAACACCTATGATCTGCTTTGGGTATAATTGAACCAATAGCATCTAAAAACCCTATAAAATAAAATAAAAAAAAGTGAACATTTAGGAAAGTTACTATCCTTTTATTGATATATATTAAACATGATAATAAGAAGTGAATAGCTAACCTTTTGTTGATTTGTGTTCATTGTCTAGCCACTTCCCTTTCCAAGTCCCAAGTCCTTGCTTAGTAAATCCAAAAACCATTCCTATGTAGCTTTCCTTTCACAATTAACCACAGCCCAAGCCACTAAGAACATTTGATCATTCCTATCCCTTCCTACAACTGCTAATAACTATCCTTTAACTGCTCCTTTTAGAAAGCTTCCATCGAGAACTAACACCCTTCTACAGCCCCTTAAAAGCTCTTGCTTCAAGCAATCTATGGAAATATGCAACCCCAAAAACATTAGCATACTTTTAGGTAGTGTTCTTAATACTTTCAAGTGAGTTGGTGCTCCTTTCATTTGATCTCTCTATTTCACCATAATAATCCCATAAAAGTGCAAATTTTGTTTCAATTGCACCTTGCAATTTGTAACGCACATGACCCTTGGCCCTTTTCACTTTTGTTAAATACATTTCAAGCTTCAAGTCTTCTTTAATTAACTACTTCAAGTCTGTAAATGTCATTGTTGCTATACACTTGCATTTCCATAAGTAATGTTTAGCAATCCATTTAGTTGCCACTCTTTAATTTTTGAAGGCAACTGAGCATTTATGCTCAGGTTTGTATGTCTTGACCAGAAATCCATTTGCTCTTCTGTCTTATGAAGCATATATCATCTAGTTGTAGTTATCCTTCATGCACTTTACCCTCACCTCTTTAGTTGTGTTTCTAACTAATTTAATCTCTCTTCTTTCTTCACCTCTTTAGTTATCCTTTACGCACTTTGCCCTCACCTCTTTAGTTGTGTTTCTAACTAATTTAACTAGGGCTTCTTTGAGTTGTTTTGCACTATCCACTCTCATGCCCAATCACAAATAAACTTTTTCTCCTTTTGGTTGAAACATAAGATTTTTAGATTTTCTTCTCAAATCATAATCATCATCTGATGCATTTGTGCTAACTGCACTATATGCATCATTAGCATTTCCATCATTATACTTTGCAATAAATGGCTCTTGTTCCTCTTCATAGTTCTTAGATTTGCTTCATTAGAAATTTATGAATTGTACTCATCAACAGTACCCTCAACTTCAACTTTTCACTCCCTCTCATTCTTCCTTTAAGTAAAACTCCTTACTACATTTCTAATAGCCTATAATTCTTCATCATCGTTAGACATCCTTTCACACTTAATGACTTCCTCATATGAATCCCTAACTTCATCTTTAATTTGCTCCTCAACTTCCTGGCAGACCTTATTACCCCTATTTTGTTCTTCAAACTCCCCTTTATTAGTTTTAGATCTCTCACTTCAACATTAAATTTTTTAACAATCATTAACCCACTATCATAATTTATTTCTGCATAACCCTTTTGAGTTGTCTCATAGCCCACAACCTTCATATTTTCACCACTAGACCTTAAATTCCCTACAGCAGCCTCTCTTCTAATCCCATTCACTTTTGTTTCAACTGTTAGGTCACAAATACCCTCACCAATTCCACAAATGTCCCTCAATATTTTATGCTCAATATACAACTTGACATAGTTGTGCTCTACTACTATTTTTAACAAGTCAGCTACTAACAAGTCATATAAAAGCCTTAACTCATCTCCGAAATGTCTGTTAGGCACTCTAAAGTGCATCTTTTCCATATTCCTAAATTCCAATACATTTTTATAGCTTTTTTCAAAATCAACAAGTGTAAAGGTGTTAATGTCAGTCTCAATGTCATACTTATTTCCCCCAATATATTTCTTTTCCCTACTACCAGTATCAGTAATGAAGAGTCCACCACAAAACACTATTATAAATTGTCTGTTACACCAAAACAACAACAATAAAAAAATTCAGTAAATTGTTTGACAACCCCAAAAACGTAAAATGTATAACAATTTAAATAGAAAGAGATAACAATAACATAATATTCACAATCAACTTTGGCAAATTTGGTTGGCATTACAAAATCTAAATCGTTTAGAGGAAGATGATGTTCGAAGCTTACACACAATACCCTAACTAAATCATAATAAAATAAATAACGCACCTTTTCATGTCCGAAGCTTTCATTCTTCATTAACAACCTCTTAAAACAATCTTTCATCAATGGTTCATGCAGTTTATTTACAGAGACAAAGACAAAAGTTTTTTTATTTAGTGTTGCGTGTGTTCCTTTTTTTTCCTCTTTCATTTTTTTCATAACCCTTTGTTTTTTTTTTTTTTGGTAATTTCCCATGTGTTTATGCACATGCCATTCACATGAGCTTTGTTTAAAACTCTTCCTAATACCAACTCAATCCTCTTTGTGGGTCACTTTCATTCCATTTGAGTTTTGACCTGGTGATGACACAAGAATGTGTTATTTTAGCAGGTTGCAACACTAAATTATAATTTCAAAAAGTTTAGACACCACACTAAATTGTAATTTCAAAAAGTTTAGACACTGAATTGTAAAATTTTAAAAAGTACGGACACCAAATTTGTCTTTATCCTTTTTTTTTTTGGAATAAAATCCATTCAATAAAGGAAGAGAAATAGGCTAGACCAGGTAGCAACGCAGGGAAACAAAATCAGGGATGAGATCAAAGCCAGCAGGGATCGCTACACACAGCAACCATAAAAAAAATGAAAAAGAGAAGAAATAAACAACTGCAATAACAAATGAGCAGCCGATCCCAAATCAACAAAAGCAAGTAAGCTCAAATGGATGCCTAGAATATCTTTAAGCAGGAGCTCGACTAGCTGAGGAGGATTAAAAGAACATATTAATCCTTGCTGGAGAAGAACAGCATTAGTTGCGATCCAATGAGCAACTCTGTTAGCACTTCTTTTAATATGGCTAAAGCTGATATGAAGGTACTGTATATCTGTAAAACAATCTGCCATGATATCCTCAATTATAGCAGCATATTCCTAATTACTATTAACAATTCCTGAAGATAGCGAATTAACAGGATCATCCACACAATTTTTTGCATCTGACTTAATAGTAACATGATCTAACTTTTGGTTCCTTCCAAAGTAATAAGCTAAATGAATAGCCTCCATTTCTGCCACTCCTGAAGAAGGACACTTCAGCCATCTTTTGCCTGCCACTATACTCTCACCCTTGTGATTTCTGTAGACAAAAGATGCATTTCTGACTTTTTTATGGCTGTCAAAGCTAGTGTCGCAATTGATTTTCAGCTTGCCCTGATCTGGTTTGGTCCATATCTCCAGTGATGCCGGTCTGTCAACTTGTCTATTATTGGATTGGATATTATGTTCCAACCATTCACTCCGTTGCTTAGAGGCTTTTGTAACCACTTGCTTCGGATCATACAAGTTACCGTTAAATATTTCATCATTTCGGTGTTTCCATATCTGCCAGCAGATGATAACAGCTAGTTCAAGTCTGAAATCTGATATCTCACCTTTTAGCACTTCTAGCATCTCTTTCCACCATGTTTTGAAATTCAGGTCATCGATAACCTAGAATATGATATTTAAGGAAGAGCCAAACCAAACCCGTAAGGCCTTAGGACAAAGGAATAGAGCATGCTCGATTGATTCATCCCGATCACCACATTTTGGACATGTACATTGTCATGGCAACCCCGCTCAACAAGCTGTTCCTGAGTGGCTAAAGCATTGCGTAGGCATGTCCAAATGAAGTATTTAAATTTTTCGGGAACGCGCAAATTCGAAACAGCTAACCAATATTTTTTGGTCAAAATGTTGCTTCTATGGTGGCTGTTAATTATATCAGATTCATATCGAATCTGTTTTAACAAATGGTACCCTGTCTTCACAGAATAGTTGTCATATCCCTATCCTAAAAAAAAAAAAAGATTGAAAATAATTAAGAATAAAAAGATTAAATAAAGAATAAAGAGTTGCTTAGGGACTAAAGAGAGAAAATTAAAGATAAGGACAGGGGAAGTGTGAGCTGTCATTAGGAGAAGAAATATAGTATGTCAGCAAGTAAGGAGCCATGGAACTCTGCAATTTTCTCCACAAAGCTAGCATACAAATTCATATTTGCATAGAAAGAGAGTTATAGCTAGAAAGAAAAAAGGGAATAGAAAGGATAAGTGATCAAAATGAGAAACAAAAAAAAAAAACAGCGTAGAGCAGAGAACGAGAAGCGCAAGAAACGCGAAGGACTTGTGATCGGTAGGTGAGCCTCTTCTCCTCCTCCCTTATCCAAGTGTTTAACTTCTTGCTGCTGAATTACATGTGGTTGATGATGAATTTCTTTTAAATTATCTTCTAAATTAAATCTTGAATTCTTTCTCTTATCTAGAATCCTTCTTGCTTCCACGTTTCTTCCTTTGGTTCAACTATGATGCCTTTGATTGTGTTTTCTTGTATGTTGCGCATCAATCTTTGAGTATTTGAGTCCTTGAAGCTGTCGCTGTCTATGTTAGAGTTCCGGTCATGTATTTTCTTGGACCACAATCGAACCCTTTTGTAATTTTTGATTGTAAGCAGAATTATCTATATGAGTTTCTTTTCTTGAAACTTAATGGGTATTGGAATAAGGAATTTTGGTTTGGGTAGGCTTTAATATACATATATAAAAGTCCTTCTCTGAGTTGATTTTCCTAGGCAACCAATAGCTTTAATTTATTCTTTAGTGGAGGTGTAAGCATATACAATTGTATATATATATACACACACCCGCTGCAACAACTAGGCATGTGTCTAGCATTAATAACCTTATATTAATAATTTATTTTAGATAATAATAATAATAATAATAATAAAGAAAATGATATCTTTAGTATTTTAATATATGATTTTTTTAAAAAAAAATTGAATTAAGTTGAAATTCTGTTAGGTGTTCATATATGTAATATTTTTGTTTTCTTGTCTTTTAAATAGAATTTAGAAGTGGATTAGAATTTCATTAAATGCTTAAAATTTTTTATTCTAAGTATTGATTCAAATACCACTGTAGGGCATAGGCCAGGTTTACCAAGTTAATTTCTTGTGATTACGATTATAGATGAATGGTTAATTATATAATAAGGTTTTAAATTTATGTTACATATAAATATATATTGTTGTGTTCCTAAAATATGTTCACTATTTTATATAAATTGACATTTCTTGCAAAAAATTTTTGATGAACGTCAGCTTTTTATTATTTTATAGTTTAATTAAATTGCTTAGCTTTTATAAGAAAATCGGGAATAAATAGCTATATATTTATTATTATTGTAGCTAAAGTGATTTATTATAGTAAAGTATTTAATTGATATTTTAAATTTAGTGAATAATTTTAGCAAGTATATTTTACATTTATTTTCAGCAAATATAAGGTAGCAATATATTTACTAGCAATATTTTAAACATCAAAGATAGTTTTCAGCAATATATGTTTTGTATTTAGCTTCAGAAGATATTCATCAATACTCATAATTATTATTTTTATTGTTTTTACATGATTACACCAATAAATGACAGCAAATATTCAGCTTGATTTACATTAATAATTTAGTTTATATATAAATCTATACACTCGTGATATATATCCTTTAGATTACACCATAATGACTGATGTCTTATCTCAGCAATATATATATATATATATATATATATATATATATATATATATATATATATATATATATATATATATATATAATCTAAGCAATATTACTCACCAAATGTCTTTGGGACAATGCTTGATTCTACATATAGCTTTGGGGGCGTACAGTCAGCTGGTTAGTCCTTTGAGGGTAGCTCTGCGCATATGTATGATTAGCAATTTTATACACTTGGGCTGCTTAGCATCATAATGTTCCCAAATGTGTTAGTATAGCATAATCTTTTGACTATATATTGTATGAGTGTATGTAATATGTTTTTATGTTCTTTTAGCTTTTGCAGCAAACTACAACTTTATGTTATTTCTGAAAATAGCAATTTAAATAAATCTTAGCTTATTAATAGTTTACATGTGAGTAATCAACATCTTTGCAATTATTATCGAGTATTTTCCTTAATACTACTCGAAATGATAGCTTTTCTTAAAGATTATCTTAATTATTATTTATATGAAAATATTTAGCACATTTGTATCCTTTATCAGGGAATATGATTTTAAAAGTGAAATATTTAGCAGAAAATAGTATTTGTTCCCATTTGTTATATCTTTACCCACTTACTGAGTGTTTTTGTACTCACTCCTCATATTTTAATTTTTTACAGATCTTTTAGGGAATCAGTAGTAACATCCAATGTCTAAAAGAGGTTATGCCAATTTACTAAGCTATTTTGTCTTTTTTGTTGTATATATTACTTGCCTATATATTAGTAAAATATATGGGCCTATAATCTAGCAGCTAGCAATTCTTGCAAGGAACATAATATGTAAATATCAAATAGTATATAAAGTTTTTTTTAATAATTAAGGCTTGTCGTATGTATTATTCTTTTTAGCATAAACATTAGCTAGCTACCATCAAGTCACACCTGCCCATTACTTAGCAAAGTGGGTGTGACAATAGTTGCCTTTTCTATCAAAATGCCATATGAACTTATCCTATCCACCACTTCCTTTGACAGGAATATGTTGGATAGCTTCTACTTCCGTTGGCCAAAATTATTAGCGAAGAAGTCTGGTATTCTAAGTATGACCAGAAGGCTAAATCAAATCCTTTACCAATTTAACCAAATTATTCACATTATTGTCCCTTTGAATCTTACAATTTGGAAGGCTTGACACCTTTTAATCTCCATATATCCACACTTTTAGACTCGAATATATATTCCAATGGCTTCCATTATTGATCACTTTTTTGCCTTTTAGTATGCTATTCCATAGCCATCATGGATGATGACCCTTATTGGCTTATAAGTAGGAATAATGTGGATAGTAAATGCTAGCTAAAACTCTAAAAGTTAAAAGAGAAGTGTTATTTAGGATGCACCAACTTTGTTTGGCCAGAAGAGCCTGATTGAATAATTCTAACTCATAAAAATCCATACCTGCTACATATTTGCTTGTAGACATTTTCTTCCAAGTGATCTAGTTTATTTTCTTCTTAGTGACATCTTGGGATCACAAAAATTATGGATCATTAGTTCAAGTTTCTTGACATCAACTAAAGGAAACAAAAACACACACATAATATAAGATGGTATGGCTTGTAGAATAGGCTTAACCATTATATCCTTCCCAGCAAAAGATAAGGAATTTGCCTTCCATTTTTTAGCTTTTTGTAAGACTTTAACACACGCACCTTCTCAAAGATTAACTTTGGATCTTCCCTACATAAATGGAATGCCCAAGTATTTAGTTAGTGTTCTATCCTCTTTGTAACATAAAAGATCGCAAATTTGCCTTCTGATTTAGAATGAGGTATTTGCACTAAACAGGATGCATGACTTCTGCAGGTTAGCCTTCTGACCTGATGCTGCACTATACATTCCCAGTGTTGCTTTAATTACTTGTACTTTTTCCTTGCTAGTTTGCCTAAATAAAATAGTATCATCTGCAAATTGGACAAGGTTAGGATAGGGCTTTTATTTTTGATTTTACAACCCTTCAACATGCTATTCTTCACACTCTGCATTAACATTCTAGATAAAACATCAGAAATAAGAATGAATATATACGGTGACAGAGAATAACCTTGTATTATGCCTCTAGATGGAGTGAAGAAAGGTTGAATGTTACCATTTATAATCATAACATATATAACTATTCAAATACACTCTATAGTAAGCTAAATCTATTTATAAGAGAAACCCATATAATGTATCACCTTCTCAATGAACACCCAATCCACCCTATCGTAGGCCATATTATGGCCATATTATATCTCTTGCCATTATTTATGATTTTTAGACTGTGAAATGCCTTATGGGTGACAATTATATTATCAATGATACTATGATTAGGGACTTATCTAACCATCTAACCAAGGGCATAATCTATTTGCCATTAGCTTTGTAATAATTTTATAGGTAAAATTACAGCAACTAATTGGTCAAAAGTCAGTGAGTTGTTATGTATGGTTTATATGTAGCAGTTTAATTATGGGGTTATAATTAGATAGGTTAGGGATGCGGGGGCAATGCCTCGTGGTATGGTACATAGGTGATTTTGTAATATCTATTATACCTATTCTATTATATATAGAGCATGTATTTGTAACCTTATAATGTGTTCTGAATAATAAAAAAACCCTAGTCACTTGCTCCCAAGGACGTAGGCACATTGCTGAACCTTGTTAAATCTGTATATCCATTTTTCTCTTTTTGGTTTCTTGTTTTCTATGTTATTTTGCAACAACTGATATTAAAGCAAGGTTGCAATGGCTCTAAATTCTGAACAAAATTTAAAGTGGCAAACTTTAATGAAATCGATAACTTTAGATTGTGGCAGACACGAGTAAAGGATTTGTTGGCATAATAAGGGGTTTGGAAGGTACTGCATGCCAAGAAACCAGAAGGCATGGATGATCTTAGTTAGGAGGAGTTACAACAATGAGCATTAATTACCATACAAATATGCCTAACAGATGAGATTATGTACTAAGATATGGACATTAAATCTCTGGGAGAGGTATGGTAGAAACTGAAGAATCGGTATACATCTAAATCGCTTACAAACAAACTATATCTTAAGCAACGATTGTATGGGCTGAAGGTACCAAAGGGTTTAAATTTGGCACAACATGCCAATGTGTTCAATCAGATAATCATGGATTTGGTTAGGGTTGATGTGAAGATTGAGGATGAGGACAAAGTAATTATACTATTGTGTTCTTTAACGCCATCCTACTAACACTTAATGACTACCCTTACATATGGAAAATAGTCCATTAGCCTAAAGGAGATTATTGCAACATTATTGGCTCTTAACCAATGGAAATAGAATGTAAGTGAAGAATCTAATGTGAAGGATTGTATGTGAAGGGTAATATGGAATGTGGCAGGAGATAAGGTAGAGAAGTTTTTACAAGAGGGAAGTTTAGGTTAAAATCTAGAAGCAGAAAAATAGTTTAGTGCTTTAAGTGCAAGGAGTATAGTTATATGAAGAAATATTGTCCAAGAAAAAAAGGCAGAATGATGACTCGTCAAAGTTTGCACATATGGTTTAGGATGATGATTCAAAATTTAGAGATGGGGATATGTTGTTAGTTACAACAAATCAGTTTGCATTTCTTGATTCAGCAGCATCTTATCAAATGACATCTAATAAGGAGTGGTTCACATCATATAGGTCAGGTTCCTTTGGTGTTGTCTATTTAGGTGATGATAAATCTTATGCTATTGCCGATATATGAACATTTAAAAGTTCAGATGCATGATGGTATTGTTAGGACTTTATATGATGTTAGACATATACTAAACTTGAGAAAGAATTTGATTTCCTAGGCTCATTACATGCTAATGGTTTTTAATATAAATATGATGATGATAGGGAAATCATGAGAGTAATTAAGGGTATATTGATTGTGATGAAAGGGAAATGAATAATGGGGATATTTATAAACTGTTAAGGAATACTATTGTAAGTGGAGTTGCATTAGTTGTGTCAGATGATGATAGTAAATGATTGAATTGCATAAACGAGGTCTGTTAAAAACTATAAATTAGAATTCTATGAATATTGTGTTCTTGGAAAATAGTCTAGAGTTAGATTCATAATTGGTCAACATATAACAAGGGGAATTATTGATTATATGCATTTTGATGTATGGAGCCCTAATAGAGAACTATCATTTGGTGAGTCTCAATAGATTATCATTGTTATTGATGATTTTTTTTTAGGAAAGTTTAGGTGTATTATTTGAAATGGAAATTTGAGGTCTTTGTTAAGTTCAAGTAGTGGAAAGTAGAGGTGGAGAACTAGACAGGGAGAAAAATAATATATTTGAGATCCGACAATGGGAAAAAAATACATAGATTCACAGTTTCGGAAATTTGGTTAGGAGCATGGTATTTAAAGGCACTTTTTAGTTCACGAGACACAGTAGTAAAATGGTGTGGTAGAGAGGATAAACAGATTCATTACTGAAAGGGTAAGGTGCTTGAGATTCAATGTAGGACTTCCTAAGTGTTTTTAGGCAGAAGCTATGAGTTTTGCATGCTACCTTATAAACAGATCACCACGAGCATCATTGGGTGGGAAGATTGTAGAAGAGGTATGGATAGGTGCATCGGTTGATCTTGATAATTTAAAGATTTTTGGTTGTCCTACTTATGTGCATATATCCAGTGATGAGAGGTCTAAACTTGATCCAAATTCCAAAAAGTGCATCTTCCTAAGCTATATGAAAGGTGTAAAAGGGTACAAGTTTTAGGATCTAGTTTTAAAGAAGGTAGTGATTAGCAGAGATTTAGTATTTGATGAGCAGTATATGTTATAATAGAAAAATCAAATTGATGTGCCAACAGGTGATGGAAGCAGTTCTAATTCAAAGGTAGTGTAATTAAACTTAAAACCACAAGTCCTAGATAATGAAAAGGCTAAAAATTCTAGTTCAAGACCTTTAAGCTCCACTTTAGGTGAAGAACAACACTATAGTCTAGTTAAAGATAGAGAGAGAGACACACCATAAAGCCTCCTACCATATTTGGGTTTAAAGAATTAGCTTCTTTTGCTCTCCTTATTAGTAGTGGAGATCCATCAATGTTTCAAGTAGCTATGCTTAGTGAGGAGAAAGATAGATGGATGGGTGTTATAGTGGAGGAGATGGAATCTTTACAGAAAAATCAAACGTAGGTGCTTGCTCATCTACCTGAGGGAAAGAAGGCTATAAGGTGCAAATAGGTGTATAAGAAGAAGCTAGCAATATCAGAAAAAGAAAGGGAAAAGTTCAAGGCTCAACTAATGGCAAAAGGGCACTCATAATAAATAGGGATTAGCCATAGTGAGATCTTCTCTCCTATGGTTAGATACACTTCCATCAAGGTAATGTTATCTTTGGTAGGTAGTTGGGATATGCACTTGGAGTAGATAGATATGAAGACAACATTTCTTCACAATGAACTATAAGAGCATATTTATATAGAGCAACAAGAAGGGTTCACCTAACCTGGGTAGGAACATTTGGTGTATAAATTGAAAAGGTCCTTGTATGGGTTGAAGTAGTCTCCAAGTCAATAGTACAAGAGATTTAATTCCTACATGATTCATATTAACTATGGGCATTATGAGTATGATTATTGTTTTTATGTTAAGAGTCTTGATAGTGGTTCTTTTATTTTTCCATTACTATATGTTGATGATATGCTTATTGCTGCTAAGAATTGCCATGATGTTATTAAGTTGAAAGCATTATTAAGGAAAGAGTTTGACATGAAGGATTTAGGTGCTATAAAGATAATCCTTGGAAAGGAGATTCATAGGGATAGGGGCTCTAGAAAACTATGGTTATGTTAGTAAAACTATATTGAGAAGGTGTTGAATAGGTTTAGGATGAGCAGTGACAAACCAGTGAGTACTCCATTGGTGAGTCACTTTAGGCTTTCCTTATATTAGTGACTAAAGTCAGATAGAGAAATTAAAGACATGGGAAAGGTACCATATGCCAGTGTAGTTGGCTACTTGATGTATGCAATGGTTTGAACCATACTTGATTTGGCCCATGCTGTTAGCCAAGTTAGCAAGTTTACGTCAAAACTAGTCAAATAACATTGGCAAGCAGTCCAATGGATATTTAGATATTTAAGTGGCACAACAGGTCATGTCATCATGTTTGGTCGTCAGCAGGGTGATCCTTTAGTTGTATGAAATATGGATTCAGATTATACTGGTGATATAGATGATTGGAGATCTACAACATGGTATTTGTTTGCTTTTGTAGGAGGACCTATTTGTTGGAATCCATAATTCAGTCTATAGTGGCATTATGTACAACTGAAGCTGAGTATATGTCAGCTGAGGAAGCATTATGTCTTATAGGACTAGTGAAAGAATTGGGTATTGAGTAAGGTGGAGTTCAGTTGCATTGTGATAGTTAAAATGCCATTTATTTGGAAAGAATAAAGTGTATCATGCTAGGACAAAGCATATTGATGTGAGGTTTCACAAGAACAAGGAGTTGATTACATTTAGACATATATTACTATAGAAGATACATACTTTTGAGAATACAACTGATAAGTAGACAAAGCCAATTACTACTGACAAGTTTAAGCATTTTTTTAGACTTGTTAAATGTTATTAGATGTTAAAGAAGCATGTTTAGCGAACCTATTTAATATGAGAGAAACTTCAAGATTTCTATCTCATAAAGGGCTTGATATTTTCCAAGGTGGAGATTATTGTGTATGGTTTATATGTAGTAGTAGTTTAGTTTTGGGGTTACGGTTAGATGGGTTGAGGGTGGGGAGGCAATGCCCTATGGTATGGCATATATGTGATTTTGTAATGTGTACCATACCTACTCTATTATATAAAGAGAATGTATTTGAAACCCTAGGATGTGTAATGAATAATAAGAAAACCTTAATCACTCGCTCCCGAGGACATAGGCACATTACAGAACCTTGTTAAATCTTTATGTCCATTTTTTTCTTTTGATTTTTCTTCCTTTCCTCTTGTTATTTTCTATGTTATTTCGCAACAAGAACTAAAATAATATGGGTTCCATTAAGCTTTAGAGGAAGTATATCTGAGTCGAAGAAATCTTTGACCAGCTTCACTATATCTACCTTAACTATCTTCCAATTCTCATGAAAAAAAACTCCTGGGAACCCATCCGGTCCAAGGGCTTTGAGTTTGCCTAATTGGAAGGTTGCCACTTTAATTTCTTCCTTTGAAAACTTTATTAGTAGCTAGTAACTCATCTCATATGTAATAAGATTTTTAATGTTATTGATGACTAAAGAGATGCTACTATCTATTCCCCTTTGTACAAGTTTTGAAAAAAACTTACAGCTTTTTTATGTATAGCATTGTCTAAAGTGATCTAGACTCCTTGATCATTTTTATCTTAACTATTTTATTTCTTTATCTTCTTTGGATAAATGAGATATAGAAGAAATGTGAATTTTTGTCCCCTTTTCTTAGCCAATAAATTATTAACCTTTAAAGTCAATATGTTTCCTCTTACTTCCACAACTCCATCATTTTATGTTTGAGCCACTTCTCCTCCTATTTTGCATCTTTTGACATGTCACCCTCATTTATCTTATTGACCATAGCCTTCAACATCTCAATATGCTTCTTTGGGTTATTAAATAAGTCTTTACTCCATTAACATAATTAGCTCGCACAAGTTGTCAATTTTTTTGTTATGTCATCTCCATTCTCTTGTTCCTAAGACTTCTCTATAATCTATTTACACATCGTATCACTATGCCATTTTTGTTCAAATTTGAAAGCTTTTTTTTTTTGCCTTTATTTCTTGTGCATTTGGATGATTAATGGCCTATGATCTGATGGCCTAAATCATTAATGAATGACTATAACATATTGAAACATAAGCCTCTAGTCAGGGGTTATTAATGCCCAGTCAAGTCTCACCATAATCCAATCACTTCCTTATTAGAGATTATGCCATGTGAACTAAGGTCCCTTGAAATTGAGTTCCATAAGCTCACATCTATCCATTAAATTACCTAATTTAGCTGCTTCAGACCAATTATACTTCTTACCACCGATCTTGTCTTTTAAGTCTAAATAACGGTTAAAATCCTTGATGATTAACTATGGAAGACAGTTATGCATGCTCAAGTTTCCTAGTTCTTCATAAACTAGTCCGATGGCCCACAGAAACCCATGAAGTGTCATATGTGACACGTTGTAGATGGCATGGTTTACCGTGCGCCTAAGATTTTAGCAACCGCGACACTATTTAAGCTCAGGGCTTTAAAGAACACACTAACCATTATCACAAAGACATGACATGGAGATGCGGAGTCACCACCCAGGGTAATAACTGGAACCAATAAAAAAATGATGGTACTCAATTCCCTAAAAGAGAGCCAACACCATAACTAGGAGATTCTGGATACGAAATACTAATTTCTTTCAATCTCATGTTCTTTTAGAATTACTTTATGAATTACTATTTGATCCTCTATTTACATGTAATTTCATATAAACCCTTAAAAAAAATCAACTCCAGGCAAACTAGTCATGAAATATACAAGTAAACAATACATTCATCACTATCCCTAAGTTAGTATAATCTAAATTGATTTTAATTAAATGAGTTAAATCTCAATGTTTTAATCTACAAGTGAGTCTAAAGACTAATGGACCTAATTCATATTTAATTTTAATTAAATGATCCTAAGTCTATTTATTTTAATTCTAAAAAAGGGTCTAAATCTACAAATTATGAAGTATTTAAATTAATGAGTCAAATTCTACATGTTTTAATTCTAGAATGATCTTAAATCTACAAATTATGAAAAAGTTTAAATTAAATGGGCTAAGTATAAATTAATTAAATTAAATTAGTTGGGCCTATATCTAATTAACAAAGTGGGCTTAAGTTATCTATACCCTAAATCTAATTAATTATGGGCCTAAAGATGCATTTTAATTAATTAAATCTAAGAAAACCTAAATTTAAATGGGTTAAAGCCTGATGTGGGCCTAGAGCCAAAAACACATAAAAACAAGCCCAAAAACAAATAAAAAATATCAAAATAAACAAATAAAAAATCAAACAATTAATTTAACTTATTTTAAAACCCTAATTTAATTAAAGTAAACATAAACAATAAATAAAACAATCAATTAAGCAAACTAATTTTACCAACTTAAATCTAATTCAAATTTAATTAGACAACCTAACAATTTTTATAACCATTAATTTTAATTAATTACCCAAATGAAAACCTTAATATTACTGACCGATTAAATTAAAATAAAACACACAAGCATACACACCATATTTCATTATTCCAACTATTGGGGCTATTACAATGAACTATTGAGAATAATAAAAGAAGAATTAATACAACCAAAAAATAAATAATAAAAAAATAAAAAAATAATGATAAACAAACTAAATAAAAACCCTAGAAATATTGTTTAGCTACAAGGTTCCATCCTTGACATTCCATGGACCTTCATGGATTTAATTCTCCAAAGATGATCATCATATAATCTCCCCCATTATCACCATCACAAAAGAGTAAAACAATGTTTAGTGAATAAAAAATAAAAATTAAAGTAAAACTAAAATTCAATAGGAACAAAAAATAATAAAATAAAATAATATAAAATAGAGAAGGAGAAGATGATTATGGATGTATTGTGATTGACTCCTCAGACTAGTAAAATCACCATTTATTTGTTGAATAGATTTTCAAAAACTTGTTATTTTCTCCTAAAAAAAACCTCTTGCTCCTTGCTTCCAAGACAAAATATCCAAGAATATTTTTAAGTGCAGAAAAAAAGAGTTATAAAGAAAAAGAGAGGTCCTGATAATTGAATTCTTTGTATTGAGTGTTGTGTCCCTTATATTGAGTGTTCTCTAATATTCCCCTTGCTCCAGGAGCCTAAGCTCTCTTTTTATAAGGAGAAAAATAAAAACCCTATGTTTTACATCCTAAGAATTCCAATTTTAAAATGACTTTATTTCCTAAAGAGTTACAATTTTAAAAGGAATTTATTTCCCGAAGAGATAGATAAATCCCAAAATAAATTTAAGAAAAATTTTTAAACCAATCAAAACTAGGAAAAATATTTTTATTTTCTATAAAAAATACAAAAAATAGATGGAAAACATGTAATTCCGATCGGAATTGCGTAATTTCAGTCGGAATTACATATTTTCTATGCAGAATTATAGAATTCCAAGTTTTTTAACTTTTAATTACAAAAAGACCCTTGAAAGAAATTAAAATTTTTAATTAGGTCTAAAAAGGTATTACAATTAAGTCATAAAAAAACCAATGAAACTCTTTCTGAAAAAGTATTTCAAACTTTTGAGGATTCAAACTTTAAGTGTTGAAGACCTACTTATAACATTTTCATCATTTGAGTCCTTTGTCACATCCATATTTTATTATCCCAAAATTGGGTGTTTACACCTGTATCCATCATAGTATCAATGAAGCACCTAGTTTTTTGTTGAATCTGGATTAGCCATTCATCCTTTTACCAAATCGCCAACCCTCAAGATCTACCATTCGGTTTCACGTAGTCACCATGATCAAACTTCTTTTGCACATGTAGAGATTCTAACCTATAATTTCCTTGTTTGGTTTTGATTAATAAAATCATTTCAGGATAATGAAAGTTTATCAGGCTTTAAAGATATTTTTCTGTCATTTAATTTCCAACTCCTTGGCAATTCCACACCAAGACATTCATTTAAGTTGGATTCTCAATAGCCAACATCGGAGAGCAGCAATATAATGATATAATATTGGAGAAAAGAGACAACAATGATCTACTCTTGGAGAAGAGAGACAATAGTAAAATCTATTTGTACCCTTTTTTAAAAGGTAGTTAATTTCTACTTGTCGTGACACCCAAGTTGTGAAGTGGGTTTCCATGCAAAAGTAATTGAATGTAGTGCATACCTTTAGTTACTACTCCTATATGCTTCCATTCATTGAATGGGCATAGTGCAATGGTGCTCATCCTTCATCTACTTGACACTCTCATTTGATTAACTCAATTTATACTAAAGAAATTTCTAATCTATTTAATTAATACAGAATAATCTCTAATCCATTTGATTAATATAAAAAAAATCAAATGAAATTTGTCCAATATCTAGTTTCTTTTTAGGAAATGTCCAATAAGTAGTTAATTATGGAACAACACATAGTTATAATGAAGAAAATAACCATTTAATCCATTTCACTAATAGAAAATAATCAAATGAAATTTATGCAATATGTAGTTAATTATAGGCCAATATGTAGTTAATTTAGGAAATAAATAGAAAAGAATGGTGTAATACATACATGTCCCTTTGTATTTGTCATTTTTTATCAATTTAATACCTCAACTTATAGTTTTGCCATTTGACACCTAAACTTGGCTAAAATGCAATTTCCCTTATCAGCACACATGGCATGGAATAATGAATTAGCATGTGCCACATTATAAGGGTTTGACTGACTAAAAACTACAAGTAGAGGTGACAAATTGATAAAAAGTGGCAAGTACAGAGGGTGCATTTTAACTAAGATCAGGTGTTAAAATGGAAAAACTATAAGTTAAAGAATCAAAGTGACAACTACAAGGGGCGATGTATATATTATGCCAAATAAAAATCATTTGATTAAGAGAAAATATCATCCATGGCCCCTTTGACATGTTTTATTTCATTCATGGCCTAACTAATATTTTTGTATTTTCAATTTTGTTTTTTCAGCTTTCATTTTTGGCTTTCTTTCTCCTTTTCAATTTTAGCCTTTTGGTGCACTGTTGGTTTTTAGGTGAAGTAATAGCAAAGAACAACCATAAATATCATTTTTTGTCATCTTTATTAGTAGATTGGAAATCCTAAGTAGCATCAAAAGATGCTAATAGGACCTCCAGATTAGGAATTAGGTTAAATCTGGAAGCTGATGTTCTTTTTCAACAAAGATGCCAACCTCAAGAAGTAGCAAGGCTATTCTTCAGTTTCTAGTTGGTCGTATTGCTCGCTTCTTGAAAGGTGGAAAGTACATTGAGTATGTTGGTGCTAAATCCCCTATTTATCTTGATGTTGTTCTTAAATATCTCACTGCTAATCTATATTAATAATTTTTTATTTTTTTTATATAAGTTGTTCTAGGATATTGTTTATTTAGTTTTAGTGGATGTGTAGAGGATTTGAAGTTGGCTAGGAATGTGGCAAGGGATAACAAGAAGAGTAGAGTTGTGCCGAGACAAATTCAGTTAGCCATCAAAAATGATGAGGAACTTTGTAAGCTTTTTGGCTTTGTTACAATTGCTAATGGTGGTGTTTTGCTTAATTTTCACGGAGTTAATTACACCTATGGGACCAAAATTTTTCGCTATTTCCTATTAAAATACCAAAATTTCATTTTGTCACTTAAAACTTTCTAACATTTCTCATGAATCCCACAACCTAATGATATATTTCGATTGTCGATGATGACGTGGAAGCTAACATGAATGTTGACATGTCCTTTAATAAAAAGTAATGGCCATGTCAGCTAAGAGTTTAATTACACCTATGGTATCCAACTTTTTCACTAGTTCCTAGCAAAATATCCAACTTTCATTTAGTTATTTAAAAGCTTTGAACATTTCTCATGAATCCCATAAAACTACCTAATAACACATTCCAGTCGCCAGTGATGACATGGATACTGACATGTCAAGTTTTTTTTAAATTCTTTCCAATTGGATATGTACTTCGGGCCTCATATCAAATCAATATTTTCATTGATGAGATCCAAAGTACATATTAGGGAGCTGTGAACTTAGGATGGATAAGGAGAAGAAGAAAAATGTCTATGATAATTATTGGTATTTATGACAAAATTCATTAAGAATAGTATAAAAATTTATCAACATTATAAATTTTTTATAAGATCTTAAAGTTATATAGTTTTTTTTCCTACTATTAATCTTATCAAAATACTAATAATTATCATGCACACTCTTCTCCTTCTCCTTATCCATCCTAAGTTCATAGTTTCTTAATATGTACTTCAGGTCTCGTCAATAAAGATATTGATTTGATATGTACTTTTTATATTGATGAGACTCAAAATACATATCAAACTAGAAAGAATTAAAAAAAAAAACTGGACACATCAGTATCCATATCATCACTGGCGACTAGAATGTATATTAAGTAGTTTTGTGGGGGATTCATGAGAAACATTGGGAGGTTTTAAGTAACTAAATGAAAGTTGGATATTTTACTAGAAACTAATGAAAAAGTTGGGTATCGTGAGTGTAATTAACTCTTAGCTGACATGATCACTATTTTTTGTCAGATGAGACGTCAGCATCCATGTCAACTTCCACATCATCACCGGCAATTAGAATATGTCATTAATTACTTTTGTGGAATTCATGAGAAATATTGGGAAGTTTTAAATGACAAATGATATTTGGGTATTTTAATGAGAATTAGTGAAAAATTTGGATACTATAGATGTAATTAACCCATTTTCACGGCATGTTGCTTCCTAACCTGGTGGTCTTGAAATTAAAGGATTTGCTAGTGAAAAAAATAATTTTCACTTATGCCCCAAAAGAACAAAATGAGAAAGAAAAAGGTTGGGTACAATTAGCAATTTAGTATTATGATTTTCGAATTGCCCCCAAAAGAACAGAATGAAAAAGAAAAAGGTTTGATACAATTAGCAATTTAGTATTCTGATTTAGGAATTGCTCCCAAACAAAACAAAATGAAAAAGAAAAAGTTTGATACAATTAGCAATTGAGTAATTTGAAAAATAATTGGAAAATCAACAAAGATCAATAAAATTTAAAATTTTATTGATTTTTGTTGTTTTGTTTGTTAATTAACACTAAAAAATTATAAAATATATCAAAAAATTGTTATTTTTATTATTAACACTAATAAAAGTAATATTTATGACCTTAATTTTATTATCAATAATAAAATTTAACTGAAAAAATAACAATTTAAATTATTTTATTATTGTTTTAAAAATGTTTTATTTTATTTATATATATATGCTATGGACCAATCACCAAATTACATGAAAGATTTGTACAGAAGTTTCTTAGATCTTTTTGAGGAAACAGAAAATGTGAGCAAAGAAGGACGACCTTATTGGGCTTATTATGGGACAAAAGGCGTAAGAATATTATTGTCTTTTTGTGATTATAACATTTTTGTGCTTAATAATTATTATAATGATATTTGTTTCATTAATAATTTTGGATGGTTTTTTAAAGTTGTCAACTAGTTTAAAGAATTGTTGAGCATATAATACCTATCAAAGTACAAGTTACAAAAGTTGTGTGAACCGATGCTTGCTCATCAATTATACCTTCATCAGGATGAAAATCAGCCACCCATTCTCTCAATCCAACAATGAACTTTGAGTCCTTATCTAAAGGGCAATATCTTGAAGAATGTTAAAAAGGAAGAAAGTTTCCATCATCTTTCCCTTCATATAATGCAAACGAAGAAAATGACAAGTTGAAAACAACATTCACTAATCCATGAGGAGACTTCATCCACACAAATAGAAGTCTTGGAATTCAATTCAAAAAAATGAACTATAAAATGCATAGTTAACTTCTTCTCAGTGAATCTTCCATGGGTCTGCCTTTATCTTTTGCAGATTCTCTCCTCTCTCCCTTCAGTTTTTATTGAGAAGAAAATCAACCCCTAGATCGGGATCTGCAAAGGACTGGAGACGGAGAAATTTCAGATTGAAATTGCAGTCATCAACTACCAACGACGTCATCGACGCAGGGAGCAGCGAGCTTTTTGGTTGAGTGAGAGAGGGAGCGCGAGAGAGAGCGTGAAAATAAAGGAGTAGAAAAGCGTGGGTTATTTTTGAAAGATATTTGTTTGAAAAAATATTTTTTAAACAATAAAAGTCAAAGCTATTTTTTATATATTTTTTGGTGTTTAGGTTATATATATATATGAAAACTTCCCTTTTATTAACTATGATTTTTCGTTATGGGCCAATACGTAGTTAGTACTTTCGTTCTTTAACAAATACGAATAAATTAAAATATTAAAATAAACAACAAGGTGATTACAATTGTTATATCATGGAATTACATTCATATTACAATATAAATCAAGAATTCATTATATATTTATATGTATAAATAAAAAAAATATGCGCTTTTTATTTTGCAGCAAACATTTTTTTTTTCTCACATTAAGCATCTTTTTTTTTCTGTGCTAAATTTTTTTTAATTAGTTAATTTCTTTTTTTATTTGTAAAAATTAATAGATTAATTAATTGATTAAAACTATAAAGTTCATTTATCTTTGAAACATTAAAATATATTTCAAAAAAAAAAAAATATATATATATATATATATATATATATATATATATATAATGCCAACATAATTATTACAAAAATTTTTATAATATATATGTATGTATAACTCTAATTCTATTAAATTATTCGTTTTAATTTTAATTCTTCGCTTCGATATAATTGGGGGTGGTTCGGAATAGATATTAGTTCAGAGAATTTAAATTCTCCAAATCCGTGCTAATACAAATTTTCAAAATAGTTCAATTCAGAGACAATCAAACAATTAATAGAGATTTTTAATTATAAATATTTGAGGTTCAATTTTTTTAAATAATTTGGGTTTTTCAAGATCCATGCTCAACCCCTAAGGGTAGGATTTTTTTTAGTACTTATTAGTTTTTGTGTAGGGATGAAGTAGTATAAGAAAAAGTAAATATCATGGATAAATTAATATTTTTTAAATATTAGAGATGAAATAATGTAATATAATAAAATGTAAAGACAAAAATGTAATTTACCGTTAATCCTTTTTAGTAAAGGAGGTCCTAGAAATAACTATAGAGGCCCATGCATGACATTGAACTTCATTGCTAATTTTACATCCTAAAACATGGAGATGACTATTAATCGCATGTGACAGAATAATACGAATCCAACAAACACATATCAATAAAGTATAAAGTATATAATATTATAGGATCAAATGTTTATATATATATATATATATATATATATATATATATATAAACCGTATTCAACAAGCTCATGTCATGAAGCCTCAAGGTTGCTTCATGATAATCCAACAAAATCAAGAAGCCAACAAACACGTCAATAATCCAACAAAATCATGAAACCACATGAATCCAAAATCAAAATCAATTCCAAAAAAGATTGAAGAATTACCAACATCGCTTCAAGTTCACTTCAAGATCATTTTTTCCCCCTTGTAGGATTAGGGCACCTAGAACAAAAAAATTTGTAGAAACGTTGAGAGGGAGTACAAGAAAATATTTTATATTTTTTTATTTACACCATCACATTAAAAGCCTATAAAAGTACATAAAAGTCTAATGTCTATGAAAGTTAATAATTTTTTGAATACCATCTTATTTTTATAGACTCTATTAAAGTTGTAATTGAATATCTTCTAACTTTTATAGTTTTTTTTTTTAGATTTTAAAAATCTTAATTGAATACCCCTTTACTTTTTTAGACTTCTTAAAAGTTTTAATTGAATACCACCTAACTTTTTAAATCAATTAAAATATTTTAAAATCCTAATTGAATACATCCCAAGAAATATAAAGAAAGAAATAAACATTAATAAGAAAGAGATATATTTATTAAAAATTATAATATTTTTATTTAATAAATATATAAAAATCTTTGATATGATAATTTTTTTTTTTAAATTAGACAAAATTGAATAAGTCAACTCCATCTAAATTTATCGTTTTTCAAGATTTATTTTTCATATTTAAATAATAAATTTATGAATAATGTTCTAAAAATTCTAAATATAAATAGGATATATGAGTAATTGTTATATATAAAAAAATAATATACTATCCCTAAAATAGAAATAAAATCTCTAATATACTCTTTTGTGTTGTTTAGCATTACTCATAAATTAAATTAAACATGTACTAATTTAATAGATGTTAAACTACTTCCAGTGATAGAAGATCTGATAGATGATCATTTATATAATTATCACAATACCATACCATTCACCATAATAAATTATTATACACATCATTACCTGAAAATACAGATAACTATAATGTATAGGAAAATAGTTAACTTTGTTTATTTTAAAAATAAAATCAAACAAAACAGTAGAAAGAGACTCACTATATAGAGTTAAACTTTGTTTCAGGTCTCTTTGTTTATTTAAAAAACAAAATAGTAGAAACTTTGTTTATTTAAAAAAAAAAAGATAATGTTTTATGTAGCTACAAACTACATGAATAGTGTTACCACAAATATTAAAAGATAAAATTTTGTATAGTGAAATGCCCTTTATGCCATCACTCTCCAATTGATTTATCCTATGCATATGAGGCCAAACATATAATTTTAACTCATAAATTTTTATTTTTTACTATTTGTGACAATACTATTTATGTAGGATGTAACCACATGTATCATTACCCACATTGGCGTGACAACAAAGTTAACTTTTTTAAATTCCAAAGCTGAACCGGTTTCCATGCCATATTGAGTCTTCTTAACTGTGCTTAGGATGGAAATTCTGAGTCTTTCTTTTAATTATAACCCTTCAACTTTCATATTTTGTTATATTATTTATGTTATATATTTTTTTTTATTTTAGTGAACCTTTAAAATTTTTTAAATTTATTACAGATTTTTTTTTTTTCCATTGGAAGGAGCTAAACATCTAAACAATTAAAGATTAAATATATAAGTGTTCAAGTCATCAACTCACTATATATGGTTGAAAAACCAAACTAATTAAAGTTGAATAGCTATTTAAAAGGAAAAAATTTAAAAACTTAAAAGGAAATGGGTGGATATGTTATGTTGTGATTTAAAGAAATCATATTTTATAATTAATTAATTAATTTAATTACTTTTTTATTCATTTTAATATAATTTGTTTGATATTCCAACTAAACAATATATATAACCATTATATAGTTTCTCTTTAAGGGGACACCCTCTAACACTTGTTTTAACATGTCAACAAGAGGTAAGAGAAGTGTTAAAGAGGTGACACCTAATAGGATATGAAATACTTGTATTAGCTCATACATCAATACAATCATTTCCTTCCCTATACATTGATAGAGATAAGGCTTGATGCTTGTATTTTGAATTTACTTGTATTTTGAATTTCAAATAATCTTGTAACTAATAGCTTAGATAAGTCTTCCTCACATCATTTACAACTTCGTATTTTATCTTAGCTAGCAATGAGATCTATATCAATTATAATTCCTGTAGCATAAGTTCTATTGAATAATTAAACTTTTTTTGTTTATATGATTTTAATAAAAAGAAGAAAAGTTATGGCGAAGATTAAAAGAAAGGAATGATGATTAAGACTATATGAAGTTGTCTTTCCACTTGTATGTTTTAGTGTGGTGTTAGGTGTTGGATATAATGTGTGTGGCTTTAAACATTTTGTATTAATTTAATTATGAGCATATTAAGTGATTTGCATTAGTTTAAGGTTAGTATAAATACCCCCTCTTCTCTGCATTGTAATTATCAAGTAAAACAATTCAAATATAAAAGTTTGAGCTATAAGAGTTGCAAAGACATTTTTATATTCTCGAATGTTTGAGAGAGTTTAATAAAAATTGTTTGAATGTTTAGAGTTTAACAAAGTGGTATTAAATCCAAATATTGGCATATAGTATGCCAAATCAAAGCTATTGGAAAGACGAATCCAACGTTGCCAGAATCATCCCAATCGGAAGTCGGACCCACCACCAATCGCCTTCAAAAGTTGCTGCCTTAAACTTAATTAACTCACTGAGTCAAAGCTGAGTCAAGCTGAGTCATGAAGCTAAGTCAAGCCGAGTCGTGAAGCTGAGTCAATCCGAGTTATGAAGTTGAGTCATACCGAGTCATGAAGCTGAGTCAAGTCGAGTCAGTCAAGCTATTGATCGAGCAGTCAAGCTATTTAATAGAGCCATTGATCGAGTTGTTAAGCCGATTGATAGAGCTGTGAAGTTATTGATCGAGCCACTGAGTCATTAACCAAGTTATTGATCGAAGTTGACTTTTTTTACCATAGTCTATCTTAAGGTTTTTAGTGTTTTAAATCTATATGCGAAGTCAAATTTTACAAATTCTTTATAGATTAAGCAATTTGACAAATAATGTAGCATCCTTCCAAGTTCCAACACTCAACAACAATAATTACGACAATTGGAGTATCAAAATGAAGGCTATCCTTAATGCACATGATGTTTGGGATATCGTAGAGAAAGGCTATAGTGAACCATAAAATGAGGCATTTATTGTGTTTCATGATACATAATGTAGCAGAAAAATAAAAATTTTAACAATAAAACCTATAACCTGAATCCATGTAATTCGATTTAGATTAATTGAGAGGGTTTCCAAACACTTACTAAGATGATATAATGGCAAGATAGTTGGAAGGAAGAGAGGGGGTTCACTCTGGTGACACCCTATCTTAAGCTTTTCATGTCTTCTTATTGGATTAAGTTGTAATGAAAAGATCATTTCCTCTACGGTATCCATACAAACAAGATGATCTAAAGCAAAGTAGGTCTGCTAGAACCTTTATTGTCTCACAACATGTTTTCTCTTTATGTCTTTTCTTTTTACAAAAGAAGTATAGGAAGAATATAGAGAAAAGGTGGCTTAAACTTTAACCTAAACCCTAAAGAATGAGAAGTATTCATAGCCATCCATTCTAGGGTTTCATACATCTGCACTTACCAAAATAGTTTTGGTAAGTTTAAACTTCCTTTTTCTATTTTGATTATAATTCCAAATTAGAATCCTTTCCTATTTATTTTAGATAACTCTTACCTTAAATAAATTAGGAAATAAATAAATAAATAAATAAATATAAATATATATATATATATATATATATATATATATATAATCTTACATAGAGATAAATATTGGGCTTATTAACCTAAGTTTGTTTTAGGTTTGTTTTAAGTGTGTAACCCTGTAGGTTCACACAATGTTGGCAGTGGACCTAAAATCCCATTTTAGTCCATAAGTAATAATTGGTCTCTAGTAAGACAATATGACTACCTAAATTATGTAAAGGCCGATAATCTGGCATAACCTAATACACAATGTAAACTATAGTACTTTTATCATATGATATCATGATTGAACATAAGGCATGGATTATGTCATCCTTATATTGTTTAATTATATTATTTCTCAATCCCAAGTAGAATGACATTGATAACTCTTTATCCTTCTAGCATGGCCATGCATTTCTCCTTAGTCCAACTCATCGAAGGGCCTAATAGATATCTTCTCAAAATAACTAAAGGACAAATTGTATCTTAACCACTTATAGTGGTATTCTCATAGTGGGTTGATCTAGTACATCATTTCCTTAAATATGTACCTATAAGTTTGACTTAATATGTCATATATATGATTAGTAAAACTTAATCATCAATCAACCTCATACTAGTCTCTATTCATTATTATTCCCATAACAATAATAAACTAGGGATATTTAGATTAGAAATCAAGTATCACTTAAGAGTTTTACTATCAAGTCACGTACTTGATGATCTTAGTAGAATTAACTAATCAAGGATAATACTAGAATTAGCTAATAATAATAAAAATGTCTTTTTAGTTTTTAGAGTATTAAGTTAAACTTATTAGAGAGTTGTTAAGTCATGTACTAGTTTTTAAGAGAAGAATTTAAATCTCTGCACATGAAAGGAGGTGAGGCTGTTTCTAATTATTTTTCCAGAGTTTGTTTTTAATTAACTAAAAAAAATGGTGAAACGTTAGAAGATGTGAGAATAATTGAAAAGATACTTCGCTGATTAGACTCAAAGTTTGAACATATTATTGTAACTATATAAGAGACTAAAGACCTAGAGGAAATGAAGACTGAGCAACTTCTAGGCTTATTACAAGCCTTTGAAGAGAAGCAAGGAATCTTTGAGAAACTCCTTAAACTGCAACTCAAAGATATACATGAAAGCTAAGGCAATGAAAGAAATTAACATGGCCAAGGCAGAGGAAGAGGTTGTAGATGAGGTGGAAGCCTTGGTTGTGGACAAGGTTGGAGTTTTTACAATAACAACTTAATCAATTATGAGAAAGGTGAAAGTTCTACAAGAAGTCATGGGAGAGGCAATCTAAACTTAAGGTACAATAGATCCCAAGTTCAATGTCATAATTTTCATAATTATAGGCATTATGCATTAGAATGTAGAGCTCCTAATAGTAATATTGAAGAAAAGACCAACTATGTAGAAGCAAAAATTGAGTAGAAGACAATATTAGTAGCCTACAGAGATAATATTGGAGATTAAGGAAATACTTGGTAACTTGATACTGGTGCAAGCAACCATATGTGTGGAAAAAGAAATATGTTCGTGGAATTAACAAATCAGTAGTTGGCAATGTTTCCTTTAATGATGATTTAGAAATATCAATAAAAAGAAGAGGTATCATCCTTATTCGTGCTAAGATGGTAGTCATCAATTAATTTCTAATGTATATCATCTGTCCGATATGACATGCAACATTTTTAGTACGGGTTAGCTCTTAGAAAAACGCTATGATTTTTACATAAAAGATTATTGTCTTTTTATAAAAAATGACAAAGGAGATTTAGTAGCCAAAGTAAAAATGTCAAAGAATATACTATTTCCTTTGAATATTAGAAAGGATGATGTAAAGTGTTTGAAAGCTTGTTATAAAGATGCATCTTGGATATGACATCTTCAATTTGGGCACCTCAACTTTGGAAGCTTGAAACTATTATTGAAGAAGAGAATGGTGAGAGGACTACCTTACATCAAACATCCATATTAATTTTATAGAGGGTGTTTACTTGGAAAGCAATTCAGAAATAGCTTCTTAAGGAATCATACTCAAGAGCTAAGAAACCATTAAAGCTTATTCATATAGATGTGTGTGGGTCAATTACTCTAAGCTCTCTTGATAAAAATAACTATTTTCTTCTTTTTATTGATGATTTTTTAAAGAAAAAATTGGGTATATATGAGTGACCGGTTGGTTTTCAAGGGACATGACAACTTTACTAAATAGGGGCAAATGATTAGTCTCAAAAGGGATGAGATGCCTTTTTTTAAGTTTTTGGAGTCGCCACCTAATTTTTAAAAAATTAGGAAAAGGAAAAGGGACAACATCAGGTCACTTAACAAGTATTGCCCCCATAAGAGTTTTCCAAGTTTGAGGGATCGCATCTACTTTTTGACTATTTCTCATTATATAATATTCAATGTATAGCTACCATGCTACCCTAGTTTTGGCAATGATAGTTTGTATAGCATTCACATAGTACATCTAATAATGGAAGATAATAAAGCTAAATATACCATTATTATATCACTTTCTTGATAAAATACACATAAAAAAAAGGATTATGAAAAAGTGAATCTAACTTAGATATAATGAACCTGCAAGGTTAGCTCAAATATGCACGTAGCTTGCTCAATCACATGAATAATGGGATAAGCAATGGACACTCAATCACTTGAAAGAGTAAGCAAAATGTACAAAATCATGCATGTTTGTAGTGAGTATTTAAGCTATGATGATATGTGATGACAACATATTGGATGCATGGTGACATCATTGGATTGTGAACATGACGACCCTAGTTTAGAATATGAACTTTTCACATCATTGATATTTACAAAATGATTTCACATTTCAAAACTAAAGAATGCAAAATGATGACATAAAACGAGCAAAAAATAAAGTTTAAATTATTCACATAGTATGCAAATTGCCAGTCTCATCACGTAAGCACAATAATATTCATAAATGTTGGTGATAATAAAATAAAATGCAGTACAATGAAATAAACATGCTAAAATGATTGTATGGTCCTCAGATTCGACTGAGCTTTTATTGGTTTTGAAGCTTTAGATTTGAGGGATTATCAAGCTTTCCTCATTGAAAGGTTTAAAATGATGTGTAGAATGATGCTAGTTTGTATACCTTTGAAGCATGCTTTGACAAAGATAAGGCTAGGTTTGGTGGAAGGGAGACCTAATAACCTAAGAAAAATGCAGTGGGAGAGCTAAAACTATATGGAAGTGGGTTTCTAGCACCTTTGATCGGATAGATTTTTGAGTGTGTGTGTTTCCTCCTGCTCCCCTCTCCAAAATAGGGTGTGGAGACACCTATTTATAGTGTACAAAGTAAGAAAGAGGGGGATATAGGCATGGTCACATGCACATCCCTATGACGGAGAATGTGGCCACACGAAGTGCACATGGCTGCATGCCTGACGTGTGGCCATACGTGCTTGCAAGTAGTTATGCATGTTACGAACTAAATTTGGGCCTTTTTCGGGCTATTTTGAGGTTGGTTCCTAAGGTTTTTGGCATTCTGGACATGTTTCTAATGTTCATTTTATCTAATTCAACATCAAGTTTAGTACATGACACTTAGGGGTGTATACGTGTACTTCTTAGGGACATGCACTTATTATCAGGTTTTTTTGGACTATTTTGGGACCACTTATGGAGGTTTTAGATTCTTTTAGATGCATTCCTAAAGTCTGTTTTGTCAAAATTTTCTTCAATTTTAGCACGTGACATCTAGGGGTGTTTGTGGCTACACGTGCGCTAATCCTTAGGTTGTTTTGGACTATACCATGACCACTTTCAAAGGTTTTGGAGCCTTTCAGATATGTTTTCATAGACAATTTTATCAAAATCAATTTTAGCTTTTTCATGAAGTTGGGTCCTAGTCTGAGGAAATAAACACCAGCTTAACAAACTGCATGTTCTGAGAGAAGATTCTTGAAATAAGCATCTTATTATTATGATAATTTTCATTTCATAAGATTGAAGCAGAACTTAATCGATTGGTGATCAATTTTGCACACTGGTGGGATCAATTAGTGTTTTAGGGTTGCACACTTTAGATGTGTTATGAATGAGCATACTCTAGTATTTTTAAAGATTTGTTTCATCATTAGACTTTTTTAGGGACAGTCAAATTTAAGGTATGTCAATTACCGCCTGCTTCACATGTGTTGCACAGACACCTAGCGCTAGTTTTAATACATGTGAAGCAAATGCAAAGATGCAAAAAAAAAATCATTTTTTGAGGAGAGAAGTACTTACCTAAGTGTTGTGTTGTCGTGATTCAATTGTTAGGATACTGCCACTATAACCTCTTCAGGTGTCAAGTGAATAGATACTGCCACTATAGGTGAACAATAAGCATCTTATTGTTATGATAATTTTCATTTCATAAGATTGAAGCAGAACTTAATGGATTGGTGATCAATTTTGCACACTGGTGGGATCAATTAGTGTTTTAGGGTTGCACACTTTAGATGTGTTATGAATGAGCATACTCTAGTATTTTTAAAGATTTGTTTCATCATTAGACTTTTTTAGGGACAGTCAAATTTAAGGTATGTCAATTACCGCCTGCTTCACATGTGTTGCACAGACACCTAGCGCTAGTTTTAATACATGTGAAGCAAATGCAAAGATGCAAAAAAAAAATCATTTTTTGAGGAGAGAAGTACTTACCTAAGTGTTGTGTTGTCGTGATTCAATTGTTAGGATACTGCCACTATAACCTCTTCAGGTGTCAAGTGAATAGATACTGCCACTATAGGTGAATAGATACTGTCACTGTAGGCAAATGGATATTGCCACTCTAGGTGAATAGATACTTCTACAATAGGCAAAAAGATACTGCCAGTATAGGTGAATAGATACTGCCATTATAGGCAAATATATACTACCACAACAGGCAAATGGATACTGCCACTCTAGCTGAATAGATACTGCCACTATAGGTGAATAGATACTACCACTATAGGTGAATAGATAGTGCCACTATAACCTCTTTGAGTGTTAGGTGAATGAATAGTGCCGCTCTAACCTCTTTCGTTGCCAAGTAGAAAGGTAGATACTGCCATTATAACTTCTTCGAGTGTTAAGTGGTTTTGACAAAATGGAGTGTAATAATTAAATTTTTAGCTTTATTATCTTCCACTATTTGATGTACTATGTGAATGCTATATAAATTGTCATTACCAAAACTAGGGTGTTGCCATAGCTATACATCGAATATAGTATAATGAGAAATAGTCAAAAAGTAGACGTGATCCCCTAAACCCGAAAATCTCTGTTGGGGACAATACTCGATGAGTGACCCGATGTTGTCCCTATCTTTTCCTAATTTTCTAAAAATCGGGTGGCGACTCCATAAAATCAAAAGCATCTTGTCCCCCCAAGACCAATCATTTATCCCTATTCAATAAAGTTGCCATGTCCATCGAAAATGGAAAAAATGCGCAATGTCCCACAAAAACGTACCGCTATCCCAAAAAAGCTTGAAAGGGAGATGGTTGCTCACAGTGTTGACTCCACTGGGGACTTCTAAGTAAGAGGGATCAACTTAAAAATGACTATTTCTCATTATGCAATACTCAATCGTATGGAGCCCCTCACTACTGCATTTTCACTACACATCACACGTGCACCACTTTTCCTTAAAAGCCCCGATAATACTAAATGAAATTGCCATCATTATTCTACTTAAGTCATAGGGTGATGAAGATATGGTATTATCACTTTTAGTCTTTACTCATGCAATTGCCAGACTCATTTGACCAGAGTTTGTAACCCAAGTCCTTAAGGGGGGCGACCAAGTTATCAAAAGAATGCTAGACTCACTGATCGGAGTCAGTAACCCTAGTCATATGGGGGCATTCTTGCTAAATGAACCCTTAGCCTTTCACCCTAGCTTAGCTCATTTAGATAAACTAATAGTAACATCCATTAGGATTCCACCAAGCTATGCATGCTATCCTTGCCCTAATGTTGTCTGTTTGACATGATATTCATAAATGACATAACCCTCCTAGTTTTTATCATTAAATGACATTGTAATGTTAGTTTTCATAGAAAATTTATGCTCAGGACCATATGATTCTCATATACTTTATGTGAGCCCAAAGCATAAGGAATGATAAGAATCATGTACCTCAGCTTAAATAGTCTATGCAAGTTAATAAATAATGACATCCCTCAATGACAGAACCTACAAGATGTCGTCCATTTATCCTTATCATATTAAATGAATGGGTTATGAACCCAACTAGATTGTGGACCTTTATGTCAGTAAAATTAAATTGTAGACTATCAAATAATACTTTCATGACTCTCGGTAAACATATTGAATATCAATATAAGGTAAGAACTCGAACTCCCTTTAATTGACCTTAGTCCTATGCATATAGGCGCATGCGGGCTCTAGACATCATTTGAAGCCCAAAAATTGGGCCTTATATTGACATCATGTGATTACCTCAAACACATTTAAGTATCGTTCCTTAGTTTACCTTTTGGTTCTGACCAATATAAATTGAAATAGCCTAGTTTCGAGAGTAGAACCATAGTCCCTTGATGACCATTGGTTTAAAACCCACCTAGGAAAGAGACTGAATTGCCTTATGGAGAAATAAGGTTGGAAATAAGAGCTTGCTTGTGATTGGTTTGTTCACTGTGCAGGAAAAACTAACTAGCTTTAATCATGCATACATCACATATATGTAGATAGCACATATTAACCACTATTTCTTATAGGAATCATCATCTTAGGATTATGCATCCACTACATGCATATATACTCACCCTTTTCTTTTATAGGTACACATTTTGCATCATTCATTTAGCTAACCCTAATAAATGCACAAGAATATAACATTCAAACATGAGTGACCAAGAAGATACCTCCTGTTAGCAATTCAAGGACAAGCTAAAAGAGGGGATCCAAAAGTTGCTCGTTAATGGCACCATAGCTGAAATCCTCCAAGCCCAAATCAAAGCCAAAAGTGCCCAAGATGGGAATAGCACACCATTGAATGAAGCCTCTGTATCTATTCATCCGAGGGCAGACAAGGCAAAGGGAATTCCTACACTCCAATTCAAGTTGATGATGACAATGACTACTACCAAGATCTCAAGAATGCACAAAAACTGCAAAAATTACAAACATGACCAAGCTTGAATCGACAAGGGAGGTCAAACTATTGGCCAATAGGATGGCTCAGTTAGAATTTACCTTTAAAGACAAGGGAACTCATGGCTCTAAAAGCTTCACTGACCTGGCACTATTCAAAGATAAGCCCCTTCTAGTTGATTTTAAGCTACCAAACATTGCTATGTTTGATAGAACAGGGGATCCAAGGGTCCATCTAAGACAATATGCTACCTTCATAGTTGCCATAAAGCTTATAAAATCATAAATTGTTTGATTATTCTTCACATCATTAGAAGAAGGACCGTTGGCATGGTTCTTTGACCTTGAAGATGAAATCAAAAGCAATTAGCTATTGTTAACTTAGAAGTTCACACTCAGTTGGACATCACTCAAAGAGACCTTAAGACCATAAAGCAGAAATCCGATGAAGCTTTCTTTGATTATGTCATAAAATGGGGGGGAAGGTAATTAAGATGAGAAACCATCCTCTTGAGGATGAAAAAATAGAGCTGATAATCAAAAGGGCACTACCACATTTCAAAAAATAAATGATCTTTGCTTAATATCCTGACTTCAGGGCTCTCCATCAGGCTAGGACAAGAATTGAGGATGAGGAACCTTAGCAAGACAGAACACTTTTCACCGTAATACCCAATCAAACATCCAAAACACCTTCACCCAAGTCGTAAAAATAAACATAATCCAACCTAACACCCACAGCTCACCATCCATCAATGTCATCAAACTACTAAGAAAATTCTCAAACTTTAACCTCCTACTATCCAAAGTATTCCAGAGGCTTCAATAAAAGAACCTCCTACAGCTATAAGAGCCTAGGCCTCTTCCAAACCCACTACAACCTCAGATTAACCAAAACCTGTTATGCCACTTTCATCACATGCCTGGCCACACCAATGATACATGCAGAACTATCAAAAATGCATTCCAAGACCTCATTGACTCTAGAAAAATTGATGACCCAAAAAAAGACCTAGTACCAAGACCAATCCCCTCTTAAACTATCAAAACATGCCTCTACCAACCATCAACATATTCTCCACCAATCTACTAGAAGTCCTTGTTGAAAAATCAATCCAAGACATATAAGAAACTCAAGATAAGCCTTCAGAGGACAAACCCTCAAATCCCATTCTTGAGCCCCATGATTCTAGTGAAAATGAGCAATGTCCTTCTACCTTTGAATATATTATGATGCCTCAAAAATTCCTTCCCAATTTGATGATGCAAAAAAATGATGTAATAAACTCTAAGGTTAATGCAATGAAATTTGATTTGCTTATTTGATGTCTTTCCTGATGGTAGTGCGCATTGCATTGATAAAAACATTCGCATATTTGACATTCATTCCATATGCACTAAATCATTTAACATTGGCATGGAATCTGAACCATGCATTCTGCATATTTCGAAAGATGTTACACCTAAAAGGAGGAGAGAAATTAAAAAAATATTCGAAAGTATTTGCCTAGATGTACGACAATATTCTTGGTATTGAAAAAAACATTGCTTAACCCTTTATTCCTACCAAAGAAGGGTGCAAATCGGTAAAGTGTAAACTGAGAAGACTCAAACTAGAATGGGCCCAACTAGTGAAAGAGGACATTGAGAAACAGATTAAGGCAAAATTCCTAGAGGTAGTAGACCATCCATAATGGTTAGTGAATGTGGTGCCAGTACTGAAGAAAGATGGAAGGGTTAGAATCTACATTGACTACAGAGATCTAAACAAGGCATGCTTGAAGGATGATTTCCCATTACCTTATATAGACATACTGGTTAATAGTGCTGCCATATATACAATGTACTCCTTCATGGATGGATTCTCTGGGTACAATTAGATCTTAATGGGCATTATTGACAAAGTAAATACAACTTTCATAATAGAATGGGGTACTTACTGCTATAGAGTAATGCCTTTTAGACTAAATAATGTAGGGGCAACCTACTAGAGAATAGCAATTGTAATCTTCCATGACATGATACACAAAGAAGTGGAGGTATACGTCGACAACATGATGGTTAAGACAAGAACTAGGGAAGAACACCCCTCTACTCTCGTAAAGTTCCTTAGAAGAGTAAAAAATTATAGTCTTAGGCTAAATCCAAAGAAATGTGTATTTGGGGTCACTATAGGAAAGATGATAGGGTATATTATCAGTTAGAATGGGATTGAAATGGATCCAAATAAAGTAAAAGCCATCAGAGAGATGCCAGTGCCAAAAATAGAGAAAGAAATCAGAGGGTTTCTAGGGAAACTATAATTCATCAATAGATTCATTACTAAGTTAACAGTAGTATGTTAACTAATCTTCAAGCTACTAAAAAAAGATCAGCTGGTTGAATTGAATGAATAGTGTTAGCTCACATTTGACAAGATCGGAAGCTAGCGAGCTAACCAATTGGTTCTAAGACCACTTAAACTAGGGATACCTCTAACTGTGTATCTAGCCATCGAAGGGAAAGCAATCAATGTAATGTTAGAACAAAAGGGAGAAATAAAAGTAGAATACGTAGTTTACTACTTGAGTAAGAAGATACTACGATATGAGAAGTACAACCAAGTTAAATAGATATGCCTGGCAATGGTATGGGCAATGAAGAAACTTAGATACTACTTTCAATCCTATAGAATTCAGGCCATGTTTAAAATGGAACCAATGAAATACCTCTACAAAGCACCCTCTATAGTGGGGAAACTTACCAAGTGGCTAGTACTACTTATAGAATTCAACATGCAATATCTAACTATGAAGGTAGTAAAAAGGAGAGCAGTAGCTAAATTTCTAGCTTTTAACCCCATTCCAAAGTCAAAAGCAATCCAACTGGACTTTCCAGATGACCTAAGTTCAACCTTCAAGATTTAAGGATGGTGCATCTACTTTGATGGAGCAGTCAATCAATTCGGTGCAGGAGTCGGTGTCATACTACAATCTCCAAAAGGTAAAGTGGTACAAATTGTTAAAAAGCTCAAGTTCAGAGTCACAAATAATGAAGCAAAATATGAGCCTTGCATACTCAAAATAGAAGCACTGATAGCTTTAGATATCACAGAAGTTGAAATCTTCGGAGACTCCATGCTAGTAATCAACCATGCCATAGAAGAGTGGGAACTAAAAGAGCTGCACTTAAAGCCTTATTTGGACCACTTGAGGCTACTCACCATGTCCTTCCAAAAATGCAGATTCATTCATCTCCCCATAAATCATAATCATATGGTAGATGCACTTACTTTCCTAGCATCAGTATGGGAAGGACCATCCAAAATGCCCATAAAGCCTTTGATTATACTTAGATTAGGACAACCTTGTCATAAAAACTACAGAATAGTGAAGATAGAAATAGAAAAACCATGGTTCTATAAACATTTGAAGATATCTAAAGGAATGAGCCTATCTTGATCAAGCAGATGAAAGAGACAAAGTAGTCATTCGATGATTAGCATCAAAGTTCACATCGCACCAAGGTGTGTTATACAAGAGAACCTCATATAGTTTACAACTCCGATTTCTAGATGAAATTGAGACTACAAGAGCAGTAGAAGAAGTACATGAGGGTGTTTTTAGTCCATATATGAATGGAGCAATCTTAGCTAAGACAAGGGTTCTTCTAGATGACGATGATGGAAGACTGCATCAAATTTGTAAAGAAATGCCATAAGTGTCAGATCCATAGGAATGTTAGCCACCTCCCCCAATAGAACTACATTATATCTCCTCTCCATGGCCGTTCTCAGCATGGGGACTAGACATAATTAGGGAAATCCACTTGATAGCCTCAAACAGACACGGGTTCATCCTAGTGGTAGTGGACTACTTTACAAAATAGGTCAAAGTTAAATCATTCACAAAGATAGGAGCCAAGCAAGTGGCTAATTTTATTAAAAGAAACTTGTTCTATCAATATGGAATCCCTCATCACATCATCTCTTGCAATGGTGTCCAATTCCAAGGGGAAGTTAGAGAGCTAGTAAGGAGTTATAAGGTGGAACATCATAAATCTTCTCTTTATCGGCCATAAACCAATAGGGTTGTCGAAGCTGCAAATAAGAACATTAAAAAGATCTTATCAAAGATTACTCAGACTTATTAAGATTGGGCAGATAGATTGCCACAAGCCTTATAGGGGTATCAAACAATAGTCAGAACTTCAACAGGAGCAACTCCTTTCTTACTAGTATATGGATCAGAAGCAGTTCTTCTAGTCGAAATAAAGATCAAGTCTCTTTGGGTAGCAATCGAATCTGAATTGCCAAAAGTACAATGGGCTCAATAGAGGCACAACAATCTCACTCTCTTAGATTGCCAAAGGCTCAAGCCTCTATTCCACACACAGTTGTATCAAGCTTGACTAGTCAAGACCTTTAACAGAAGAGTAAAACACACAAGTGTGAAAAATAAGAGATTGGGTGCTAAAGCAAGCAAGACAAAAAGTTCCAGACCCTAGAGGGAAATTCAGACGAAACTGGGAAGGCCCATACCTGGTCAAACATGTTTTATCAAAAGGAGCAATCAAGTTAATGGATTCCAAAGGCAACGAATTCTCTGAACCTGTCAATACAGACCGCTTGAAGAAGTACTATGTCTAAGGCATAAAAAAATAATCCCGCTATGTTAAAAACCTAAAAATGGTGGCTCAAGTAAAAATTAGGGAAAGAGAGAAAATACTTAACTAGAAAACTTAAGAAGGCTAGTTAAGGATAGGGGTAACCTCAAGATCAAAATTTGTATAAATGCACCTGTGCTTTTCTTAAATGATTACAGTGAAATGAGAATGGTTTCCAATTTATGTAAAATGTCTTTGAAAAGTGCAACACATTTTATCATAATGAATTGCATCAAGCATGCTTTTCATTTTCCTTCATTACATGACCATGGTTCTTACCATCCTCTATGAGCTCTCTCTTCGAGATCAACCACCATCGTCAAAGCAAAAAAAAGCCCAACTAGGTGTGAAAAGTTCTGAAAGGAGACACCCTACACAGATTAGGGAAGAAAAAGAAAACCTAGCTAATTGAGAAAAGCTCCAAAAGGAGACACTTTAGGAAAAAAAAAGGGAAAAGAGGCAGATAATAGCAAATCATCATCAATGATACGAAATAAGAAGCATATATAGTCATCATCGTACAAGCATCATACAACATGCAGGACAAATGCCCTGATACAACACCCAAAGTCCATAACCTTGGGAAAATAATACAACCAAGCAAACCACAGGCCAAAAGTCCTATGCCTAGCTCCTAAAACAACTATATCGACTATGGCTGCCATTAGAAATAAGCACTAATCTTGCTCAAGCATCCCTTGAGTCTAATCCTGATTCATCATCATTCATCGTAAAATAAAATAGCCATGACTCCAGCTCATTGATGTAGTCATGATAAACTACATGCTCCCACTCCCATTCACGACTAGCAAGATGCTACTCAACTTGTATTAAATATTGCATATCATATACTTATACATAAAACATGTGCATATAATAAACAAGTACAATAAAGAAGGCATACCCTTTGAGTGGTAGCAAACTCCAAGAAACACTATTGCGCACTCCCTGCAACAGTATACCAGTATTAACTAAAGGAGACAAGAATCTACAAAGCAAGCAAATAAGTCAACCATCACTCATTAAATAATGAAACATAAGTAAGAATAAGTGGAGAATATGAACATGGGTACCATTAGTAGGAGCAACACCTAACTGAGGAAAGCCAGGTCTAGGGAAATCAAAACTCACTACTTTACCAAGAATATTCATCCCAAGAAAAGATAAAGATGTGAACCATCAAGTCCCCAAAAGTAGTACTACCAGAAGCCATACTACTGGCATGGGCTGTTGCCTCAATAGAGAATGTGCCTTCATCCTCATCAAAATGAGATCTAGATCTTCTCCAACGTCACTGCAAATAAGTTCTCACAACTCACATCAATTACAGCTTATTACTAATAAAGTTTGCTACATACCTGCACCAAAATAGGAATAAAGGCTTACCAAATTAGAAGAAGTAACTCTCGATGACCCATGTGATGGCCTAATCCTCGAACTCGAAGGATGAGATGCATCTGCCTGAGAAGGTGGAGGTAAAGGAAAGGTCCCACTAGCTATAACATTAATTGGTTAAGGGATCAATACATTAGCATAAGGCAAATTCACACTCTCCAAGAGTCTCTCAAAGGGGAATCCCATCATAACAGTAGCAAGATCATTTTCACAAAGCTCATGACCCCAGAACATGTCATTAGGAGGAGGGATGGGAACTCTCCTTATATATGGGTCATCCTATCAATAATGGACTCACTTGCCCAAATACCACACTCTACCGATGAGGCCAAAGAGCAACACTCGTCTCTCCGTCAGTTGCCATGTAGCCACTATCTCTGTTATCTAATAAGACCTCGCCACCCAGCAATGAAGAAAAATTTGCTCAAAGGGTAAGAATAAATTAAAGTTCCCTAAGAGAGAAATAACTAGCATAGCAGGAATCAGACATAATCAGGGGATAGCTTCCCCATATGGTCCCAAGTTACCATGTAATCCTCAATCAAATCAGTAGTCTTCATGATCCAGTAAGAATAACGAGGGAAGCCATCCTCTTAGACATTCTCAATAAATGGATGAGGGAGAACCCCGAACTCATATGCCTAGATTTGTCAACATCAGAGGGTCATAAATAACAAACTAAAAGAAAAAGAATGGACAATAGAACTCCTACTCACATCTAGTTCGAACAAGCATTTATAGATCCTCAAGCCACCTCAGCATGCTTTGTCAAGGCCTAAGTATATATAAGCAAAGGCAATAGTGCCCCATTAATACCTCGGTAAGCCTTCTATATCTCTCAAGATAGACAGCAATTGTAGATCACCCATACCCGAAGGGTTTGGAAAGATAATAACACTCAAAAAATAAAACAAAAAGCAACAAGCCAGCTGCTCTCATGAGACAAGACCATCATTATACAAAGTTCGCACCGAAGAAATAAACTCCATGTAATGAGCTAGATACAGGCAACCAGACTTCACAAGTGTGACCACCCAAGTAAATCTATCATGAGGCATCTCCTTAGAATAATAGTAGAACAATCCTCCTCACTAAAAGGAATAGGCTCCCCAGAAAAGCTGAAGCTTGTGATAGCAGCAAAATCCAAAGGGGTAATAGTCATCTCCCTAATAGGCAGATGAAAAGTATGCGTCATGTCCATCCACCACTTTATCAATGCATACATGGCAATCTGACTCGATGCATATGAGTCATAAGATAATGCAGCAATGACACCATCAAAGCCCTTCCTAACAATCATTTACTTCACACACATCGGGAGACCCTGATAATACATGTCGACTCTATTGAAACTATCAGGCAACAGAGTAACTTACCTATAAGGCTAAAAATAATAGGTATGCTATTAAACATTTGCACAACTACTAAATACTAACATATATCTGTCTCTATCATTTAGCAGGATCAAAACAATAATAAAAGCTGAAAAGAAAAACATCACAACAAGCACTAGTAGACAATCATGAAAAGAAAATAAATCAAGAGCTATCAACCATCAACATTTACAATAAGGCTATTACTTGACAAATAGTTACAATAAGAGCTACAACTACAATAACCTAATATAGCAAAAAAATAGCAAAATAAATAGTAAAATATCCAACAAACAAGCTTCAAAAGATAAGGGCAAAGAAGGACCTACCTAATGACAATGATGCACCCAATCATGAGTCTCCAATCTATAAACAACATGGATCAGATCTCCCCACGAAAGCTTGGATGGCTGAGAACTCTGAGCATCAGATGTGCTAGTCCCTATAGTTGACGTCCTAACTCTAGTGGCCTCTGTAAAGTCACCCTCAACATCAACATCAATAAAAATATCCTCCACACCCTTAGGAATGTTAAGAAACTCCATTTTTCATGGAAGAAAATGGAAGTACAGAAGCAAAAAACAGAGCAAATAGCACCCGAAACATAAAAAGGTCAAGAAAAGTTGGAAAACACTTAAATAAGTTTGAACAAAGCCTCCCTAAACCTCCAAAATAGTTGTTTAAATAGGCCTAGAGGGGAGAAAGCACATGACCATGTGCCAGGTGCGTGACCACATGCATAAGCACGTGACCACGTGCCTTCCACATGCACTCCCCCCTTCCATGTGCTCTTCTGTGGTTTTATGTGCATTTCAAGACTTTGCACACTAACTTCTACAGTCCTAAACTTCCATTTGAGCATAAGAAATATGCCAAACTCATATAAAAGTACATTGATGTGGACTCCATCTATCTAAAGACATTGCACATGCATTACCTTTTTCAAAAAATTTAACACCACACAAAAGAAGAAGAGTAAGGAAAATTCACTATAAGGATATCTCTCTCCAAATCATTGAAATAACAATGTCATCACCTCATCATTACTACATCATTATTACATCATTACTAATCACTACTGAATTATAATCACATCATCACTACTACCTCATTCACATTGCTTAGAAGCACTCTTATGTTTCTTAGGAGCATTCACATTACTTAGGTGCATTTTCACATTGCTTAGAAGCACTCTCACACTTCTTAGAACCACTTTCATTTTTTAGAAGCACTCTCACATTGCTTAAAAGCACTTCCATCACTTAAAAGCATCTTCTTATTGCTTAGAAGCATCCTCACATTGCGTAGAAGCACTCTTATATTGCTTAGGAGCATTCACATTGCTTAAGACTATCTTCACACATCGTAGAAGCATCTTCTCATAGTTAAAAGAACTTTTGCCACTTAGAAGCATCCACATTGCTTAGGAGCATTCTCATTTGGTTTGTAGCATCCTCATTTTATATGACACATAAGAAAATTATAATTGCATGTTCATTCGTGTGACACCTAAGAAGGTTATAGTCACATGTTTATTTGCGTGACACCAAAGAAGGTTATAATCGCATGTTCATTTGTGTGACACCTAAGAAGGTTATAATTTCATGTTCATTCACCTCATACCTAAGAAGTTTATAGCCGCATGTTCATTCATGTGACACCTAAGAAGGTTATAGTCACATTTTCATTGCTTAATAGGATGTTCATTTGCATTGCTCCTATGAAGGTTATAATCACATGTTCATTCGTGTGACACCTAAGAAGGTCATAGTCACATGTTCATTTGCATGACACCTAAGCAGGTTATAGTCACATTTTCATTGCTTAGTAGCATCCTCATTTGCATGACACCTAAAAAGGATATAATTGCATGTTCATTTGCATAACACTTAAGAAGGTTATAATCGCATGTTCATTCGCATGACACCTAAGAAGATTATAATCGCATGTTCATTTAATGACACCTAAGAAGGTTATACTCACATGTTCATTCGCGTGACACCTAAGAAGGTTATAATCACATGTTCATTTTCTTAACACCTAAGAAGGTTATACTTGCATGTTCATTCATGTGACACCTAAGAAGGTTATAGTCATATGTTCATTTGCGTGACACTTAAGAAGGTTATAGTCATACGTTCATTCACATGACACCTAGTAAGGTTATAATCGCATGTTCATTTACGTGAAACTGAAGAAGGTTATAATCACATGTTCATTCACGTGACACCTAAGAAGGTTATAGTCACATTTTCATTACTTAATAGCATGTTCATTTACGTGACACCTAAAAAGTTATAGTTGCATCTCTCTTTGCTTAGCAGCATGTTCATTTGCATGACACCTAAGAAGATTATAGTTGCATGTTCATTTGCATGACACCTAAGAAGGTTATAATTGCATTTTCATTGCTTAATAGCATGTTCATTTTCTTGATAACTAAAAAAGTTATAGTCTCATCTCTCTTTGTTTAATAAAATCTTCATTTGCATTATGCCTATAAAGGTTATAGTCGCATAAATCCCAATGCACTTTACATGAATCAAAAGCTTGCATATGTCCCAAATAGCACCTTACATAATGACCAAGTCACAAAACAACAACAAATAAAACACAAGAACAACAGTCAAATCTTGATAAGATGTCTAAAGACAACCCATATGTAAGTACCTCTTTTCCTACTAAAACATTTTTTGCATCTTTCCATTTGCTTCACGTGTATTGACACTAGCACTAAGTGGCTATGCAACACACATGAAGTAGGGGGCAACTATCATGCCTCAAATTTGACTGTCCCCAAAAAAGGTCCAATGATGAAATGAATCCCCAAGATGACTAGAGTCTGCTTGTTCGTAACACCTTTAAAATGTGCAACCTTGAAAAAAACCTAACCAACCCCACCAGTATGTAAAATCGATCACCGAGCCATTAAGTTATGCTCCAACTTGGAAAAATATGAATTATCATAACAATGAGAGGTTTATTTCGAGATAATTCCTCTTAAAATACTTAACTTATTGGGCTAGTGCACATTTCATTAGATGGGGATCCAACTTCCTAAAAAAATGAAAATTGATTTTAACAAAACGGACTTTGAAAACACATTTGGAAGGCCCTAAAACCTTTGAAAGTGGTCTTTGAATAGTCCAACATAACCCGAGGATTAGTGCGTATTGCCAAAAAGTGCATGTAAATGCCCCTAGGCGTCATATGATAAAATTGAGGCCAAATTTGGCAAAATAGACTTTGGAAACACATCTGGAAGGCCTAAAACTCTTAGGAACCAGCCTCAGAATAGCATGCATAAACCTCAAAAGTGCACATAAAGCATCAAAGTGCGCATGGAAGCACACGCGTGAGCGCGTGGTCATGTGCTTGTGTGACCACGCGCACTTGTTGTGGCCATGAGAAAAATCCTTGATGTACATGCACCACGATGCCCCTACAAGCCTATTCTACCCAATTTTCCCTATAAATAGATCCCTTCACACCCTATTTTAGAGGGGGAGCAAGTGGAAACACACATGAACTCAAAAATTGGTCCAATTAAAGGTGTTGCAAACCCCTTTCTAGATAGTTTTTGCTCTCCCACAACCTTTCTCTTAGGTTATTAGATCCCTTTTCCACCAAACCAAGCCTCATCTTTGTTAAAGTATGCTTCAAAGGTATACAATCTAGCATCATTCTATTGTCATTTTGAACCTCTTGATGAGGAAAGCTTGGTAATCTCTCGAAGATAAAGCTTCAAAACTCACACAAGCTCAGTCGAGTCTGAGGACTATATAATTATTTTAGCATGTTTTTTTTTATCGCATTACATTTTATTTTACTGTCACTAGCATTTGAGAATACTATTGTTCTTGTGTGATGAGACTGGCAAACTTGCATGCTATGTGAATAATATATGCTTTATTATGCTTATTTCATATCATTCTGCATCCTTTATTTTTGAAATCATGAAATCACATCGTAAATACCAAATAATATGAAAAGTTCATATCCTGGAATAGAGTTATCATGGTCTTGGTCCAGTGATGACCTCATTCATCCTTTATATTATCATCATTATAGCATAAATAATCACTACAAGCATGTATGATCATCTTATTATTCATGAAATCGAGCAAGCTGTATGAATGATCTTGTTAATCTCACAGATCAATTATATCCAAATTAGATTTACTTTTCCATAATATTTTCCTTTTCATATGTATTTTATTAGAAAAGTGATATAATAATTAAATTTTTAGCTTTATTATCTTCCACTATTTGATGTACTGTGTGAATGCTATACAAATTGTCATTACCAAAACTAGGGTGTGCGGTAGCTATACATCGAATATTGTATAATGAGAAATAGTAAAAAAGTAGACGTGATCCCCCAAACCTAGAAATCTCTGCTAGGAACAATACTCATTAAGTGACCTGATGTTGACCCTTTCTTTTCTCGATTCTCTAAAAATTAGGTGATGACTCCACAAAATCAAAAGCGTCTAGTCCCCTTGAGACTAATCATTTGTCCTTATTCAATAAAGTTGTCATGTCCCTTGAAAAATGAAAAAATCCATACAATGTCCCATGAAAATGTATCACTATCCTAAAAGAGCCCAAAAGGGAGATGGTCACTCATAGTAGCTTTAATAGGGTCAGCACATACTATTAGGGTCTTCCACTATATGTGAAGTAAATGGTTATAGGAAAGGCTTTTTATAGGATTGTTAATGCGCTTTCTTATGACTTGTATGCATCGAGTCAGACTACTATGTATGCATTGATTGAGTGGTGGATGGACATGACACATACTTTTCACTTACCCATTAGAGAGATGACCATTACTCATCTAGACTTTGCTACTATCAAAGGCTTGAGCTTTTTTAGGGGCATGTTCCCTTTAGAAAGGAGAAGTGTTCTTCTGCAGTGGCGAGGAGGTGTCAAACCATAGAGTTGCTTGGGGTTCCTACCACTGTAAAGTTTGGTTGTCCATACCTCACTCATTACATTGAGTTTGCCTTCACCATGCAGACCATGTATGATGTTGATTTTGTTTCAGCGGAGCAGTTGGCTCATTGCTCCTTATTCTACTTATTGAGTGCTGTCATATTCCTGAATCCTTTGGGTATAGGTAGTTTCTGGTTGTTGCTCATCCTAAGAGACCTAGATAGCTTATCGAGGTACTGCTGAGGTATTTCCACTTTTGCCTACATGTACTCAGGTCTATATGCAACATGTCGAGGTGGCTCAAGGATTTGCGGATACTTATTTTATGTTGGATGTGAGTAAGAGTTCTTATATATGTCCTTTTGCTCTTTGTCTTTTGCTTATTTTTTCCTGATTTTTTAAGTTTTGATTTTAATAGATCTAGGCTTATGAGTTTAAGGTTCTCCCTTGTCAGACTATCGAGCATTTCTTGGAGGATGGTCTTCCTTATTATTCTAGTTGGATTAGGAAGAACACTGATTTGATTAATGATTATGTAGTGGCCCAAGACTATATGGGTAGGCTATCCCCTAGACAAGTATGCTTAATTCCTACCATGTTGGTTGTTTCATTTTTTAAAGATTCTTTATTCACTTTTTCCTTTTAAGTAGATTCTCCATCGTTAGTAGGCTATAAGGTTAGATTGGCCAATAGAGATGGTGATAGTATGACAGGTGATAGACAGACGAGTGTTGCTCTCTGGCCTTATTGGCAAGGTGTGGTATCTAGGTGAGCGAGTCCATCATTGGTGGGATGGTCTATTTATGAGGAGACTCCTTGTTCTTCTGCCTAGTGACATGTTCAGGAGTCATGAGTTTAGTGCGGATAAGCTTGCTACTACCATGATAGGACATCCTTCCGAGAGTCTCCTATAGGGTGCAGGAAATCTTTATACTGATGTATTGATCCTGTAGCTGATTGATGCTATGGCTGGTAGCACCTTTCCTCTGAGTCCACCTTAATTGGCAGATGGGGCTCATCATTTAGATTTAAGGACTGGGCCATCACGCGGATTGTCAAGAGTTGCTTCCTTATATTTGATAGGCTTTTATTCCTATCTTGTACCAGTATATAACAAACCTTATTAGTAATAAGTTGTAATTGAAATGGCTATAGGGACTTAGTTGTAATTGAAATGGCTATAGGGACTTACCTGCAGCGATTGAGATGTCTCTAAAAGAGATTAGGATCCTATTTTGAGGAGGTTGAGGGCACATTTCATATTGAGGCAATTACCCATACTAGTGGTGTGGCTTTTAGTGGTGCCATTTTTGGGGACTTTGTGGTTAGGTCATCCTTGGTTTTATTAGGGATGGACATCTTTAATGGAGGAGTGTATCTAAATTTTCCTCATCATGGCTTTCCTCAGTCATATGTTATCCATCTTGATGCCTCCTATGTTCATCCTTTATTTTACTTTATTTGCCTTTGTTTCTCCTATTTGACAACTAGTGCTTGACTTATTTACTTTTTTTAGATCCCTTTATCTTCTGGCCAATATTGGTATACTGTTAAAGGGAGTGCACAGTAGCACTTAATAGAGTTTACAAGCAATCAAAGGGTACGCCTTCTTTATTGTACCTATTTATTTATGCATGCATGTATAATATGCAATTTTCATGTAATGCAGGCTCAACATCTCTATACTAATAACAAGTGGAGCAGGAGCATATAACTTATTGTGACTATATTGATGAGCTAGAGTTATGGCTAGAATCCTTCACAATGAATGACAAGGAGCTTAGATCAGATGATGGGGATGCTTGAGTAGGATTGATGCTTGCTTTTGATGGTAGCCATAGCCAATGTAGTTGTTTTAGGAGCTAAATGTAGGGCTTTTTGGCTTATGGTTGCTTTGTTGTATTATTTTCCTGAGGTTATGGACTCTAGTATTATATCTGAGCATTTTTCCCATATGTGTTGTATGATATATGTATAATGATAACTATAGTATATATGCTTCTTACCATTGCTATGCCTGGTGATGTTTGCCATTGCTATTGTTTGCCTCTTTTAATTTTCCCTCTTTTGCCTAAGACATCTCCTTTTGGAACGTTTCACGCTTAGTTGGGTTTTTTTCCCTCTTTTACCTAAGGTGTCTCCTTTTAGAGCTCTTCACACCTAGCTGGGCTTTATTTTTTAAGGCTTCGATGATAGTGGCTGATCTTGAGGATAGAGTTTAAAGAAGATAACAAGAACTGTGGTAGTGTAATGAAAGAAAATGCAAAGCATTTTGATCCAATTCATGATGATAAAATGCGTTGCACTTTTTCAAAGAAATTTTGTATAAATTGGCAATCATTCTCATTTCACCAAAATCATTTAAGAATGACATAGATGCATTTATACAAATTTTGAATTTGAGGTTATCCTTAACTAGCCTTCTCAGGTTTTCTAGTTAAGTATTTTCTTTTTTTCCCTAATTTTTGCCTAGGTTGCCCATGCAGGGTTTTCAACCTAGTGGGAAGTCCTTAATTTTTTCCTGAGTAGCTATTTTTAAGGTTTTTAACTCAACAGGTGTTTTTTACCCTAAATGTAGTACTTCTTAAAGTGGTCTATATTGATGGGTTCAAAGAATTTATTGCCTTTAGAATCCATTAGCTTTACTGCTCCTTTTGATAAGACATGTTGGACCATGTATGGGCCTTTCGAGTTAGGTTTAAATTTCCCTCTTGCTTTAACACCCAATCTCTTGCTTTCCCACTCTTATGTTTTAGCTTTATACAACTGTGTGTGGCATATAACCTTGAGCCTTCAACTATCTAAGATAGTGAGATTATCATGCCTCTACTGGGCCTATTGTACTTCTGACAATTCATATTTGATTGCTACCCAAAGAGACTTGATTTTTATTTTAATTGGAAGTACTGCTTCTAACCCGTATGCTAGTAAGAAAAGAGTTGCTTCAGTTGAAGTTTTGACTGTTATTTTGTACCCTGATAAGGCATATAGCAATCTATCTACCCACTCTTAGTAAGTTTGAGTCATCTTTGACAACATCTTTTTGATGTTCTTATTTGCCACTTTGATGACCCCATTTGCTTGTGGTCAGTAAGGAGAAGATTTATGATGTTCCACCTTATAACTCCTTAGTAGTTCTTTAACTTCCCTTTAGGATTGAACACTGTTATCAGAGATGATGTGATGGGGGATCCTATATTGACAGAATAGATTTCTTTTAATGAACATAGACACTTGCTTGGCTCCTATCCTTGTGAATGATTCTACTTCAACCCATTTTGTGAAGTAATCCGCTGCCACTAAGATGAACCTGTGTCTGTTTGAGGATGTCAAGTGGATTTCCCCAATTATGTCTAGTCCCTATGCTAAGAAAGGCTATGGAGAGGAGATGCAGTGTAATTCTATTATGGGAAGGTGGCTAACATTCATGTGGATTTGACACTTGTGGCATTCCCTCATAAATTTGATATAGTCTTCCATCATCATCATTTAAAAGAACCCTTGTTTGATTAGCTTCTTATCTAGGATTGTTCCATTCATGTGTGGACCACAAACACCTTTGTGTACCTCTTCTATTGCTATTATAATTTTAGTTTCATCTAGACATTAGAGTTGTAACCTATATAAAGTTCTTCTATATAACACACCTTGGTATGATGTGAATTTTGATGCTAATCATTGGATGACTGCCTTATCTTTTTCACTTGCTTGATCAGGATAGGCTCATTTCTTCATATATCTCTGGATGTCATAGAACTAAGGTTTTTTAGTTGTTTCTATCTTTGTTATTCTATAATTCTTATGATAGGGTTATCCTAATCTGAATAGGATTAAAGGCTTTATAGGCATTTTGGATGGTCCTTCCCACATTGATGCTAGGGAAGCAAGTGCATCTGCCATCTAATTTTGGTTCCTAGGGAGATGAATGAATCTGCACTTTTGAAAGGACATGGTGAGCAACTTCAAGTGATCCAGGTAAGGTTTAAAGTGCTGCTCTTTTAATTCCCACTCCTATATGGCATAATTGATTACTAGCATGGAATCTTCAAAGATTTTGACTTTTATAATGTGTAGGGCTATCAGTGCTTCTATTTTGAGTGTGCACATGCTTCATATTCTGCTTACTTCATTATTTATGACATTAACTCGAGTTTTTTGGAATTGTAATATGACATTGACTCTTGCACTGAACTGATTAACTACTCCATTAAAATGCATCTGCCATCTTTGAATCTTGGTGGCTGAACTGAAGTCATTTAGGAAGTCTAGCTGGATTTCTTCTAAGTCTGGAATGGGGTTGAGAGCTAGAAATCCAGCCACTACTCTTCCCCTTACTATCTTCTTAGTTAGGTATTGCACATCGAATTTTGTCAAAAGCATGAGCCACTTAGCAAGTTTTCCCATAAGGGAGGGAGCTTTGTAGAGGTACTTCATTGGATCCATTTTAGATATAGCCTGAATTATATAGTACTAAAAGTAATGTCTAAGTTTCTTCATTGCCCATACCATTACCAGACATATTTGCTTGACTTAGCTGTACTCATATGGCAATATCTTCTTACTTAAGTAGTAGACTACGTATTCTACTTTCATTTCTCCCTCTTAGGCTAATATTGTGTAAACACCCAATTTCGGGATAATAAAATATGGAATTGACAAAGGACTCTAATGATGAAAATGTTAAATAGGTCTTCAATGCTTAATTTTTGAAACTTTAGAGGTCTGATTGTATTTTTCAAAGAAAGAATTTAATGTTTTCAAGGACTCAATTATAATGCTTTTTAAGGACGTAATTGAAAATTTTAAATTCTTTCAAGAGTCTTTTTGTAATTAAAGTTAAAAAATTGGAATTGTGTAATTCCGATCAAAATTACACAATTCTGGTTGAAATTAGACCCATTTTGTCGGATTTTTAGATTTTTTAGAAAATAAAAAATGCTTTTTTTGAATCCTGATTGGTCGAAGGATTTTTCTTAAAATTATTTTGGTATTTATTTGGTTTTTTAAGAGAATAAAGCCCTAGTTTGAAATATGGACTTTTCACGTTATTGATATTTATGGCATGATTTCACATTTTAAAACTAGAGAATGCAAAATGATGACATGAGATGAACAAAAATAGAGTCTAAATTATCCACATAGTATGCAAATTGCTAGTCTCATCATGCAAGCATAATAATATTCATAAATGCTAGCAACAATAACATAAAATGTAGTATGATAAAATAAACATGCTAAAATTATTGTATGGTCCTCATCTTCGATTGAGCTTGTATGGGTTTTGAAGCTTTAGCTTCGAGGGATTATCAAGCTTTCCTCATTTAGAGGTTCAAAATGACATGCAAAATGATGCTAGTTTGTATACCTTTGAAGCATGCTTTAACAAAGATGGGTCTAGGTTTAGTGGAAGGGAGACCTAATAACCTAAGAAAATCATAATTGGAGACCTAAAACTGTCTAGAAGTGGGTTTCCAGCGCATTCAAGTGGAAAGATTTTTGAGTCTATGTGTGTGTTTCCTCCTACTCCCCCCTCCTAAATGGGGTGTGGAGACACCTAATTATAGTGATAAAATGTGAGGAAGAGGGGGGGTATAAGTGTGGTCACACGCGTGTCCCTAGGAAAGAGTGCATGGCCACACGAAGTGCACATGATTACGTATTGTGCGTGGCCATGCATGCTTGCGCATGGTGACATGCACTTTCATGCTTTACACATTCAATTTGGGGCTTTTTCGTGCTATTCGGAGGTTGGTTCCTAGGGTTTTTGGGCCTTTTATATGTGTTTCCTAAGTCCATTTTGTCTAATTCGGCCTCAATTTTAACACATGACACTTAAGGGTGTATACACGCACTTCTAAGCAACATGTGCTAATTCTTAATTTATTTTCGAATATTTTGGGACCACTTTCAAATGATTTAGAGTCTTTCAGATGCATTCTCAAAGTATGTTTTTTTTGAATTGGCTTTAATGTTAGAGCATGAAACCTAGGGGTATTTATGTCTACAAGCGCACTTCTAGGCGACATGCGCTAATCCTCAGGTTGTTTTGGACTATTTCAGGACCACTTCTGAAGCTTTTGGAGCCTTTTAGATGTTTTATTTAAGTATGTTTTATCAAAATCAATTTTCTTGTTTTCATGAATTTAGGTCCCGGTTTGATGAAATAAATAATGGCTTAATAAGCTGCATGTTCCAATAGAAGATTCTTGAAATAAGCCTCTTATTATTTTTATAATTTGTATTCCATAAGATTGGAGTGCAGTAATGGCTTGGTGATCGATTTCGCACACTGGTGGGATCAGTTAGGGTTTTAGGGTTGCACAGTTTAGGGGTGTTATGAATGAGCACACTCTAGTCTTTTTGAAGATTCATTTCCTTATTGGACCTTTTTGGGTATAGTCAAATTTGAGGTATGATAGTATATATCTTAAAATAGAAATCATAAGTCTTTAAAGCATTCAAGACATGTAAAGCTACTATGGAGAATGATAGTGGTCGGAAGATTAAAGCATTGAGATTAGATCGAGAAGGAGAATTCAATTAAAAGAAATTCCAAGATTTATTTGCAACAAATGGAATTTGGCATTTTCTCACTATTTTGAGATCTCCATAATAAAATGGCATTGCAAAAAGAAAAAATAGAACTATCCTTGATATGGCATGAAGCATGCTCAAAAGTAAACATTTACCGAAAGAATTTTGGGCTGAAGCGCCTAAGAGTGAGTGGTCACAAAAGAGATATGATCATCTAGTATCTCTATATAAGAAGAGGATGAATGCTTTATTTCACACTTAGATACATTAGAGGAGGATAGCAAGGTCGTTCAACAAGAAAGTAAGGCCAGGGAAAATAAGAGCTGGGGACATGGTGTTAAAACAGTCTAGAGCAATGGTGTTCAATCCAAGAGGAAAATTCAAACCGAATTAGGAAGGACCATACTTAGTCAAGTTAGTTCTGCCAAAGGGAGCTGCCAAGATATCTGATATTGAAGGGAATGAGTTCATAGGGCCTGTTAATCTAGATCGCCTCAAAAAATACTACCTGTAAAAATGAATAAAAGTAGTATAAATAAAATAAAGTCTGCTAACTAGAATACCTAAAAAGGCTAGTTAGGCAAACATTAGGATATTTTTGATGTTCAAAAAACCTCTAAAGGGCTAGTAGGAAAAAATTAGGGAATAAATAAAAGAAAAAGGTCCTAATGATTAGAAAACCAATAAAGGGCTAGTCAGACAAAAGTTAGGGAAATAAAATATGAACAAAAAATATTGAGTTAGAAAATTCGAAAGGGCTAGCAAATAATAAGGAATATATCATGTCATATAGTAAATGTACTCATTTTAGTCCTAATCAATGAATCTTATTGAAATTGAACTTTGTTGTAACATTGCATGTTCTATCTTATTTATAATACATAAGTACTATAAAGGAAAATAAAAAAAATAAAAGCTTCAAATCAACTCTATAGGACCATTTCACTTTAGTGGTGTCTCTGTTTCTTCTTCTTATGAGATTCATCATTTAGGTGGCTCTGTAACTTGTATCATGACACAAGTCTTGTAGCTATCATCAGTAGCTTTATCAGTATTCAAAGATATATTGTGCTTAAGGGTATTATGAGGCCATAAGTCCCTGACCTTACCTAAAAAATCCTGTATGAGAGGAAAGCCCTCGTCAGTTGGAACAGTAATAATAAATTATGGGTAGCCATACTAATGACAAAGGTGTAAATGGGAAATGAAAGTTAAGAAGTGCATCCCTGGGATGGGAACATAGTAATCATATAAGTCAAGAGTCATAAACTCTAGTCTCCACCAAGGGTAGACCCATGCAATTTCAATGTCTATGATACCCTTCATCCAAGCAATCAAATGGTCTATAGTGTGCTTGTCTTTCATCTTCAAGGGTTAAGACTACAACTGATGAGGCTAAAATGGTAGGAGCAACAAGCAAAATCAATTTCTTTTGCAACTAGATTTGAAAAGTAAAAATAAGAAGCCTACTAAGTTGAAACACGAAAGGGCGACTTAGGCAAAAGTTAAGGCAGGCCTGCTAAGCTAAAAACCCAAAAGGGTAGCTTAGGCAAAAGTTAAGGCAAAAAAAATTCACTTAGGACTATCTATTCATCTAAGTCTAATTTTAAAAAAGGGAAATTTAAAATATGTTAGTGTAAGAAGGCGGTCTGACATAACTACAAATCAGAAATGAAGATAGCCTGGAATTAGTCATCTCGGGCTCCACTATCAAGCCATAGGCTATATCCTCTGCTAGGGTCATCATAATGATAAGTATTTGGAGGTCTAATATATGAAGTACCAATGCTGTAGTGGTCCATGCCTAAGTCCGCAAGCCGCTAACGAAGCACCTCATTCTCCCACTCCAGATCCCTAGAATAACTTTGCACATATAGGAAATATGCATTATATCATATGCATTCCATGCATACCATGCATACATTTACATTGTATATGCTTACCCATCAACTATTTATGACCTGTATAGTAAATAACTTATGAGAAGAGGCAAAACTGTGTAAATATTTTGCTTGTGTTTGGGGGACCTATTTTATAAAGTTATACTAACATCAATACCAAGTGTACAAGTAATACAAGAAATAAGTTAGACAAATTCATATGAGAAGTATCCGCCAGATAAAAACTAAGAAGCTGAGTATTGCTAAAGGGCATATACTGCTCAACTAGAGCTTGAACAGTAAGAGCCCAATAAAGCATGGACTTGTCCAAAAGAGAGACATCGCCAAGGATAGCACCAATAAAAGCCCCCTTATGACTAGTCCTAACGTGCAGAGTATAGCGTGTATGACTAGGTTTGGGCTTAGATCTCTCAATATCAGGAGCAATCTTAGTCCTCTAAGTAGTCTTTATCTCTTCCCTCATCACCTCAGTGGTATGGGAACCAATCTCCTCAAACTATGAAAAAGAATGAGTAATTTATGGGATCTAAAAGAATAAATGAAATGATCAGAAGTTACCTTAGCCTGGTCAATATGAACTTCTCCAAGAGGTTCTCATGGATGAATTACTAGTAATGGCGAGATTGCTCAAGAAAAATCATGGCATCATATCCCTATAATGCCTTTCTCAACTCTGAACCCATCAAATGAGAACTGGATAACATCAAAATAGGAATATCAGAGGGAATACGACATCAGGAAGATTTAGAATGATATCGATACACCCGTTCTCCCAAATACCAAATCCAGTATCCATAACTAGGGAGCTGAATCCTCATGCCATCGAGTCATACTACATTAGCCATAAAATCATATCTCTAGACGTCATCAGTTCCCTCTAGCCAATTGGAATTAATTTGTAAATTATGTTAATTAAGTTTAACTTGCATTAAATTATGAAATACTAATGATTATGTTTTCCTCCTAGGTGCCACTCGACAATGTTTAGCTAATCATGGTAAGTTTGTATAGTGTTTTTGATGCTCACTAGATGGGAGGAGTCCCATCTTTGCATCAGAGGGAGCCTCCTATTACAACTAATAGCCTCAAAGCCAAAAATTAACCCAATCTCTAGACTCCAAATTTGGAAAGAGGAAATAAGTAAAAAAAAAGGATGATATACATGTAAAGCATGCCAAAAGCCATACATGGTGACAACACCTTTATAGACAGTGTCTAGTTTGTAACACATATAAGCCAACATAGCATATCCCTAGTTAAGTGTGACAACTTGGTCCAAGTCTCGAAGAGGGCTAAGAAGGGCAATGTTGACCTTATGACCAGCCTCATAGAAGAGGGTCGTACCAAGCAATATCATAAGGAGACACCTCACCTTATGGGAAATCTCACAAGGAGTGGTGGTAGGAAGATGTCAAAATCCCTCTATTAATGATGAAAGAAGAACATTCTTCCAATTCGTCCATGTCGAAGCGAACCCAATCAAATTTTGTACATACTAACTCCACGCATGCTTAAGGAGACTGCAGTAGCTAATATCAAAGGAAATAGAAGTCCCCCTAAAGGCAATCTTGGTTATCACAAAAAAACTCATGGGAGAAATAGTCAACTTACTTGGAACATATAGGTGGTGTCCATTGACCGCTCAATCAATGCGAATAAACAATGGCGATTGAACCTCCCTCAAGCTATCAGAAGCCTAGCAATAAATTGTCTAAACTCGGAGACCCATACTAGCTATGCCACATTCTCCGGTAGCTCGTGAAATAATTCACGAGCTTTGTGAAAACAGCCTGTGAATTTCATCGGTCATTGGAAGAATTTCAAGGATAGAAATAATAATAATTAATTAAATGATTAAAAAATTTAAAAAAAATTAAATTTTTGGATTGGCAAAGTTGGATGCTGATCGGCATTGCACAAATGTTGACTAATTTCTAGACTTCTAACTTGGATTTTCAGACCTTCGGTTGGCCATTCAACTAAAATCCTATTTTCCTAAGTTAAATTTAAAAATTTCATGCATTTTTTGAGTGATTTTTAATCTAATTTCAATAATATACATACTAATTTGCATTCTAAAATTAATTTTAATTACTAACAATATGAATAAATTTTTGTAGAAATAAATATAAATGCGGAAGTGTTACTTTATTGCCCACATCTGTGTACTTATGAAGGTGAAGGTGAGTCAAAGGAAGCATAGTAGAACCCTCTCGAAGTCCAAGGTTATTCTGAGGAAAATTGAGAGGAGCAATGGTTAGGTCAACTAGAATCTCTGCTCCTCTGTGTAGCCTGTGTTATGGGTCAGCCATAGGATCTGCATGATCATGAATCGTACTTCGGAGGAGCAAGAAATCAAAAAAAGAAAATCAAAGGAAAAAAAAGAAAAAATGGAGAGGGAAATGGAAGAATAGCATCAAAAAATAAGGAGGGAAGCTTCTTATTAATGAAAAATATCCATTTTGGTCCTTTGACTATGCCTGCATTCAAAATCAAGTTTTTTTTTTACAATTTCATCCATAATTGCATCTTGATTAGGATTTAATTCCTAATTAATTCATTTAACTCATGTCATCAATTAATGAGCTATTATTAATTGCGTATGTATTTAAATTTTGAATTTTTTTGTCAAGTATATAATGCATAATATAATTATAGAATTCATTTTTTGCATTTTACATGCATTATCATTTTTATCAAGGACTTTAAATATGTTTTCTTATATGCTACACAATAGTTGTAACAGAAATTTCATATTATTTTATTATGCACTGCCTAGTAGTCATAACATGAATTTCAAATTCAATATGTTATATACTATAAGTAGTTATAATATGAATTTTCAAATCTTTTGATCTATTAGACACTACACAGTAGTTATAGTATCATTGACAGATGTTCCACAATGAACTATTGCACATTTTTCAAATCATAAATCACTAAACGTCCCACAAGGAATATAGTGCTAGATTATTTCACACATTGCTAGACATTCCATAGGAACTATAGTATGTTTTCTATAAATTGTTAAACGTCCCATAGGGAATATAGTGAGAATCATTGCATATATTTTGTTAAACATCTCATGGGGAATATAACGAAATCCATTGTCATTAGACATCCCAAAGGGATTATAGTGTAGTTCAACAGACACTGCACAGTAGTTATAGTATTATTGCTAGACGTTCCATAGGAACTATAGCATGTTTTTAAATCACGAGTAGCTAGACGTCCCACAAGAAATTGAGTGAAATCCATAAGTTTCACTGGACATTTAATAGGAGATATAGTGAAACATATTAAACATAGCTTCTTCCTTAAAATTGCACAGCAATTTAAGCATCAACATGTCAATTAGGATTCAATGAAGTACCCTACTTCTTTCTTTTGAAGTTGTGTGCCACTATTGTTTTATCGCAATTTGTCAAGAAAATAATGATAAAGGGGAGCAATTGTAAGCACCCAATTTTGGGATGTAATTGTGCATGTGTGCAATAAAAACCCCTATAATGAAAATCTAATCAATAATTGATCTCTAGTGTCGAATTTTGTGATTTGAAGGACTAAATTGCTACATTTTATGGATTTAATTGAAAAATTAATTTTTTAGGGATTTGATTGCAAAAATTAGAAACTTTTAAGGACCTTTTTTGAAATTTAATTAAAAAAATAATGATCGGTCAACATTTAATGCTGACTAGCATTATGTAATGTGGACCGACATTACATGATGCCAACAGGCATTGTGTAATGTTGACCAACATTACATAATGTTGATTAGCATTGTGTATTGTTGGCATTACATAATGCTGACCAGCATTACACAGTGCCAGTTGGCATTAAGTAATGCCAATCGACATTATAGAATGAAAATTGACATTCCAGAGTGCTGGTTTTGCTAAAAATTATTTTCTATACTGAAAATTGATTTTTTTGTCATTTCTTAATTTTTTTCATTGGTCTAGGACACTACATGTCCTTACGTGTGTAAGTCTTTGATTTTTTTCAAAACTCCATTATATATCTTTTTATTTTGATTTTGAAAGTTAAAAAAAAAATCCAAAATCCTGAGACTTCTCCCGCTCCCGATATCACGCAACTTCCTTGCTTACTGGTTGGAGGTTGCTAGGCCACGCTTTAAAAGCAGAGAGGCAGAGTTTATGAAAAGGGATGAAAAAAGAGCTACAAAAAACCCTGGTTATTTTCTTTACTGTGTAGAAAACCACACACCTTAGATCTTTATTTTTCATTTTCGAAACCTTTGGGAAATCAACAAAATACATGCTTTACTTTTAAAGTCGAGAAAATAAAGAAAAAACAACAGAGTTAATATCAAAATGGTAACAATCCCAATCTAAGGGGAATTTAAATAGCATTTGCACAACATCTCCTACTCTTCTTCTGTTCATTTTTTTTATTTTGATTTGATTTCTTTGTTTTATTTATTGATTGAGTAGTTACTGATTAACTTTTTTATTTTTTTTTAATTTTTGATTGGTGTCCTTTGGTGCTCTAGACATGAGTTTGGTAATGTGAGATTTTGGTAGTGGCTACAATGAAGAATCCATGGGATGCCATGGACTAAATTTTATGAAATCCTTATAAAATTTAGAGTTAATTATTTTTTACAGCATTTTGTTCATTACTTTTACTGGGTTGTAATTAATTTTCTTTAATTTTTTGCATTATAGTTTGTATTAGCCCTAATAGCGGGAAATTAGTGTAATTTTAATTCTCTACACTAAAAATTGATTAGTAACCTAGGCTTAATTTTGTAAAATTCAATTAAAATCTATGATGGCAGTAGATTAATTTTAGGGTTACATGAAATTAAATTAGGGTTTCTTAGAAAAATCATGTAAAATTATTGTTTTGATTTATATTTAGTGTGTTTGTTGAATTGGATTTTGTTTTTTATTTTTATGTCTTTTAGGCCCTAAGCCCATAATAGGTTCTAACCCATTTAATAACTAGGTTTAAAATTGGTTTTTAGGTTTTAATTTATTTAAAATTAATTTAGGCCCATTTAGGTTAATTAGATTTAGGCCCACTTTTAATTAATAAAATTAACTTAGACTTTAATTGAGTCCACTAATGTGTTTTTAATTAATAAAATTAACCTAGACTTTAATTGAGTCCACTAATGTGTTTTTATTTCATTTTAAAATTAATCAGACCTTAGGCCTATTTTTAGTTAATTAAAATTAATTTAGGTTTAGCATAGCCCATTAATTTCATTTCTTTTAAAATAAATAGACTTAGGGTATGTATTGTTTAGTTAAAATTAAGTTAAACTTAGGCTCACTTAATAATCTAATTTCTTCTTTAAAATTTGTAGACAATAGGCCCATATCCTTAGTTAATTAAAAAAAGTAGATTTAGGCTCACTAATTCAATGTAGGCCCATCTTTTGCCCATTTTACTTGTAAATAAAATATGTAGAATTAGCTAACTTTAATTAATAAAATTAAATATAGCTTAGACATAGGGACGCTGCCTTTTGTATATGTTTTTTCCATGTAATTTTATGACTTGTTGCCATTGGGTTAAATGGATGTTTAATTAAGGTTTAAATAAAATTGCTTGTAATTAAAGAATAAGATAATAATTCAAAAAGTAATTCTAAAGGAACACAAGACTAATAGAAGTTAGTATTCCATTCCCAGAATCTCGTTCCCAGAATCTCCTTGTTGTAGAGCTAGCTTTCTTTTAGAGAATTGAGTACCACTATTTCTATTTATCCTAGTTATTACCTTGGGTGGCTGTTAGTGATATGCATTAGGTCAATTATGTATGACCATGTTTTGACTTTATCATTTTATTTAATAAAGAGGCATTTTTCATTATCATTTTGTGTTATGATAATTACTTGAATAGTCAATTCTCACTAAGGTCATCAAATATATGACTTGATAGTAAAACCCTTAGATTAAATATGAGTTATATTCAAATTATCCATAGTCATAAAAATATGTTATGGCTAGTATAATGTTGATTGATGATTATGTTTTACTGATCATGAATATGAGATATTAAGTCAACTCATAGGTACTTATTTGGGAAATAATGTATTGGATTGACCCATCGTGAGAATACTACATAGATAATTGTCACAAGTAATTCTCATCATAATAATATTTATTTAGTCCTTTAACCTTGAAATCATCATGAATTTCTACATAATTATTATATATTTTGACACAATCTAACATTGTCTTTAACAGGATGATTAAATAGACTATTATTGGATATGAAATGAGTTATATGAGGAATGTGAGTGACTAAGAAGGAATTTGTTCCTCATTTAATCTGAGTAAGATATCTATGGACCCCTTGATAAGATAGATTGAGGAAAATGCATGGCCATGCTAAAGTGAATTGATAAAGAGTTATAATTCTCAGTCTACTTAGAGTTAAGAATTAATATGATTGAATTATATAAGGATGACAGAAACTATGCCTTATATTCAATCAAAATATCATGCGATAAAGGGATTACAATATTTATTATTAACTTCACATGAGTTGGGTAGTCATAATGTCTTGCTAGAGGCCACTTATGACTTGTAGGCCTAAATAGATATTTAAGGCCCACTGTCAACATCATGTGAACCTATAGGGTCACACATTTAGAACATGCCTAAAAACATATATGGGTTTGAGAAGCCCAAATATGCTTTGTGGAAATAAATAAATAGTTTATTTATTTATTTAAGGTAAAGGTTATTATAAATAAATAGAATATTATTTCCAATTTAATTTTAAATAAAATAATAATAATAATAATTGTGAAATTACCAAAAAGTTATTTTGATAAATGAAACCCTAATTAGAGGTCTATAAATATGTTATATTCTCTAGGGTTTCACTAACTCAATCATCAGCCACCACTTGTAATTCATTTTTCTCCTCTTAGAAAAAAAACATAAAGTGTTTTGTTCTTAATTTATAAGAAATCAAGAGAAGTTCTAGCACACAAAGTTTTTGTTTTAATCAAGGGCTGTTCGTGTGGATGCTTATGGAGGATGTATTCTTTTGGAGACATCTTGATCCGAATTACCAAAATCAAAAGCTCGAGGTAAGGTATCACCAAAGTGAACCTCCTCTCTGCCTTCTAATAGTCTTGCCTCTTCTACATTTATGGTAAGATTTGAAAACCTTAGTTTTAAATTAATTAATTGAATTACGTGGATGTGAGTTAGGGTTTGTGATTAAAATTTTTAATTTCTATTGCATTTTTGAATCATGAATCCCAACAGTGGTGACTCCTTATCTCCACACTATGTCTTTGTGATATAGTAGTGTGTTCCCTAGGGCCCTGAGCCCAAACAGTGTTGTGGTTGCTAAAATCTTAGACATGCACTAAACCTCACCATCTACAAGGACCCCTACCTTTGTAAATAGAATAAGAACCTCATCCTCAACTTGAAGTAGCGAATGGTCATGGTTTTTATGTCTCTTTAGCTAGATGTGTTGTTGGTATTTGAATATCTTTAGAGGAGAGCTCATCATTTATATTTTGTTCTTCGCTTAATAAAATACCAAAAAATTCATCAAAGGTAATATCATTAGGTCTACTTTCAAGTGACCGATTGAATGGTCGATATAACGGTCCTAAGCCATTTGTAATGACATGAACAAGATCCTTATCTGGGAAAAGATGGGGCAAGGTTTGTAATTGATTGAAGATTGACTTGGAATGCTGAACATATTCAATGATGGACTAATTCTATTTCTCGAGTTTATAAAATTGAGATTTGAGATTTTGCACTTAAGCTTTGGAGGCAGCAGCATAGGTGTTTTCCAATTTCGTCCAAGCTTCATAGGCGGTAGATGAACCAATAACTTGCAAGTCCTAATTTTTAAACATAAAGCTAATGATCCAACTTAAAACGAGTTGATCTTAGCCAAACCAGTTGTGTCAAGTGGTATTTTGTTAATCGTTGATGAGTTTGAGAGGTAGTTGTATGCTTCCATCAATGTATTTGTTAAGATCATAGCTATAAAGTAAGGGATATAGTTGAGTTTTCCACAGTAAATAATTTATGGAATTTAGTTTAATAGGTAGCAGATGATCAATATTGAGAGGTGTAGGTGTGGGTGATGGTGAGTTGGAATTCATTGGTTGAATAGATGTAGTGCTATTAGAAGAAGAAGAAGAAGATAATATTAAAAAAAAAGAACTTGGGCTATTAGGCCATCAACAGCTCTGATACCATGTAAATGAATAATGGTGAGCAATTAAACTTGACCTCTATATTGATGTTTTGGTTATACTTATATAAGAATAGCATGAGGTAAGTATATCATAACCACAAGATAAATACAAGAAAACCACAAGCTATTACAATAGTATAAGCAATGTAAATAATAAGATGTGGATAGTAGAGTTTTATCCTTATAATTTCTATCTTATCAATTTGTTGGTTAGTATATTTGAAATAGTCCTTTACAATGTTAGCTCGTATATTTCTTAGCACTTGAAAATCCCCTCTTCATCCTTATGTTGACTTTTCGTACAATTCAATTTTTTTAACTCATCATCACTAAAACACTTTCCTCATTAATCACAATAATGTAGAATCTTAATTCTTGACATTTGTGATCCTTTGGTGGGTTTTAGAGACAAAGTAATGCTTTGAAGGAGTTTTATATAGTTATCAAGTGTAGGGTAGAAATATTTAATATGTAATTTTGTGAAAATGAAATTTATTAATAAAATGTTTTATTCCTCTAGTTTATCCAATCTTTCTTACATCAAAACTTAATTCACATGTTTTTGGAATTAAGTTCTAGATTACAGCATGGTAGGATAAGTATTAGAACATATCAATCCAATTTCAATTTTGATTATTGAAATTGTAACAAACTTGATTGAGAACAATGAAAGAATATATATATATATATATATATATATATATATATATATATATATATATGAGAGAGAGAATAATGACATAAAGAAAAAAATTGAAATATTCACTTAGTTACAAGATTTTATTGAAAGAATAAAACTATTTCATATTATATAGTTCACTTAAAAGTGATATGTATTTGCCAACAAAAGAGTAGTCAAGTGAACATTTCTTTTTAAGTGCATTTTAAAGTATAAAATTTGAATCGTACAGTTGTCGATTTAAAGGAGAATTTAATATATTGTGCAGCCCATGCTTAGAATATACAACATCTCTATTAAAAAAATTATTATGTATCTAAATATTTTAAAAATTTTAATGAAAAGTATAATTCTACACCAATAATTTCAAGATGGAAATTAATCTCAAATGGACGTGGTTTTTATCACATTCAACTTTCATCTAAGGATGACAAAAATCAATTTTTAAGTAGGGGCTAGTTACCGCTCAAACCAATTATTCTTTGGCTGCAGCATTGGTCTCTAGATTTTAACCCTTTATAATAGAAATCTTCCATAACACAAGTCTATGAACATATCTGTTGAGTTTTATGATCCATAATGCAGGGGAAAATAAAAACTTTTAACCATAAAACCCATAACCTAGATCTATGTAATTTGAATTAGATCGATTGAGAGGATTTTCCAAAACTCACCAAGACGATTTCTAGGCAAGAATTTTGGAAGGAAGAGAGGGGGTTCACACTGATGATACCATACCTCGAGCTTTTTGTATCTTATTATCAGATTAAGATGTCACCAAAGGATCATGTCCTCCACAGTATCCACACAAACAAGATGATCCAAAACAAAGTAGGTCTGCTGGAACCTCTGTTATCTCACAACATGTTTTCTCTCTATGTCTTTTCTTTTCATAAAAGTAGTGTTAGAAGAATAAGGAGAAAGGGTGTCTTAGCCTTAAACATAAACCCTAGAGAATTAGATGTATTTTTAGAAATCCTTTCTAGGGTTTCATACATCTCTACTTGCCAAAACAGTTTTGGTAAGTTTAAACTTCTCTTTCTATTTTGATTCTAATTCTAAATTAGGATCCTTTTGTATTTATTTTATATAACTCTTATCTTAAATAAATTAGGAACTAAATAAATACTAATATATATATATTTACTTACTAATTTAATATTACATAGAGACAATTATTAGGCTTATTATACAAAGTCTACTTTGGATTTTTTTTAAGTGTACAACCCTATAGGTTCACCTAACATTGGCAGTGGGCCTAAAATTCCCATTTTAGCCTATAAGTCATAATTGGTTTCTAGCAAGACATTATGACTATCCAAGTTGTGTGAAGTCTGATAATCTGATATAACCTAATACACAGCATGTACTATAATCCTTTTTTCACATGACATCCTGATTGAACATAAGGTATGGATTATGTCATACTTATATTGTTCAATCGTATTGTTTCTCAATCCTAAGTAGACTAACATTGATAACTCTTATCATTCTTGCATGGCCATGCATTTCTCTTCAGTTTATCTCATTGAGGGGCCCAACATATATCTTCTCAAAATAACTAAGGGAAAAATTCCATCTTAACCACTCACATTCCTTATATGACTCATTCGATATCCAATCATAATCTATTTTACCATTCAGTTAAAGTATGGTGTAAGGATTTGTCAAAATACAAAACTTATCATGTAGAAAACCATGGTGATCTCAGGTCGTAGGACTCAAATAATACTATTATGATGAGAATTACTTATGACAATAATCCATGTGGTATTCTCACTAGGGAAGTCCTTATTTTCTTTTACTAATTTTAATAGTTTTATCATTAAGTACAATGCCATAGATAAGTGTGGGGGAGGATGCCAAATTTTAGGATTATGTTTTTATGTTTATGGGTTTATGTTTGTGTGTTTTATTTATTTTGGCATACTTATTAGTTAAATTAAGTGATGAAAGTGATAAATGCATTATTTTGAGCACTCAATGTGTTAGAATTAGGTGTTATTCTAGTTGCATTTGTAATCTTTTGTTAAGCTTTTCTTTAGTTTAAGTGTTTTTGTGTCGTATGATTTGAGTTATGTTCATTTTTAGTATTTTGGTTTACCTTTGGTTGTTTTATGCATTTTAGTGTTCAAAGAACAATGATGGAATGAGGCATAAGACTTCTAAAGGCTATGGAAGTGTCCAAAGAGCATTTAAGGAATAATCTAGTAAGTTTGAGGCTCAAAAGAGGCATATGGCTATGTGCATAATTGCACATGGCCATGCTTGATTGAAGGATGGACACTCAACCATATGTACCCATGCATATAGCCATGCCTAATTGAAGAATTCTTATGGAGACTGGTACACGGCTGTGTGGCTAAATAAGCATGGCAGTGTGCTATGGTGGCAGCTTTTGAAATTTGATTTTTGAAGCACTGATTTTATGGGATTTGATGGATTTTCAAAAGGAAACAAATCAAAAGCCTAAAGGCTAGGTTTTATAAGTGTAGCCTCTAGTTTTAGTGAAATGACATTGTCATATTTCTAATTTAATAATAAAGAGGCACTTTTATTATTACTGGCTAATTCTAGTATTATCCTTGATTAGTTAATTCTATTAAGATCATCAAGTACATGACTTGATAGTAAAACTTTTAGGTGATGCTTGAATTCTAATCTAAATATCTGTAGTCAATTATTATTGTAAGAATAACAATGAATAAAGACTAGTATAAGGTTAACTAATGATTAAGTTTTACTGATAATGTATGTTAAATATTAATTCAAACTCATAGGTACATATTTAGGGAAATGATGTACTGGATTGACCCACTATGAGAATACCACATGGATTATTATCATAGGTAATTCTCATCATAATAGTATTATTTGAGTCATCTAACCTGAGATCACCATGGTTTCGAGCATGATAAGTTTTATATTTTGACACATCCCTACACCATACTTTAACCGGATGGTAAAAAAGGTTATGATTGGATATAATTAGATAACCTTATGTTCAATTAGGATATCATGTGACAAAATGACTATTGTACATGTTGTGTATTATGTTATGATAGACTATCGATCTTAACACAACTTGGGTAATAATAATATCTTGCTAGAAACCAATTAAGACTTGTGGACTAAAATGGGATTTTAGGCCCACTGCCAATGTTGTGTGGACCTATAAGGTCACACACTTAGAATAGGCTTAAAGCAAACTTGGGTTAATTAGGCCAATAATTATCTCTATGGAAGATTTTATATATATATATATATATATATATATATATATATATATATATTAATCTTTCATATTTATTTATTTCCTAATTTATTTTAGGTAAGAGTTAGCTAAAATAAATAGGAAATGATTATAATTTAGAATTAGAATCAAAGTGGAAAAGGAAGCCTAATCTTACTAAAACTATTTTGGTAAGAGAAATCTTAGATATGATGTATATATAAACATCTCTTTCTTTAGGGTTTGCTAAATGATGTTCTCATTCTTCCTTTACTACTTCTTATGAGAAAAACATATAGAGAGAAATAAATGTATTATGAGATAACAAAGGTTCTACAAACCTATTTTTCTTTGGATCATCTTGTTCATGTGGATATCATAGAGGGCGTGATCTTTTTGTGACATTTTAATCCAATAAGAAGACATAAAAAGCTCAAGGTAGGGTGTCACTGGAGTGAACATTCCTTCTAACTATCTTGCCATTAGATCATCTTGGTGAGTGTTTAGAAACCCTCTCAATTAATTTAAGTTGAATTACATGGTTCGGGTTATGGTTTTGTGGTTAAAAGTTTTGTTTTTTGCTATGTTATGTATCACAAAACCCAATATCCAAAAAAAAAAATTCAATTCTATTATATTATACATTTTTTACATTATTTTATAAAGAATTTATCTTTTTTTTTTAATTGTCAAGGACTAGTGCTTGTTCATGTTAGTTAAGAGATTAAGCATAAGGATTGAAAAATAATAAGCCTTTTATTGTCAAGGGGGTTTTTCTAAACATTTGCTATTGTTCATTTATATTTTAGATTAATGACAATGTTTATTTTCTTCTATTATCTTTGTTTATCTCTTATTATCAACATGAACAGCTAAGTTCTTTGTTAGGGTTCTTATTTCAATTCAACTATATAAATATTGTAATTAAACCTAGGCTATTAATCTTTATTTTTTGGTTGTTGTTGAACTTAATGTCTTCATAGGATTGATCACCCTTTGATTGAATATACACAATGAAACTTGATTGAGAGATAAGTTCCATTGGATATAAACAATAACCTATTAGATGCTTTCTTAGTTAAGAAACATTAAAGCAACTAATATTAATTAAGGGCTGGAGCTTTAAACAGGGTTTAACAACACTTAGTAAGTGAGAGCTATAAATCTAAAAAGTTAATCTATGTAGTTAATGGTGAGTTTGTCTAAGACAAAAACCTAGGATTCTTTATATGCCTTTAAATTGGATTAAGGTTAAGTGTGACTTAGGAATTAATTATTCTTAATAAATGGTTGAATTGATAATAAGAAATTTAGCTTTTTAAATTGATTATTAATTAATGTATATTTCCTTTATTTTATTTTAGTTAATTTGAAAACACCATTTTTCATTAGATAAATAAACCAAACATAATTAGTATTACAATACTTAATTTGCAATTTCTGTAGGATCGATATTTAATTACTATTTGTACGATTCTACATATTTATGGACTATGCATCAAGTTTTTGGTGCCATTGCCGAGGATTTCCAAAATTGATGTTGTTGAGAATTTTGTGTTGTTTGATTTAGACTTTATTTTAGTGATTATTTATATGGTTTTTCAAGGATTTGAATAGTGCATGCACATAACATGTGGTGCAAGTAGATGAGGAGCCTGGTTAATACTGCTTGATTTAGGCTTAAGAGGATAGTTTTCAAAAGGAGAAAACAAAATAGTAATAGAATGAAGAAAGGAGAAGATGAAAAAGACCCATACCTAGTTAAAAGAGTAGCACAAAATGGCAAGATGAACAAAATGGGTAGGATGGCTAAAGAACTCTGAGGAACTTTATGAGTCTAACTTTCCAAGGTGATTAGAATCCAATTGTGAGGCTAGCGATAGTAGCAAACAATTTCAAAATTAAACCCGCCATGATCTAGATGATCCAAAATTCATAATTCAGTGCATAACCTGATTTTTAAAATATTGCTTAACTTTAAGATGAACAGAGTATAGCCTAAAGCAATTTGGTTAATCCTTTTTTCCCTTTTCATTAATGGATAGGGCTAAGAGGTGGTTCACAAGCTTACCACCTAACTCCATAAGCACTTGGTAAGAGCTTTACACAACTTTCTTCAATAAGTACTTCTCACCATCTAAAGTACTCAAAATTAGAAATGAAATTAACTTTTTTTTATTAAAAAGAGGATGAGAGCTTTTATGAATGTTGGGATAGATTTAAGGATCTTTAAAGATAATGTCCACCATAGTTGATTCCTTTATAGGATTTGGTGCTGTTTTACTATAAGGTAGTCAATCCAGTAGTTAGAGTAAATATAGATGCATTTGCTAGAGGAACCATCATAACAAAGACACATGAGGATGCTTTAGAGCTTTTTAAAGAAATGGCTAACACCTAAAGTCTCTAGTCTAATAGGAGGGCTATTCTAAAGAGAGGAAGAGTAGTTAAAGTTAATAGTTTAATAATGCTAAATGCAAAAATGGATGCTTTATCCAAAAAAATAGACAAGATGAGTGTGAATGCAATTTCTAACTTGTCTTCTTCTTGTGAATTGTGTTGGGGTGGTCATCCAACTATTGAGTGTCAAATGATGCAAGGTCTATTAATGGAAAATGTTAACTATATGAATAACTTCAAGGGATAGCAAAACCAAATGCATGGAAACACCTATAATCCTAATTGCAGAAATCATCCTAATTTCTCCAAGAGGAATCAAGACAACAACCAATGGAGACCACAATCACCACTAGATTTTGGAAGGCAGAATGCACAATATTACCAACCTAATTTTCAATATGAAAAAGTTTCATCTTCAAGTACTTCTTTGGAGAGCAAGTTAGAGAAGTTCATGATGTGATGTTTACAAAAATAAGCCAACAAGATAAGGCTACAAAGAGCTTAGAGGGCAGATATGAGCAAATCTACCAAGACATTTTGGGTGATATTCAAGAACCATTCATCCTCTATCCCAAATTTAGAGATGTAAATAGGGCAACTGGCAAACTCTTTGTCAATAATAAATTAAGGTTCCTTGCTAAGCAACATTGAAAAGAATCTAAAAGAGCAGTTAAAGGTTATAACATTAAGAAGTGGAATAGAGATTCAACCCCTAAAATCAATTATGGAATATGAGAAGGAAAGAAAAAGAAAGAGGAGAAAGAATAAGAAGATGAATGGGTTGAAGTGCAAGCGGAAAAAGAACAAGAAGTTAAGAATAAAAAAAAGGAGAAATCAACACCACCACTAGTGAAGCCATATCAACCTACATTTCCATATCCTTAAAGGTTAAAGAAACATGAGCATGACTAGCAGGTTGCAAAAATCTTAGAGAGGTTTAAGGCACTCCACATCAACATGCCTCTAATGGAATATCTTTCTCAGATGCCAAAATATGCCAAGTTTCTAAAGGAGCTTATTTCTAACAAAAAGAAGTTGTAGGAGTATGAGATAGTCATACTCATAAAGGAGTGTAGTGCAATAATCTCAAATAAACTTCTTTTGTAAAGGAAGCATATAGGGAGTCTCATTATTCCATATTTTGTTAGAAAATTAAATTTTCAAAAAGCTTTAATTAGTCATATGTCTTTGTCTATTTATAGGAAATTATGGCTAAGAGAAGCAAAACCTATAAATATATGATTGCAATTTGTAGATAGGATAGTGCAGGAACCATAAGGAATAGTGGAAAATGTGCTAGTAAGGGTTAGGAAATTTATTTTTCCAGTTAAATTTGTAGTCCTTGACTTCGAAGAGGATAAGGAGGTCCCATTAATCCTTGGTATGCCTTTTCTTTACACTGCAAGAGCAATTATCAATGTTTATGATGGAACTCTCACATTGACAGTAAGGGATGAAAATTGTAAATTTGATGTCTATTAAGGAGTGTAATATCCCTATGATGAGGATTTTTGTATAAGAGTTAATGTTACTAATGAATGTGTGAATGAAGTCCAATGATAGAGGTTAGCAAAGTCTGTGGAAATTGAGAATATTGAGAAGTGTTTTCAGGTACAATCCTCTCAAGATGAAATACAACTTAAACACTAATGCCATATGCCACACATCTAATTACCAAACACTGAGCCCACACTACCCTCAACCATAAAACCACAAAAAATATACTTGAAAGCTTTACCTCAATATTTAAGGTACACTTTTCTAGGAGAAGATCAAACACTACTTATAATTATATCCTCTAAAATTAGTAAAGATCAAAAGGATTTGCTGGTGGACATGCTAAAGAGGAGAGTAAAATCAATTCATTGGAAAATTTTTGACATTAAGGGCATAAGTCTATTTTATTACATGCATAAGATCTTGATGGAGGAAGGACACAAGCTAACCATTGAAAGGCAAAGGAGGCTCAACCCAAACATCCAAGAAGTGGTGAAGAAAAAAGTAGTCAAGCTTCTCGGTGCAAGGATCATTTACCTAATCTCAAACAATTATTGGGTAAGCCTGATTCAGTATGTACCAAAGAAGGGTGGAATACCATTGTCAAAAATGAGGAAAGTGAGTTCATTCCTATAAGATTTGTAAGTGTGTGGAGGGTGTGTATTGATTATAGAAAGTTCAATGCATCCATAAAAAAAGACCACTTTCCACTACCTTTCATTGATAAAATGTAGGAGAGAATAGTAGGACACACTTTTTATTATTTTATAGATGGGTACTCAAGTTACAATTAGATTACAATAGCTCTAGAAGATTAAGAGAAAACCATTTTTACTTATCCTTCTAGCATATTTGCATATAGGAGGATTCCATTCAGATTATATAATGCTCCTGTAACATTATAGAGATGTATAATGGCTATTTTTATAGATTTAGTAGAGGAGATCATGGATGATTTTTCAATCTATGGAAACTCATTTGAGGGATGTCTTAAGAATTTAGAGCAAGTTCTTGTATGATGTAAAGAAACAAACTTCGTGCTGAATTAGGAAAAGTGTCATTTCAAAGTAGATTAAGGAATTGTTTTAGGACACAAAATTTCAGTATGAAGCATTAAAGTTGATAAAGCAAAGGTGGAAGCAATAGAGAAGTTGGAATATCCTATAAATATGAAGGGAGTCAGAAGTTTTTTGGGCCATGTAGGCTTCTATAGTTGGTTCATCAAGGATTTTTCAAAAATCTCTAAACCCCTTTATAAGTTTCTTGAAAAAGATTTGCCTTTTAATTTTACTGATGATTATCAAATGGCTTTTAAGAAATTAAAGCAAGCCCTTATTTCAGCTCCTATAGTGATGGCACTAGATCCTACCATTTGAATTGATGTGTAATGTAAGTGATCGCGCAATAAGAGTTGTTCTTGGTCAAAGAAAAGAGAACAATTACATATGATCTACTATTTAAGTTGGACATTGACTAATACACAGTTGAATTATGCTACTACAGAGAAGGAGATGTTGGCAGTCATTTTTCCATTTAGCAAGTTCAGATCCTACCTTCTTGGATCTAAGGTGGTTGTGTACATAAATCATGCAACATTGAAGTACCTAATGAATAAGAAAGATTCCAAACCAAGTCTCATTAGATAGTCATTATTATTATAAGAAAGTGACATTAAGATTCGAGATAATAAGGGATCTAAAAATGTACTAGTTGATAATCTTTTAAGGCTAGATGTAGAGCAGGAGGAAGGGAATAGTCAATAGCCTATGAAGGAGTTATTTCCATATGAGATTCTTTTGGCCATAGGGATCATGGGTGCTCCTTGGTATGTAGACACAATAAATTTTCTTTTAAGTGGAGAAATGCCAAAAGAGTTCACTCCTCAACAAAAGAAGAAGTTGATTCATGATTCCAAATTTTACATTTGGGATGAACCTTTTTTGTGGAAATTGTGCAATGATGGCATGGTAAGGAGATGTGTAGCAAATGAAGAAGTTGGGTCAGTCTTGCAACATTGTCATAGAATAGTTAATGGTGGACACTTTGGACCATAGAGAATAACTACTAAGGTTCTTAAAGTAGGGTTCTATTGGCCTACACTCTTTCAAGATGCAAATGACTTTTTGATTCACTGTGATGTAAGTCAAATGAGTGGCAACATTTTAAAAAAGGATGAAATGCTTTAATATAGAATTTTAGAGGTTGAAATATTGAATCTATGGGGCATTAACTTTACGAGACTATTTCCTTTATCATAGTGTAACAATTACATTCTTATTTGTATGGACTATGTCTCCAAATGGATAAAAGCTCAAGCATACTCAGTAAATGATTCAAGAGTTTTTTGTAAGTTCTTATAGAAATTGTTCTTTAGATTTGGTATGTCTAGAGTAATCATAAGTGATAGGGGAACACATTTATGCAACAAAAATATAGAAAACTTATTAGCTCATTATGGGGTAAAGCACAGAGTAGCTACATCTTATAACCCTCAAATGAGTGTACAAGTCAAAGTAAGCAATAAGGAGTTAAAGAAAATCTTAGAAAGAACGGTCAACAAGTCAAGAAAAGAATGGGCAAGGAAGCTTGATGATGCTTTGTGGACATATAGGAAAACTTATAAAAAACCTATTTAGGATGTCTCCTTTTAGTTTAGTTTAAGGCAAAGCATGTCATCTTCCTATTAAGCTTGAGAACAAGGCTTATTGGGAGTAAAAGCCTTAAATTTTGATTTCAATAAGGCAGCTAAAAGAGAATGCTACAATTGAGTGCATTTAAAGAGATTAGAGAAGTTACCCAAAAGATTTTAAGGATTTACAAGGAATGCACAAAGAGATTGCATGATACAAAACTTAGAGTTAAAAAATTCAAGGAAGGTGATTAAGTGTTGCTTTTTAATTCAAGACTTAAATTATTTCTTAAAAAATTGAAGACTAGATGGTCAGGACATTTATAGTGACTCAATCATACCCTCATAGAGCTATAGAATTGTGCAATACTAGAGGAGACATATTAAAAGTGAATGGGTAAAGATTATGCAAGTCATATATGTGCAATGTATGGAAACTTATGAATGATACTTTGATTGGTGAATTGGTCAAGTTGTGCACCCTCTGGTATAGCCATATGACCTGTTATTGCTCTTTACTACCAAAATTTGCATCCAGACATGTCTATGTGCATTAATGTGCATGGCTATGTGCCTAATAAGCTAAAATGATGCAACCAGGCATGGTCGTGTGCCAGTCACCAGAAAAATGCAAAAGTAGGTTGCATGACTATGCATTCTAATATAGATGGCTATGCATCTCCTATAATGTTGCGAATGGATGACATGCATTCAATTCTAAGTGGAGCATTTCCACTTTCCTAAAATTCCCACTTCCTCATAATCCTAGGGTTCCTAACCTTAACCACCTTTCCCACTTCCCAAACCCTAGAACTTCTAAATTTTAACTACCTTTTCCAATTCCTACCACTCTTCCACTTCCTCACATCATCTCATTACTCATTCATCTTTTATATTAACACTCTCTCAATATTCATCTCCTTTATATCACCATGGAAAGAGAGAAAAGGAAGAAGAGTATTGCAAAAAAGAAATCTGCTCCTCCTCCCAAAAAAGTAAGGCTTAGTGGAAGCCCCAATAATTCGGGTGGTTCTAATAATGTAAGAATGGTAAAACCCTTCCCTAAACAAATTTATTTTAGGCATGAGGGGCACAAAAAGAAATTTAAGCAAATGATGAAGAGGAAGATTGTCCCTGATAGATATGATAGTGTTTCTGCTTTAAAGGAAATTGGGTTGTTTGATGAGGTAATAATGCATGTCAATAGGATAGGTTGGGGTGAATTTGTCATGATAAAAAATCCCACTTATGCTAGGCCTACTTATGAGTTTCTCTCTTCATTTAGCTTTGATGAATAAACTCTTATACTGAAGTTTCAATTAGGAAATAAATAAAATAATTTATGATTATTTGAACTTAATGTTGTATTTCATTTTCCTAAAGATCATAGTTGTAATGTTGAGTATGGTACAAATGCATTTTAAAGAGAAGTCATAGGGGAAAGAGAGGTTTTATATGAGGCTAGGGCAGTGAAAAAATCATGGATTTGATTATCCACCTTGAAATATGTGCATAGGCTTATGGCCCATTCTTTGTTTTTAAGGAGAAAAAGGGATTCCATGGTTACCACTGAGCTAAACATTTTATGTTGCATGGTCAATGATAGGAAACTTAATATTTATCATGCTTTAGCTAGAAAATTAAGGGATGTGGCTACAAAAGTGATAGGGGCTATTAATGTAGGAGCATTAATGAGCACCATAGTTACTTACCTAGGCTTTGACACTGAAAATATGCCATTTGAGAAGGAAAAGGGCCATTTCTTAATTGATACATTGATAATGGAGGCTATGGGATTTGTTCATGTCGATTGTAGAGGGAGAGCCTATCTAAATCAATAAGCTGCTCCACCTTATGAGGAACCATAAGAAAAGGAAGAGAAGGAACATTAAAAAACTACTTTGAAAATGTCATAGAGAGGTTGGAAGATTTAGAGCTGCAATTTAGAGTTATTGACTCCAACATTATTGAACTGAATTCAGAAGTTGAGAGGATGGACTTTACTACACTTTAAATGAATCATACCTGAGCATGATAAACCATAATTTGAATGCCTACTTCAATTCATAGAACTTTGTTCCACCTTCATATCCACCAAATTATAATGATGTTAGATCTAAAGAAGAAGAAAAGGACTCCTCACCCGAGGATAAAGGAGAAGAGTAAAGAAATTATTTCAAATTTTTGTTTAGTTCTAGCTTGAATAATGTTTCTTTTAATTTATTTTTTATTTCATGTTTTGAGCACCAATGTTTGTTATGTTTTATAGTGTTTGTTAAAGTTTGTTTCATTTTAATTTAAGTTGTTTTATGATTTTATTTTGTTAATGTTAATAAACCTTTATTTTAGGTTTAATTTTTTCTCATAAGGATGACATGAGTTTATGATACTTATTCTATAAAAGTGATGGCAAACAGATTGATAAAAGTCAACAAAGCTAGTTTTTTATGTTCAACTCGTGTTTTAGGCATGGTCGTGCACGTCTAAGTGCATGATCGTGCACCTAAAGAGCCCAAAATCAAGATCCATGCATGGCTGTGCACTTATAAGCACACAGTCATGTGACCTTATGAGAAAAAAATTGTAGAATTGTGTGCTCTAACATACATGGCTGTGTGACCTGATGAACATGGCAGTCCAATTTTTAATTGTAACATTCTTTGTCATATACTCATGCAATGGGGAAATTGCAAATTTTAAGTATGGGGGCGAGATTAAAATTTTTGAATTTTAAATTTTAAATTTTATTTTTTTAATTTTTGATTTGATTTGATTTTGATTTTGTTTCCTTGTTAATTAAGGATTCTAGGAGAGCTTAACTTCTTATTTGATTCTTAATTCCTATTTGATAAAGGAAACTTTAACTTGATAATTTTTCTTTTTCTTTTTTTTTATAAAAATTACATATTATTTCCTTTGCTTTTTTCTTTAGGAATAGAATTCTTTGTAACATTTTTTTTATTTAAATAGTACTATTCTTTTATTTTGTTTTTATTCTTGTTATTTTCATTTTCTTTTCCTATCTTATTTTTGTAGAGATACTAACATTGTTATGATGGCTAGAATAAAGACTTTATATCAAGGAAAGAGGCTTAGTAATGGCAAAGGTAAGTCCAAAGACATAAGGAATGATTATGAAGCCTTCTTTGACATTTATTCTAAAGAGGAAGGTAAGAGATTCTGCACTTTAGTCAAAAGAAATTTTAGTAAGCTAAAATATTTTATTGGTAAGGTACTGTAGACAACGGGGTTTAGCACGCGTCTAAGATTTTAGCAACCGTGTTACTATTTGAGCTCAGGGCTCTAGAGAACACATTAACCACTATCACAAAGACATGGCATGGAGATAAGGAGTCACCACCCAGGGTAATAATTGGGACAAATTGAAAAGGTGGTACTCGATTCCCTAAAAGAAAGCTAGCACCACAACTAGGAGATTCTAGATATGGAATACCAACTTCTTTCAGTCTTGTGTTCATTTAGAATTACTTTATGAATTATTATCTTATTCTCTATTTACATGCAATTTCATATAAACCCAAAACAATAAACTCCAAGGCAAACTAGTCATGAAATATACAAGTAAATAATGCATTAAATCACATAACCCCTAAGTTAGTATAATCTACATGGATTTTAAATAAATGAGCTAAAGTCTACATGTTTTAAATTATAAGTGAACCTAAAGACCTAATTCCTTTTGATTTTAATTAAATGAACTTAAGTCTACTAATTTTAATAAAAAATATGGGCCTAAATCTACAAATTATGAAGGTATTTAAATTAATGGGCTAAGTTTAAATTAATTAAATTAAATTATGTGAGCCTATGTCTAATTAACTAAATGGGCCTAAAGATATTTCTAATCTAAAATCTAATTAATTATGGACCTAAAAATATATTCTAATTAATTAAACCTAATTGATTATTAAATGATATGGGCTAAATTAAACAAATCAAAATCTAAAGTGGGCTTAAGGCCCAAAAATACACAAAAATAATAAATGAAATCCAAAAACAACTAAAAACACAAAAGAAACAATGAAATAAGATTAAGAAAATAATTATATTAATCCTTACTAAAATCCTAATTTTATTAACATGCAACCTAAATTAATCTACTTCCTCCATTGATTTTAAATAATTACCAAATTAAAACCTAATTTTACTAACCAATTTAATCAAAATAAACATGCAACCACACACATAATTTTATTACTATTCCCACTATTGGGGCTATTACATTAGTTCCTAAAAAAAATAAAAAATAAAGAATAAAATAAAAATAAAGACAATAAAAAATAAAAAAATAAAACCCTAGAAACTAAGTCTTTACGGGGCCTTGTTCATAGTCTTCTGTAGACTTTTAATGAAATTCATCTCCCTCACATGATCACCATGCATTTTCCCCAATAATCACCATAAAACATAGAATAAAATAATAATTAATGAATAAATTATGATAAAATAATAAGAATAATAAATAAATAAATAAATAAAAGAAGAATAGAAGAATATGATATGCTTATGGATGATTTAGGGTGCTCCTTAGATTTGTGATTCACTGTTCTTGATAAGTCTTCAAAACTTTTCTTCAAAAATTCTTTATGAGTCTTGAATTAATTGATGAGTCAAAAAGAATTTTTTTTGATTAAAAATAAATATAAGAAGAGTAAAATCACAATTTTCTCTCTTCTCCTCTCCTTTTCTACGCTCCTCCTCTCTTTTCTTTCTTTTTCTCTCCTTAGCTCCCTTGTTGTAGTGGAACTAGGAAGCCTCACCCTAATCCTAATGTGATTCTCATTCTTAAAGTGTATTTAGGAATTTTGAACCAAATAGGATTGAATTAATTAAGAAGTTTAAACCAATTTAACATTGAATTAATTATAAAATTTAAACCACCTAAAACACTAAATTAGAATAATTAGAAATAGGAAAATGAAAGAGTTTAATTTCGACCGGGATTATGCAATTCTGATCGAAATTGTACAATCCCAATCAGAATTATTGTAATTTCGATCAGAATTACATGTCAGAATTATGGAATTCCGATGAGCACTTTTTTTTTTCTTTTTTAACATTTAATTACAAAAAGGACCCGAAAAAATTTAAATTTTTCAATTAGGTCCTAAAAAGAACTTTGCAATTTAGTCCTTAAAAACATTAAATTCTTCCTTTAAAAGCCCTTAAAATTTTTAAAGATTAAGCATCGAATACATTTTCATCATTGGAGTCCTTTGCTACATCCATAACATGTCATCCCAAAATTGGGTGTCTACAGTTGTCCCCCTTTGTTGCTGTTTGCTTGATAAATTGTAGCAAAGTAAAATAGCACCCGATTTCTAAATTGAAAGTTAGGATACTTACCTATACTCCGTGAGGCTTATGCTTATGAATTTGCTATACTCGAATGTACAGCGTTTCAAATAACATATCATACTCAATCATATGATATTGATTATACTCGGTCATATAACCTTTGGGTGAATGAACCACATTGTACTCAGTCGTACAATGTTTAACTATACTCGGACGTATAACATTAAAAAAAAATTACATCATACTCAGTCGTATGATGTTGATTATACTCGGTCGTATAATCAATTGAGAACACATTGCACTCGATCGTACAATGTTGACTACACTCGGCCGTATAGTCTGTTTTGATGTGAAACATCATACTCGGTCATATGATGCTGATTATACTCGGTCGTATAATTGATTAAGGACATATTGTACTCTGTTGTACAATGCTAACTACACTCAGTCGTATAGTCTATTTTTGATAAGAAACATCACACTCGGTTGTATGATGCTAATTATACTCGATCGTATAATCGATTGAGGATACATTGCACTTGGTCGTACAATGCCGACTACACTCAGTCGTATAGTCTATTTTTAATAAGAAACATCACACTCTATCATATGATGCTGATTATACTCGATCATAAAATCGATTGAGGATACATTGCACTCAGTCGTACATTGTTGACTACACTCGATCGTATAGTTTATTTTGATAAGAAACATCACACCGGTCGTATAGTCTGTTTTGAGAAGAAACATCACACTCAATCATATGATGCTGATTAAACTCAGTCATATAATCGATTGATGATACATTGCACTTGATCATATAATGCCAACTACACTCGGTCGTACAGTCTGTTTTGATAAGAAACATCACACTCAGTCATAAGATGCTGACTATACTCGGTAGTATAATCAATTGAAGATACATTGCACTCGATCATATAGTTTGATAAAGAGACATCACACTCGGTCATATGATGCTGATTATACTCGGTTGTATAATCAATTGAAGATACATTGCACTCCCTCATACAATGCTGACTACACTCGTTCGTATAGTCTGAATTATCTTATATGATTATACTGCAATCCATAATTGCTCACAAATTTGGTTGTTTGAGTTGAATGCCTTGAATTCTTTGTGTTGACTAATTAGCATTTTTGTTAATTGACTTTAAATTTTGCTGTGTTGATTGGCTTTGCCAGTTGAGTATACCCCTTCTGGATTTAAAATTCCTACAAAATTGCTGAAGTTAGTTTTAACAAGATGAATGTACAAAAGTATATTATTATTTTGAAAATTTATAAGAAAATTCATCACTTTGCATGAGATAACATGTGCTTAACTAATCTTATTAATTTTGATCCTTATGAGTATCATTTATTTACCATTCACAAAGGGCAGAGGCATGATTACCCATTTTATGCTAAGAGCATATTTTTTTACCAAGTGAAGAGCTTACTTTCACACCTAAATTCAAGAAGAATCTACTAGACAAAACTTATGGTATTTGAGCATAAATGGATTAGATTCTAAGTATCAAAACAATCTTTGAATTATTTTTGTGCTTTCCTTCCTTATCCAAGTATTCCCCACCTTTCTCATATTACTCAGTGTGGATACCGTTGGAAAGGTCCTTTGGATACTCATACTCATATAGAGCATTGGAGTAAATAGAGCAATTTTTGGCATGGTCCTTTTTTTAGTATTCCCTGCCTTTCTTGTATTACTCAGCATGGATACCGCCAGAGGTTTTATGTTGATACTCTTACTCATTTATGAGCATTGGAGTAAATTATGCTTGCTCTTTTTTTTATTCTCCTCTTAGTATTCCCCCACCATTCTCGCATTACTCAGCATGGATACTGTCAAGGGATTTTGTACTCAAACTCATTTTTTAGCATTGGAGTAGATTACATGGACATTTATCATTCACGAGATTGAAATGATACCCTAAAATTTAATCAATTTATACCACAAGTCCATAGATTTTTTCTTTGTATGTTCTTCCCCTCATTTGGGTAGAAAATAAGCATTAGATTGATTAGAGTTTAGAAATTCTCAGCATAGAACTGTCAATAAGGCATTTGAATTCTGCAAGGTTAATAAAAGAAAGCCACTAAAATCAAAGCTCATGAGATAAATTTTTGCACATGATCTCATGAAGTGAATGAATTTCCTTTCAATTTGTGAATTTTGTTATTGAGGATTTATTTTATTACAAAATCAAAGGAGATAGAGTTGAACTACTTCCCTTTGGTATTTGTTAGGGGTTTTGTTGCACAGGGTAAGGTTTTGATGAGCGATTAGCATTTGCTATCTTTCCCATTTTTATTGATGTATCAGTTCCTTTTCCCTTCTTTGTTCTCTTTTATTTTCCCTACACAAAATTCCAGAAGTTAGTATGGTATATTTGCTAGTAAAAAAATTTTTCAGAATGCAATGTTATTCTTTTGCATTCTTCCCTTTCATTATTGTGATGATGTCTCAGATCACAGGGTCATGATGCTCCACCATCGAAGTTGTGGCTATATCCCATTGATGTTATGGTAGAGGGCTTCATTTCTCTTCCTAACATTTCCTATAAAAGAAAAGATTTAAGAGTTAAAGGTTTTTATTTCATAATCAAAGAATTTTTCAGAGTGCTTTCATCTCAATTTTTAAGTGCATTCTTCCCTTTCATATTGAATATGAGAAGCTTGAGCATCCTATCTGGCCTCTTGAAGTTTCCAGGATAATGCTTCTTGGTAGTGTCACTCTTCTTATTTTCATTCTTTTAGATGTTTCACATATGAATTCTCTGACTACTCTCATGTTCTTTCAACACTAATTTCAAACATTAGTAGCAGAGTATTTGCACGATCTTGTCTAGGCTTAAAGACTTTTATTATATGAAACAAGTGTTTCACAAAATATGTATGCAAGTGTATGCATGCTATGCATGATGTGCATGATCCTAATGGGTCTCATGTTTGGAACAAAGCCACTCCTTAATAGCCTATCAGTTTGAGCATCAAACGATTCGCTGTTGTTACTTCTGATGTTGAAGCTTTTGATATGATTCATTAGATTGATTACTAGGCTACCAAGTAGGATCCATGGCTTTAGAATAGAGCTTGTGATTAACTGATGCACTGTTGAACTTTTCTTTTGTTACTGTTAATAATTGAGGTATTAGCTCTTACACTTCAACATCCATCTTCGCTCTTTGAATGTTGATACCATTTGCCCCTTGATTTGTATTTTTCCCACACGTAATGTTGAAACCATCAGTCTTCCTTTTATGATTTCCTCTTGTGAAACGAGAGACAAAACCAGTGCTGCTTGGATTAAAATTGTCACATTCTGCCTATATGCTTAGTTTTTGCTAGTATCTTCTCATGGAGATGCTGATGTAAGAATTATTAGTATCTTGGAATAGGTAGAAACTGGAGCTAATCCCATGCCTATCATACTTGTTGAAACTATCATTGGGTTAGATAATTTCAAAGTTCAAAACCAACTCTCAGGTAGTCTACTTCTCCTTCAGGTATATAACCCTTTTTTTTGTTACAGGAGAAATTGAGTCTGCTTGATGCCCCAATGCTTTAACTTATCAACCTCATCATCTACAATCCCGTCCTTTGAAGATAAAGAATAAGCATACTAGAGATCAATGGGTTGATTTGATGTAAGGCATTGCTGATACTGATACTACTTGGATCTATCCTTGGTGGAGATTAAAATTTATGACCATCAACTTGTATGACAACTGTGTCCCTATTCCCGGATTATACTCTTCGACCTTTCTTTCTCCTTTACACCTCTATCGTTAGTATGGTCACCCTCAATTCATTTTTGCTATTGTAATTGACTTCGAAGGTTTCCTCCTGAAGCAAGACTTCTTGGACAAGGTGAAGAACTTGTGGCCTTGTAGAGCTTTGGAACATAATTTGTGCCTGGATGCTGACATGACTACTGATGACAACTACAAGACTTAGGTTACTATGCAATGTATAGAATCACCAAAACTTATCAAGTACAAAAGGACTCAAATATTATTAGATGAGTCAAGAAAGAAGCATAACTAGTGGTCTCATAAGTTCGGTTTCTTATGTTTTATTTTTCTTCAAGTCTTTGTGTCTTGTAATAAAGATGGAATACGCAATATTTAACAAAAATATCTTTTCAATTCATTTCATTATCCAGGGAAAAAATGAGTACGTTTATTACATCACATGACACAACTCCTATTATTAGCTAGTCCTTTCAAATTTTCTAACTGAATATTTTTCCTCTCATTTTCATTTCCCTATCTTCTACCTGATCAGCCCTTCCAAATTCAGTTTGAATTTTTCTCTCAGGTCAAACACCATAGCCCTTGCGTGCTTTAATACCATATCTCCAACTTTTATCTTTCCGAGCTTAACTTTTTTGTTGAATGCTCTTGCTATTCTCCTCTGATAAATCTAAGTGTGGAATAAAGCATCCATCCTTTTCTCATCTAGTGATACAAGGTAATCAAACCTCTTTTGTATCCATTCACTCTCGGGGATCTTTGCTTCCATAACCACCCTTAAGGATTTAATTTATGTCTCTATGGGTAGAACTACTTCATAACCATATACTAACGAGAACGGAGTTTGTCCCGTACCCGTACATGTTGTAGTTCTGTATCCCCATAAAGCAAAAGGAAGGTGTTTAGACCAGTCCTTATGTGTCTTCATCATCTTAGAAAGAATCCTCTTTATATTCTTATTAGCTGCTTCTGCTGCTCCATTAGCCTGAGGTCGATAAGGTAAGGACTTATGATGCTCAATCTTGTATCTTTATAACAACTCAGCGGTTTCTGCCTGAAACTAAACTCCATTGTCTGTCATAAGATGATATGGGACCCCAAACCTACAAATGAGGTTCTTCTCAATGAACTTTTCCATTTGTCTAGCTTTTAGGGTGCTAAAGGATTATACTTCTACCCATCTTGAAAAGTAATCGATTGTAACCATTATATATTTATGCTCATTTGAAGCAGTTGGTTTTATTTCCCCTATTATATCTATTCCCCAGGCTGCAAAGGGCCGTAGAGATGTTAAACTATTTAGAACTGTAGAGGGAAGGTGATTGAGGTTCTCATGTATTTGACATTGATGGCATTCTCTCACTATTCGGATGCAGTCCTTTTCTATACTCCCCCAATAGTACCCCTACTTGGTAATCTTCTTTGCCAGAATTATCCCATTCATATGTGATCCACAAACTCCTACATGAATTTCTATCACCACCTACTCTGCTTCATCCTTCTTGAGACATCTCAGCTATATTCCATTCAGCATTCTCCTGTATAATATCCCATCATGACTTGCATAATGACGTGCAAGAACACGAAGAGCATATCTATCTTTGGAAGTTGCTTCATCTAGGTATCTTCTTTCCTCGATAAATCTCTAGATGTCATAAAACCATGGATTTTCCTCTAGCCCTATCTGAATATTCATGACATGTTCTTTCCCATAACATGGAACTTGCGTTTTCATTACCACCAAAGGTTTCATCATCGATCCTATCAGTTTATCCCACATTGAAGAAAGTGTTGCCAAAGCATCTGCCATCTGATTCTCATCTCTTGGTAGATGCGTAAAAAGACATTTGGTGAAATTCTTTATTAGCTTTCTCAAATAATGGATGTAAGGTTTTAGTCTTTCTTCCTTTACTTCCCACTCTTCATTAGCTTGGCTGATGACCAACATGGAATCTCTGTAAACCAATAGGTCTTTTGCTCTGACTACCAATGCTGCTTCCATACCATAGATACCTGCCTTGTATTCAGCCATATTATTGGTAACCCTGAAGTCAAATTTCTAGGCCATTGGGATGGTTTCTCCTTCTGGTGTGACAAGAATTACTCCTAACCCTACTCCTCTATTATTCACTACTCCATCGAAATAAAGTTTTCATTCTCGGTGTTCTATTACTGCTAGGTTCTCATCTGGAAACTCTAGATTCCACTGCTCATTTCCTTTGACTGCATTATAGGCTAGAAACTCTGCTATAGCTCTCTGCCTTTAATGAACTTTGCAGTGACGTATTCTATATCGAACTCCATTAAAAGTACCAACCATCTACACATCTTTCCAATCAAAGTCGGTGTTTCGAATAAGAATTTTAAAGGATCTATCCTGGAAACGGCTTGTACTTTGTAGGATTGGAAATCATGTCTTAACTTCTTTGTGGCCCAAATCATTATCAAACATGTCTTTTCTACCATATTATACTTTTCCTCATATGGCAAGAACTTTTTACTAAGGTAGTATATAGCGTACTCCACCCCTTCGGGACCTTCTTGTGCTAGCATTGCTCCTATCCCCTTTTCTTCTAAAGCCAAATATAAGATTAAAGGCTTACCTTGTTTTGGTGTCCTTAATACAAGTGGGTTAGTAAGGTATTCCTTAATCTTATCAAAGGCTTTCTGGCATTCTTCATTCCACTCCACGGGCTTATTCTTCCTTAAGAGCTTGAAGATCATATCGCAGACCGTAGTAAGTCTCACAATGAACTTGTTGATGTACTGTAGTTTTTCAATAAACCCTCATACTTCCTTCTCTGTTTTTGGTGCTAGCATCTCTTGAATGGCTTTGATCTTGTCTGGATCAACTTTTATTCCTCTATTGCTGATTATGTGCCCCAATAACTTTCTTGAAGTTACCCCAAAGATGCATTTCTTTGGATTAAGCCTTAGGTTGTATTTTTATATTCTTCCTAAGAACTTATCCAAAGCCTCAAAGTGTCCCTCTCTTATTTCAGACTTAACCATCATATCATCAACATAAACTTCCACTTCCTTATGCATCATATCATGAAATAAGGTAGTGGCCGCTCTTTGATAAGTTGCTCCTACATTCTTTAATTCGAAGGGCATCACCTTATAGTAATACATTCCTTATTCTATAATGAAAGCAGTTTTGATTTTATCCATAACTGCAGTCATTATATGATTATAACCTGAGAACCCATCAATAAATGAGTACATTACACTAGAGGCTATACTATCCACAATTACATCAATATGGGGTAAAGGGAAATCATCCTTTGGACATGCCTTATTCAGGTCCTTGAAGTCTACACACATTCGAACTTTTCCATCTTTCTTAGGAACTGGCACTATATTCGCCAACCATTGAGGGTACTCTACAACTTCTAGAAAACCAGCCTGGATTTGCTTAGCAACTTCTTCCCTTATCTTTTCTGTCCACTCAGGCCTTAACCTACGAAGTTTTTGCTTAACAGGTTTAGCTTCAGGATATGTTGGAATGTGATCATCCATAATTCCCCTATCTAACGCTGGCATATCCTCCTAGGACCAAGCAAATACTACCTTTCTTTTTATTAATATTCTCTCAAATTTTTCCCTCTCTTTAGGAGTTAAGTCATGTGATATAGAAATGTGTTTTAGTTGTTCATTTGTGCCCATTTTTAATGAATCTAATTGAATAGAATTAATGCCAAACATGCATGAATGATCATTATTAAAATGCACAAGACCATCAGAATCAACATCACACAAGTAAGCCAAACCAGAATTTATATCATTGACCATAAAATAAAACAAGTTCTATTCAAAGAAGACAATAAGAAAATTTATTTCTTATTCTAGATGCTAAGGATGTTAAGTCTTATGTTGGTTGTCCTTTAGGTGCCTAACATAATGGCTATTCTTGCACTTCGTCATACTTGTTGTCTTGCACCATATTCTCAATAATCCATTCCTCGTAGATCCTACCGGGCATATTGATAGGTCCCTTTGCACTGAGGTAATACTTTTCATATCCTTATTTGGCGAAGCTCTCATTTAATGGTTTTGCTTTCTTTCCATCCTTCCATACTTCCACTTTATATGTTTTGTTGTCTTGCACCTTCTTATCATCAAACTCCTCACCCCATCCTATAGGTATAATTGACTCGAAGGGTATGTCAAAAGAAGGTGGTTTAGTGTAAAACACCTTGTAGTCAAACTTGCCTAAGGGCTGACCTAGCAAATCTTCTGCCTCTTCCACACCTTTGGGAGCATTAGGAGATTTCTCAATATTTTTAAGGCTTAGATCCTCAAAAGAGTTTAACACTTCTTCTTTGCCCAATCCTGAGTTAATCATCATGGTGGTTGGGGGTGGCATGTTTTGGTAATTTGGGAAAGGATTGTTTCGGGTATTTGGGTTTGGGCTTGATTTTTCAGGGTTTATGATTTTTCCAGAATCTATAAGGTTTTGGATTTTGTGTTTGAGGCGGATACAGTTATCTGTGGAGTGTTTATGGTTTTGATGGAATTTGCAATGTTTGTTTGGGTTATAGCTTGGGGTGTTTGGGTTTGGTGGGTTTGGATTAGGTAAAGGTTGAAGTAAGCCCTTTTGCATCATGCACTCTAGGACTTTTGACAAAGGTTGGTTAAAATTGGAGAATCTCCTAGATTTTTAAATAGCATGCACTCTTATGACCTGGCTATTATTTCCTTGCTGTGTGCCCCCAGTTGGGTAATTTCTCACTCCAGTGTTCCTAGTGGCCTTCTTTTTCTCTTTTTCGATCTCTTCAGCCTGTAACCCATCATCACAAAGGTCCCCAAGTGTGTTAAGATTCATCATCTATGACCTCTCAACCAAGTTAGGCAACACATTTCAGACTATCATCCTAACCTGATCCTTTTCAACTGGCTTATTTTTCATTAACCCTATCTTATTCATGAGTCTAGTCAAACAATCTGAAAATGATTTATTAAGCTTCTGCTTGGATTCTAGCTCTTGTACTTGCTCAAGTAATTCTCGTCTTGCTTTGTCAACATCATCTAGCTTCATTTCCCCAGTATTGTCATTGTTAACAGGTAATGGATCCATAGTAGGTGGTTGGCCACGGCGGGTGGTGCAGCAGCAGCAGGTGGTGGCATCAGTCTCGCTAGAGCTTATCTTAACTCGTCTTGCATCATTACTCTCATATCATCCATCAATGCTCCTTTGACATCTTCTAGGGTCCAGTTTCCTCCCTCTTGCTGTTCCATTCTTTCAGTTCATTCAAGTTGCGTAGCTTTCAAATAAAGCATATTAATGGGGCTCTTTTCCAGTCTTGAATTAATTCTCATCAGTCTGTCACCTTTCTGACTCCAAACATAGGAAGACCTAGAAAAATCTATGATGGCTGCAAAATAAATGGTTAGTATGATGCATGAGATGTATGTATGCATGTATGCATGTATGCATGATGCACGTGCTATGCAACAAGTAGCAAGTAACAAGTTAGGTATACATACATCTTTCCAACCTTATTCCTCCCGCACACGTATTCAATGGTGAGTCTCTTTTCCTAGGATTTTTGGTCTTGGTCTTAATATCAATAGGGGATATCAGGGACCGATGAGCATACCAAATCTCTCAAAGCAAAATAGAAGCATAGAAATAGCATTTCTAGGTGTAAAAGATTAGCCCAATCTTTATTAACTTAAACGGGTTTCAAAAGTATAGGCTTGGGCCTTTATAGATAGAAATACCTCATGGAAACATTCACAAGTAATTTGGGTAGATCCTAGGGGAAATATCTAAGCCATTATATGTGATTAAGGTCCGGTAAAAAGGTCAAGGTTCCCTTAGCAAGATGCTCTCCATTATGGACTTTGAGTTACAGGCCAAGGTCAGAGGGGCCCAGCATCCTTTGCAAACTCGAGAGAAGACTACCCCCCTTGAGGACTTGGGTTATAGACTTTGGTTAGATGAGCCCGGTAATCTCTCTTGGACCGAGTTAAGGCTAAGAGTGATGGTTAGCTGATCTACAACCCTATGAAGCTAGTGGAATCATGGAATCATAAACCAACACCATCAGTTAATAGGGACATGCAGAATGAATGCAAGAATAAAATAATAATTAATAAAATAATTCTAAAGAACACAAGTAGAATCAGTATCTCTTATCCCCAATGGAGTCACCATTGTAGACGGCGGGGTTTAGCGCGTGTCCAAGATTTTAGCAACCGCGTCACTGTTTGAACTCAGGGCTCTAGAGAACACACTAACCACTGTCACAAAGACATAGCATGGAGATAAGGAGTCACCACCCAGGGTAATAAATGGGACAAATCGAAAAGGTGGTATTCGATTCCCTAAAAGAAAGCTAGCACCACAACCAGGAGATTCTGGATACATAATACCAACTTCTTTCAGTCTTATGTTCATTTAGAATTACTTTATGAATTATTATCTTATTCTCTATTTACATGAAATTTCATATAAACCCAAAACAATAAACTCCAAGGAAAACTAGTCATGAAATATACAAGTAAATAATGCATTCAATAACATAACCCTTAAGTTAGTCTAATCTACATGAATTTTAAATAAATGAGCTAAACTCTACATGTTTTAAATTATAAGTCAACCTAAAGACCTCATTCCTTTTGATTTTAATTAAACAAACCTAAGTCTACTAATTTTAATCAAAATTTGGGCCTAAATCTACAAATTATGAAGGTATTTAAATTAATGGGCCAAGTCTAAATTAATTAAATTAAATTGTATGAGCCTATGTCTAATTAACTAAATGGGCCTAAGGATATTTCTAATCTAAAATTTAATTAATTATGGACCTAAAAATATATTTTAATTAATTAAACCTAATTAATTATTAAATGATATGGGCTAAAGTAAACAAATCAAAATCTAAAGTGGGCTTAAGGCCCAAAAATACACAAAAATAATAAATAAAACCCAAAAACAACTAAAAACATAAAAGAAATAATTAAATAAGATCAAACAAATAATTATATTAATCCTTACTAAAATCCTAATTTTATTAACATGCAACCTAAATTAATCTTCTTCCTCTGTTGATTTTAAATAATTACCAAATTAAAACCTAATTTTACTAACCAATTTAATCAAAATAAACATGCAACCACAAACATAATTTTATTACTATTCTCACTATTGGGGCTATTATATTAGTTCCTAAAAAAACAAAAAAATAAAGAATAAAATAAAAATAAAGACAATAAAAAATAAAACCATAGAAACTAAGTCTCTATAGGGCCTTATTTATAGTCTTCTGTAGACTTTTAATGAAATTCATCTCCCTCATATGATCACCATGCGTTTTCCTCCATAATCACCATAAAACATAGAATAAAGTAATAATTAATGAATAAATTATGATAAAATAATAAGAATAATAAATAAAATAAATAAAAGAAGAATAGAAGAATATGATATGCTTATGGATGATTTAGGGTGCTCCTTAGATTTGTAATTCATCGTTCTTGATGAGTCTTCAAAACTTTTCTTCAAAAATTCTTTATGAGTCTTGAATTAATTGATGAATCAAAAAGAATTTTTTTGATTAACAATAAATATAAGAAGAGTAAAATCACAATTTTCTCTCTTTCTCCTCTCCTTCTTTTCTACGCTCCTCCTCTCTTTTCTTTTTTTTTTCTCTCCTTAACTCCCCTTTTATAGTAGAACTAGGAAGCCTCACCCTATCCTAATGTGATTTTCATTCCTAAAGTGTATTTAGGAATTTTGAACCAAATAGGATTGAATTAATTAGGAAGTTTAAACCAATTTAGGATTGAATTAATTAGGAAATTTAAACCACCTAAAACACTAAATTGGAATAATTAGAAATAGGAAAACGGAAGAGTTCAATTCCAACAGGGATTGTGCAATTCTGATCGGAATTGTACAATCCTGATCTAAATTATTGAAATTCCGATCGGAATTACATAATTCCAATCAGAATTATGGAATTCTGATGCGCACTTTTCTTTTTTTTTTAACATTTAATTACAAAAAGGCCTCCAGAAAAATTTAAATTTTGCAATTAGGTCATAAAAAGAACTTTGCAATTTTCACTGAAAGCATTAAATTCTTCTTTTAAAAGCCCTTAGAATTTTTAAAGATTAAGCATTGAAGACATTTTTATCATTGGAGTTCTTTATTGCATCCATAACATGTCATCCCGAAATTGGGTGTCTGTAGGTACTTTTGAACTTGGGGATCAAGGAAACTCTATATGTGTTTTATAAGAAATTAGTGTTGAGTGTAATTTTATACATGTTCTAGAGTTGAGTGTAATTTTATAAATGTTCTAGAGTTTAATTTTGAATAAATAGTTAGTAATAATTAAGAAGAATGTAGGTTTAATAAGGCATTTGTTTAATTGGGACCTTCATTCTAGTTTCTAATTTGTTTTTTGTTTATTTAAGAGTTTTTATTTGATATTAATAAGGATTTCACCTTTTGTAGGAAAGATTTAAAAGGAAGCCTAAAATAGTCAAGGAATGCTAAGCATAGCCATGACAGGGGCGTGCTTATGCCCATGTCATGTTCTCAAAGAAGAATCAAGGCAGTATGGCTTAAGCACGGCCATGCTGGAAGCTGTGTCAACCACTAGAATTGAATGAGTTGTGGTACAGGATGGAGCATGGGTGTGCTTGAAATTGTGTCCTCTTCTGTGCTAATTGAAGAATCTACAAAGGACTACACAGCTTAAAAATGACCATGCTTGAAACTGTGACCGCTTCTGTCCAAGTTGAAGAAAATATGAAAGCTCAGCATGGCTTAAGCACAACCATGATGTAAAAGTGAGGACATGACACGGCCATGCTTAAGCCATGTCGAATAAAAAAACATTCTTTTTGGAGAAAAATAGGAAATTCAAGTCAAATTAGGTTTCCATTGAATTTACAATATAAAAGGGGGATAAAAGATGTTTTTATTCATTCCTCATCATTGACAATCATTCTTATTTAGAGAAACACTTTTGAAGACACATTCAAAGGAGATTGAATGAGTTATACAAGATTCAAGAACTAAAATCATTATTTCTTCGTCTTTTTAATTCCTTTAATTATGCTTTTGTGTATCACTGTAACTATGCATGACTAATTCTCTTTAGGGTTTGGATTTGCATAGCTAGTTTATTACTTATTTGGGTTCTTATTTCCTTTCAATGAATTAACTTTTAGTCTATTTTATAAGTTGTGCTTAATGTCTTGTATTTGATTTTAAGCCTGATTGAATGCATGTTTTTGGGTAGATTATAGACAATAAAATTTCATGATTTATTAGCTCATAGACTTGTAAAACTTAGGAACCTCGATCAAAAAAGTAGACGAACCCTTCAGGGAATAATAAATCACTAAGGAACTTAATGAACCCTAGTTAATTGACATTACCATGAAAATAGGTTGTAATTAACTTTGGTATTCTTAGATTAACTCAAAAAAGACTCTTGGTAATTTAAGTGGTTTACCCTTGACTAAGTTAATGAATTGAATTGTGAAAAGATGCTATAATCCAAGTACTAGCTAGTGAAACAAATATGGACTCTAGCTTTTTAATTATTGAATTTTATTATTTCAGCTTTAAGTTTTCTTTTCTAGTTAATTGATTTATCATTACAATTATTCTATTTTGTTAGATTTTGGAAGTAAAATTAGGGCTAGTACTTGGTATCAATCTCCTCGTGGGACCGATACTCATATTCATCACTTTACTACTTATTGTAAACCATGCACTTGCAGAATTTGCCTAATAAATTTTTGGCATCGTTGCCTGGGAGATCAACAATACCAATATTAGCACAATTTTTATTTTTGCTAGACTAACATTTTATTTTTATTTTATTTTAATTTTTTTACTTTTTCTTTTCATGTATTTGATTCTTGTTTATGCAGATAAGATCAAAATGTCTTGAACTAGAGAAAGTAAATCTAGAAATTGAAAAGACTTACAAAAAGAACTGAAAGAAGAAAAGAGGAAAAAATAGAAAAATGGCTAACCAAGTAACAAGAGCTTTAGAAGAATATAGGGTTCTAAGTCTTACATGAAGCCAAAACTACATTGTGAAGCCAACTATTGAAACTAACACTTCAAAATTAAACCTGTATACATCCAAATGGTTTCACAATATCATTTTGGTGAATTACCATTAAAAGATCCTAATGCTCATCTAGCTTCTTTCCTTGACATTTATGACACTTTCAAGACCAATGGAGTAAGCAAAAATCCTATTCGCAATAGGTTGTTTCCCTTCTCATTAAAGGACAAGGCAAATTTGTCATTAGGATCATTGGCACCAAATTCCATCACCTCACGAGATACACTTTCTAAGGCCTTTCTCACCAAGCATTATATTCCTAGAAAGACTGCTAAATATCGCCAAGACCTCATAGGGTTTAGGCAACAGCTTAGAGAATCTCTCTACGAAGCTTGGGAGAGATTTAAAGACCTACAAAGACATTGCCCTTCTAATGGCATTCCAAATTAGCTCCTTATGCAAACATTCTACCAAGGACTCTTTGAGTCTTTGCAAATCACCATAGATGCTACTACATAAAGCTCTTTTATGAGTAAAACACTAGATGATGCAGATGCACTCTTGGAAAAGATAGCATCGAACAATTATTAGTGGCATGGAGAGAGAGATTAGCCTAAAAAAGCAGCAAGAGTATATGATATTGACAGCTTAAGCATGGTAAATGCTAAATTGGACTCCCTGACAAAGTAGTTATAAATGCTCCACTTTGCAAGTTATCCATCGCAGGTGCTACCTTGTGAATTATGTCAAGGTGTACATCCTACCATAGCATCTCAACAAGGTAACATTTTCTCTCAAGGTTATTCCATTGAGCAATTAAATACTTTGAATGATTTTAATGACAGACCTCAAGGGAATCCATACTCCAAAACATACAACCCTAGATGGAGAAACTACTTAAATTTCTCATGATCAAATCAAGGAGGGAATTCAAACTCAAATGCAAATTAAGGGTACAAAGCACAACTAGGTTTTTAGCAATAAAGCACTTATCCTCAACTCAAACCCAAATCTAATCTTAAGATAATGATGAAAAACTTCATCCAATCATAGAGCAAGATAAATTAAACACTTCAAAAGGGTTTTAAGCTATATGAAGAGAATTTCAAGTGGATGGATGCAAGGTTGAAATAATTAGCCACACACAATAAAATGCTAGAACACCAAATAGCATCACAAGCAAGCTCTTCTAATTTTTAACAATGGAAAAATTTTCTAGTCAACTTAAGAACCTAAGAGATCAGGTGAATATAATAACTTAATAAAATGGGAAGCAATTGCCTCAAGTTTAGCACAAGATTAAGGAATCAAAGGCTAAGCTAGATTAACTACCAAAAGAAAGAGAGAAGCCAAAGAGTAATAAGTTGAATCAAGAGCCTAAGATGATGAAGACACTTTGTTTACATTTCCCTTAAAGGATGGGTAATGGAGCACATGATAAGCAATTTCAAAAGGTTTAAAAGGTGTTCAAATAGTTAGATATCACCATTCCCTTCTTAGAGGCAGTCACCTAAATGTTAAAATATGCCAAATGCCTCAAAGACATCATCATTAATAAGAGGAAGCAAGAGGATTATTACACTATACCAATGAATGAAGAATGCAGTGCTTTGATAAAAATTAAGGTCCTTCAAAAACTTAAATATCCAAGAAGTATCTCTATACCTTGTGTTATTGGAAAATTAGCCATTGGTAAAGCTCTCTGCGATTTAAGAGCTAGTGTGAGTCTGATGCCTCTATCTTTATGCAAGAAATTAAGTATAGGAGATCCTAAGCCAATAAATATTTTGTAACAGCTTGCATATTGATCTTTTATATATCCCATTGGCATATTAGAAGATATTCCAATAAAAGTGGGAAAATTTTACGTCCCTTGTGATTTTATGATTGTTAAAATGGAAGAAGACTCTCACATTCCTATTATTCTAGGATGTCCTTTCATAGCTATAGCTAAAGCTATTATTGGTTTCAATAAAGGAAAAATAACACTTGAAGTTGGGGAAGAGAAGTTCGAGTTCAACCCCCATCAATGACTTCTTATTTTTCGGGTGGATGTAGTTGAGGTTTATGGTAAAGATGTTAAGATGTTCTTCCATAAATTCCTAAGGAGCCACTTAAAACCTACCTCATTCATGATACTAAGGAGGTGAAAGCAACAAAAAATGTTAAAAAGAAAAAGGGGCCTCCAAAGAAGGATGCTAAAGAGTGGCGAATTAAAAGTGCTATGGAGGATATGAATTTTAAGACTTTTTCATCTTTTTTTCTAATGCCAAATAAGCAAGCTTAAGTGGGCAAGGATTGTTCTTTAATCAATCCTCCCTAATGATCAAACGGGAATTTAGTCGAGCTAATGACTATAAACAAGCACTTATTAGGAGGCAACCAATGTGTTTTGATTTATTTCTTTTGTTTAAGTTTATTTTTAGTTTGGTTTTCTCTTTTAGTTTTCTTAGTTTTATTATTTTATTTTGTAGGTCATCCAACATTTGGAGTGAGCATAAAAGGAAGAAAATGCTTACTAGGGCAGTCCTTGTTTTTTTTTCTAATTCTAATATTTTTGTCATTGAGGACAATGTCATAGATAAGTGTGGGGAGAATGTCAAATATTAGGATAATGTTTTTATATTTTAGGTTTGTGTGTTTTTTAATTTTTGCATGTGTATTAGTTAAATTAAGAAAATAAAATTTTTTTAAAAAATAATATGATAAGATTTATTAACTTTCAACTCGATTTCTCCATATTTACTGTGATGCTTATCCTTAACACTTTTTTTTTGTAAAATTGAAAGCTCAATTGCTATTAAAGGGTGGCAGTGTATAAGTATGCATTTTTTTTATTAAATTATCAAAATATTGATTGGTTTATTAATTAAGATAGTTGAACATTGTCTTTATGTATGTATAATTTAGTTCTTATAACCTAAGCATGTATTGAAAGAATGAATTTGAGCATAAAATTTGGAGATTAAACAAAATTTTATAAAAAAATCTCTCTTTTGTTCAGTGAGAGCAATTCTTAATTCTAAATTTTTACATGCTCTGCATCTACTCCAATGCTCTAATTAGAGTAAGAGTATCCAAAGGACCCACATAGTGGTATCCACGCTTAGTAGTGCAGGAATGGCAAGGGATTACTAAAATGGGAAGATTTGATTAGAGAGAAAAAGAATGAGATGGAGCGTAAAACATAATCATCAAATAAAATAAAAGATGTTATGAAATGAAGTGTAAAATGCATTCAGAGCCAATTTTGTTTTTTTCCTTAGCTTATGTTCATTGGATTTAAATAGGTTATGTGTTTGGGTTGTGATTAGTAAATTGTTCATATATGATGTATTTTTCTCTAATTATCTTGTTTCGTAAACATGCTTCAATCTCAATGTTGTCCACTTGCATGTCTTAGAAATTGTAACTCTTTGGTTATAGTTGAGCTAGTGTTTAAATTTTTAAATCTGATTTTTGCTTGAGGATAAGCAAAGCTCTAGCATGGGGGAATTTTATTGAGTGTAATTTTATACATGTTCTAGAGTTGAATTTTACTGAATTTTGAATAAATAGTTGGTAATAATTAGGAAGAATTTAGGTTTAATTAGGCATTTATTTAATTGGGACCTTCATTCTAGTTTCCTATTTATTTTTGGTTTATTTAAGATTTTTTATTTGATATTAATAAGGATTATCCCTTTTTATAGTAAAGATTGAAATGGAAGCCTAAAATAGTCAAGGAATGCTGAGCATGGCCATGACATAAGTGTGCTTGTGCCCATGTCACATTTTGGAAGAAGAATCAAGGTAGCATGGCTTAAGCACGACCATATTGGAAGTCGTGTCAACCATTGGAATTGAAGGAGTTGTGGCACGGGATGGAGCATGGACATGCTTAAAATTGTGCCCTCTTTTATGCAAATTAAAGAATCTACAAAGGACCACATGGCTTAAGCATGACCATGCTTGAAACTGTGACCACTTCTATCCAAGTTAAAGAAAATGTGAAAGCTCAGCATGGCTTAGGCATGACCATGATTAAAGCCATGACATAAAAGTAATGACGTGACACAACCATGCTTAGGTCATCCTTAAGCCATGTTGAGTAGAAAAACATTCCTTTTTGGAGAAAACTCAAAAATTCAAGTCAAATTAGGTTTCCATTGAATTTACAATATAAAAGGGGGATAAAAAGGTGTTTTTATTCATTCCTCATCACTAAGAATCATTCTTATTCACAGAAAAACTTTTGGAGACACAGTCAAAGGAGATTGAAGAAGGAGTTGTGCAAGATTCAAGAACTAAAATCATTATTTCTTCTTCTTCTTTAGTTCTTTTAATTATGCTTTTATGTATCACCATAATTATATGCGACTAATTCTCTTTAGGGTTTGGATTTGCATACCTAGTTTATTACTTCTTTGGATTCTTATTTCCTTTCAATGAATTAACTTTCATTCAATTTTATAAGTTGTACTCAATGTCTTGTATTTGATTTTAGGCTTGATTGAATGCATGTTTTTGGGTAGATTAAAGACAATGAAAGTTGCATGTTCTATTAGCTCATAGACTTGTAAAACTTAGAAACCTTGATCATAAAAGTAGACAAATCATTTAGGTAATAATAAATCACTACAGAACTTAATGAACCCTAGTTAATTAATGTGACCATGAAAATAGGCTATAATTAACTTTGGTATTCGTATATGAACTTTAAAGAAACTATAAGTAATTTGAGTGGTTTACCCTTAACTAAGTTAATGAATTGAATTGTGAAAGATCCTATAATCCAAGTAATAGCTAATGAAATAAATCCGAACACTAGCTTTTTAATTATTGAATTTTATTATTTCAACTTTAAGTTTTCTTTTTAGTTAATTGATTTATCATTACAATTATTCTATTTTGTTAGATTCTAGAAGAAAAATTAGGCTAGTACTTGGTATCAATCTCCTCATGGGAACCATACTTATATTCATCACTTTACTACTTTTTGTGAATTGTGCACTTACAAAATTTACCTAACAATTAAGGTGGTCTTAATTGGCTACAGCCTGACATGATGTGTTCTTTAACCTAACTATAGAATTTTACATAACATTTAAGATTCTATATGAAAATCAAGGGTCTTTTTAAGTAAGTTCTTTAGAAAAGAATACTATTTTAACTATGAAATCATGTCTTATATCTTTGGTTTTCCTAAATGAGGTATTTATCAACCTCCATTAGATTATAATATGAGTACTTTTTAGCATGAAATCACTAGGATGATAGAGTTTATGAAGGCCAAGTAATGACCAGTGTTTTGATTAAAGATCACTCATATTTAATTATGCACAAGTTCATGTCACATACCATTTTTGGTATAAAGGACAGCACTAGGATTTCTCTAGATAAATTATTCATGTTGCGGTGCTTGAAAAATACATAAAAGTGTATAGTACATACTTTTTTTTATGTTCTATGTGACGTGTTGTGTAGGCTAGGAAAGTAGTGGGGTCAATAGGTCATATTGAACATTAAATATGTTAGAATTAGGTGTCATTCTAGTTGCATTTATAATCTTTTATTAAGTTGTTATTTAGTTTAAGTATTTTTATGTTGCCTAAAATGAGTTATGTTCATTTTTAGTATTTTGGTTTACCTTTGGTTGTTTTTATGCATTTAAGTGTTCAAAGAATAGTTATGGAATGAGGAATAGGACTTTTGAAGGTGATGGAAGGGTCCAAGGAGCATTCAAAGCATAATCTAGCAAGTTGAAGCTTAGAAGAGGTGCATGGTCATGTACATAATTGAACAAGGTCATGCTTGATTGAAAGATGGACACACAGCCATGCTCATGGCCATGCCTTATTATGAAATTCTTATAGAGACTAGCACATGGTCATGTGCCCAAACACGCATGGTCATGTGCCCTACTGGTAGCTTTTGAATTTTGAATTTTGAAGCACTGATTTTAGGAGATTTAATGGATTTTTAAAAGGAAACAAATCAAGAGGCTAGAGGCTAGAATTTTATATGTGTATCCTTTAAAAACAAAACATTCTATTCTATTCTACATTTTTTATATTATTCAACAAGTTTTGTCTTTTTTTATTATTATTAAGGACTAGTGCTTGTTCATGTTAGTTTGCAAATTAAGCATAAGGATTAAAAAACAAGAAGCAAGCCTTCTACTATCAAGGGGATTTTTCTAAAAATTTGCTATTGTTCATTTCTATTTTGGATTAACAATTATGCTTATTTTCTTCTACTCTTCTTCTTTTTCTCTTATTATCAACATGAGTAGCTAAGTTCTTTGTTAGGGTTTTTATTTCAATTCAACCATGTAAAAATTGTAATTAAACATAAGTTGTTAATCTTGATTCTTTGGCTATTGTTGAACTTAATGTCTTTATAGGATTGATCACCCTTTGATTGAATACACACAATGAAACTTGATTGAGAGATAGGCTCCATTGGATATAAACAATAACATATTACATGCTTTCTTCGTTGAGAAACATCAAAGCAACCAATATTGATCAAGGGCTGGAGATTTAAACTAGGTTAAACAACACTTAGTAAATAAGAGCTATAAATCTAAGATTTGAATCTAGTTTGTTAATTATGGGTTTGTCTAAGAGGAAAACCTAGGATTTTTTAGATGCCTTCAAATTGGATTAAGGTTAGGTATGGCTTAGGTATTAATTGATCTTAAGAAATGGTTGAATTAATAATAAGAATTCTAGCTTTTTAAATTGATTATTAATTAATTCAGATTTCCTTTATTTAATTTTAGTTAATTTTAAAACACTATTTATCATTGTTTAAATAAACAAAACACAATCAGTATTACAATACTCAATTTGCAATCTCTGTGGAATCGATATTTAATTACTATATATACAATTCAGTGTACTTGTAGACTACGCATCATTAGGAAAATTAAAAAAAATGGTTATAAAGCCTTCTTTACCATTTATTTTAAAGAGGAAGATAAGAGATTTTGCTCCTTAGTCAAAAGAAATTTCAGTAAGCTGAAATATTTTGATGATGAGGTACTTTTGAACATAAGGATTAAGGGAACCACATATGTGTTTTGTAAGAAAATGCAATGGTCTAAATTGGCTATAGCCCAACATGATGTGTTCTTTTAGCTAACTATAGAATTTTACACTACATTTAAGATTCTAGATGAAAATCAAGGACTCTTTTCATGTAAGTTCTTTAGAAAAGAATACTATCTTAACTATGAAATCATGTCTGATATCTTTGGTTTTCCTAAAGGAAGTGTATGAGTAATTTTTAACATGAATTCACTAAGGGTGATAGAGTTTGTGAAGGTCAAGTAATGACTAATGGTTTGATTAAAGATCACTCAATATCCAAGGAGCACTTAAGGCATAATCTAACAAGTTTGAGGCTTATAAAAGGCACATGGTCATGTGCATTAATGTACATGGCCATGCCTAATTGAAGGACGGACACACAGCCATGTGCACCCATGTGCATGGCCATACCTAATTGTGAAATTCTTATAAAGACTAGCATATGACATTGTGCTTAAACACACATGACCGTGTACCCTATTGGCAACTTTTGAAATTTGAATTTTAAAGCACTGATTTTGGGGGATTTGATGCATTTTTTAATGGAAACAAATCAATAGGCTAGAGGCTAGGGTTTTATGTGTATGTAGCCTCTAGAAACAAAACATTCTATTATATTTTACACTTTTTACATTATTCTATAAGTTTTTATCTTTTTTGTTATCATCAAGGACTAGTGCTTGTTCATGTTACTTTGGAGATTGAGCATAAGGATTGAAGAATAATAAATCTTCTACTATCAAGAGGGTTTTTCTAATCATTTTCTATTATTCATTTCTATTTTAGATTAATGATGTTATTTATTTTCTTCTATTCTTCTTCTTTGTCTTTTATTATCAATATGAGTAGATAAGTTCTTTGTTAGGGTTCTTATTTCAATTCAACTATGTAAAAATTGTAATTAAACCTAAGCTATTAATCTTGATTCTTTAGTTATTTTTTAACTTAATGTCTTTATAGGATTTATCACCCTTTGATTGAATATACAATGAAACATGATTAAGAGATAGGTTCCATTGGATATAAACAATAGCCTATTAGATGCTTTCTTAGTTAAGAAATATTAAAGCAACTAATATTGATTAAAGTTGGAGCTTGAAACCAGGTTAAATAGCACTTAATAAGTGTGAGCTATAAATCTAAGATGTGAATCTACTTGGTTAATTGTAGATTTGTCTGAGAGGAAAACCTAGGATTCCTTAGATGCCTTCAAATTGGATTAAGGTTATATATGACATGGGTATTAATTAATCTTAAGAAATAGTTGAATTGATATTTAAGAACCCTAGCTTTTTAAATTGATTGTTAATTAATTCATATTTCCTATGTTTAATTTTAGTTAATTTTTAAACACCATTTTTCATTGTTTACACAAACAAAACACAATCAGTATTACAATACTCAATTTGCAATCTCTGTCGGATCGATATTTAATTACTATATATACGATTTTGTATACTTGTGGACTACACATCATTAAGAAAATAAAAAAATGGTAACATTCATTAGCTTTCAACTCGGTTTCGCCATATGTGTTGTGATGCTTATCCTTAAAACTGTTTTTTTTTTTTTTACAAAATTAATGCTTAATTGCAATTAGAGGGTGATAGTGTATAAGTCTATAATTTTAATGCAATTATCAAAATATTGAATGGTTTCTTAATTAAGATGGTTGAACATGGTCAACATGTATGAAAAATTTAGTTTTTTAACCTAAGCATAAACTTCAAAGACTGAATTTAAGCATGATTTTAGAAGAGAATGCATTTTGATTTTTAATTCTAGAAAAAAAAAAGGAAAAAAATCTTTCTTTTCTTAAGAGTAGTACTTAAATTTTCATTTTTTTACTCTAAATCTACTCCAATAATCTAATTATAGTACGAGTATCCAAAGGACCCACTTATTGGTATCCACGCTTAGTAATATGGGAACTACGGGGGATGATTAAGAGTGCGAAGATTTGATTAGAGAGAAAATGAAAAAAATGGTGAGATGAAGCGTAAAACACACTCACCAAATCAAAAGAGAAAAATAAAAGATGTTGTGAAATGGAGTGTAAAAGGCATTCACAACCAAAAAGGTTTTTGCTTTTCAAAAGAGATTATGAGCTTAAATGCTCTTCTTCTAAAATTTTGTTCACTGGATTTCAAAGAGTTATGTGCTTAGGTTGTAATTAGTAAATTATTCATATATGATGTATTTTTTTCTAATTATCTTTTTTAGTAAACATTTTTCAGTCTTAGTATTGTCGGCTTGCATATCTTAGAAATTGTAACTCTTTGGTTGTAGTTGAGTTGGTCTTTAAATTTCAAATTTTATTTTTACTTGAGTACAAGCAAAGCTTTAGTGTGGGGAATTTGGTGTGTGTAGTATTTACATATTTCTAAGTTGAATTTTAATGACTTTTCAATTAATAAATAATGTTAATTAGATAGATTTTAGGTTAATTAGGAAATATTTTAGTTTAGAGTTTTATTTAGAATTTTATTATTTTTAGTTTAGTTTTAGTCAAATTAGGAGCTTATTTAAGTACTAATTAGTGTTTCCCTTTTTGTGGGAAAGATTAAAAAAGGAATTCCAAAAAGTTAAGGATTTGTACAATATGGCTATGGCATGGGCGTGTTGCAAGCCATGTCTAATTCTGGAACTGAAGGAACATTGGACATGGGCATGCCTTCAACCCGTTCATCTTTTTGCCTAATTTAGAGAAGAGCAACATGGTCATGTTGTTGGCCATGCAAGGAGTTAGAGGATAACTTGAAGACAAGTATGACCGTGTATAAAGCCATACTAGAAAGCTTTGGGACTTGACATGGCCATGTCAAGGCCATGTCAGAGAAAAAGAAGTTTTCATATTTGAAAAAGACTTAGGAGTTCAAAGGCAATTATGGCTCTATCATTCAATGCCTATAAAAGGGGATGCTAAGAGTTGTTTTGGAGATTGAAGAGAGGAGGCATCAAAAGCTATAAATAAGAGCTTAAGAAGGCAAACAAGGGTTTGAAGATTAAAGCGGCGCTTAAAGGAATTTTATTTATTCTTCTTCTTCAGTCTCTTGTATTTATTTGGTTGTTTATAAACTATGTGTGGCTCAACTCATTTTAGGGCTTAGGTTAGGAGTAGCTATTCTATGATGTGATTAAACACAAGTTTTATTAATTTGATTTTCAGTTAATTCTATGCATTGAGCTTAATGTCTTGTTATCATTCCAAGCTTACAAGTAAGTTAACCAATGGGAGCTAGGGGAATTTATTAACTTATGACTCATAGGACTTAGACCACTCAACTACAAGAGTAGGTGAGCTCTTCAAGGGACTAAGACAGTAGGCAGAGTCTACGGTGGTAAACTAATTGTTAAGGAGCTTATTGAGTTTTGATTTACTTTTTACCACGAGAGTAAGTTAACTTTAATTTTAACATGCTTAATTGAACTCGATAGAGTTTTAGGTATTTTAAAGCAATTACCCTTAACTAAAATTAGGGTGTTTAATAATTAAGTGTTCATAATATGATTGGAATGGTGAAACTAAATCTAAGCTTTATGTTTTTATTATTAGATTTCTTTTATTTTTAGTTATTTAGATTTATATTTTGATTTTCTAAATTACTTTATTGATTTGCTAGCTAAGAATATAAGTAGAGATATTAATACTCAATATACAATCCTCGTGGGAACTATATCTTTTATACTAATTCACGATCCATATGCTTGCAGGTTTTGAACATAATATGAACCTATAAAAACTTTTAAAACAGTCTCTCGGAAGGATGAATCTGAGAAGCTGGAGTGGACAACAATAACTAAGAAAAATCGTGCTGCCAAAAATAAATTCAAACCTGTTCTTTCCAAATAGGTTGCGAAACCACAACATCTTTTGTAATGAATATCCTTTTTTGAATTGTAGAGGTTGGAAATGCTAACACTCTTAGGAAGATTTATAATCTCTGTCAAATGAACAAGCCTAACATTCTTGGCTTTGCAGAGCCTATGGTTAACTTCAATGATATTCCATCCCATTATTGGCAACAATTGGGATTGAATATAATCTCTTGTAATGTTAATTCTCTCCCTTCTCTTTGGGTTTTTATTGCTTCTTATATTACTTCTTCTGTTGTTGCTTGTTCTAACCAGCATATTACTCTTTCACTTTATTCTAACAATGTGAATAATCTAATAACATTAGTTTATGGCAATACATCTGGTGTCCAGTGTAGAAATCTTTAGCATGAGATTCGAGCTATCTGTTCTTAGTGTACCATTGACACAAGTTGGTTCTTAAATAGTGATTTTAATGCATGTTTAGGAGCACATGAGAAATTTGGTCGCCCTCCACCTATTGTCTTTTATCAAGACATTACTAATTTTATTGATGATTGTGATTTCACGAATCTGGATACATTGGGTTCTTTCTTTACATGGCCCAATGGTAGAAAAGGAAATGCCAGAGTGGAAGAACGACTTGATTGTGCCCTTTGTTCAGCTACTTTTAACAACTAGAACCTCATTAAATGTATAGCTTTTAGAAGACAGTTCTCTGATCATAATCCTCTACTGCTCAGTTGCTCTAATGTACTGACTGCTCCATCTCACTTCCGGTTCCACTCTACGTGGATCACACATAAGGATTTTCTTTCTTTAATTCAGACAGAATGGCCCAAAATAAATGCTACGAGTTCAGCTATGAGACATCTGATGACCAAGCCCAAGTTTCTTCATGGTTCTTTACCCAACTGGAATTTTAATGTTTTTAGTCATATTGACCGTAATATTGAAAGTGCCTCTGGACATCTTCTTACGGTGCAAAATAACATCTCGCTTTTGGGCTTCAATGAAGATTTGCATCGTCAGGCATTAGACACCCATCATCAGTTGGAATCTTATTTAATTCAACAACAAATGTTTTATAAAGAAATCAGTCGTATCAAATGGCTTCATGATGGTGACAAGAACACCAGTTTTTATCATTCGATGGTTAAACAACGAAGGGTGATTTCTGGTATTCAGGCTCTGGAAATTTATGGCATTCTCTCTAATGATCCTCTTGCCATTGAAAATCATATTGTTGATTTCTATAAGCAACTCTTTTGTCATTCTTCTCATAGTGATCATGCTAATTTTGGTTTAATCTCGCAAGTGGTTCCACATCTTATTTCTGATGAGGATAATATTCAGCTACTTTATATCCCATCTTCGGATGAAATTCGCTCTACTGTATTTTCTATAGATGGTACAAGTGCTCCGGGTCCTGATGGGTTTTTTGGAGTTTTCTTTACTCACTGTTGGGACATAGTTGGTTAGGAGGTTTGTGCATCAGTTTCTCATTTTTTTCACCCATGGCTATATTAAACCTAGATTAAACTCCAACTTGATAGTTTTGATTCTGAAAATTCCTGGTGCTTCTCAAATTGGCAAGTTTAGATTAATAGTTCTCAGGAATTTTATTTTAAAAGTTATAACTAAAATCTTAGCTGATCGTCTTTCCTGGATCGTTCTCAGGAAAATTTCTGAATGTGTCAATCTTCTAGAAAATAAAGCTAGAGCTCATAACATGGCTATCAAAATAGATGTTCACAAAGCTTTTGACTCTATGAATTAGAATTTCATTTTGGAAGTAATGCGCTGTTTTGGGTTTAGTTCTCAATTTCGCAATGGATTTTATCCAGTCTTCATTCAGCTAAAATTTCTATAGTTATTAATGGTGCCAGGAAAGGGTATTTTCGCTGTGAGAGTGGAGTTAGACAAGGAGATCCTTTGCCTCCTTGTTATTTTGCATTGGTGAAGATTTCCTTAGTCGCTAGTTTTCTGCTAATGTTAATGATAGGGAATTTAATACCATGACTGGTTGTAAAACACAATTCCCTTCCCATTTTCTCTATGCTAATGATATCTCATTGCTTAAAACGGCCATTTTTAAAAATATAAGAGCTTTAACTCAAATTTTAGAGACTTACAGTGTTATCTCAAGGCAATATATTAATTGGGAGAAGTCTGAAATTCTTTCGGCTCTTCTATTCCTCGCCGAAGGGTAGCTCAGCTTCGCTTTCTCTCCAATATGAAGCTTGGATCTCTTCCTTCTAAGTGTTTAGGTGTTCCTCTCTTTAAAGGTTCACCGAAGCATTCTCATCTAGTTCAAGTTGCTGATGCAATCCTGAGTAAATTTGATGGATGGAAAGGGTATTTCCTTGTAATGGTTGCTCGCATTTGTTTGGTGAATTCAGCTGTCACTACCTCGTTTATTCATAGTTTTATGGTTTACAAATGGCCTCAACGTATTCTTAAGCTGGTATCTAAGTCTATACATAGTTTTGTGTGGTCTGGATCAATCTCTTCTAAAAAATTGGTCATAGTTTCTTGGTCTCAATGCTATGCTAATAAACAGGAAGGAGGTTTGGGCATAAAAAAATTATCTCATTTAAATTCTGCTCTTCTTTATAAACTTGCAAGTTCGGTCATGGCTTAAGACAATTATCCTTTTGATTTTCTCTGACATCAATACCTGAATGAATTCAAGGCTCCTCGTCGCTTGATTTCTTATATATGGAGCTCTATGAACCTCATTTTTTTGGACATCAGATCGAATGCCTTTTGGATAGTTGGTGGATCTTCTAAGCTCAGTTTTTGGCATGACAATTGGCGAGATAGTCTTGCAGATAAGCTGAACCTTCTAATGTTGTGGGTCCCTCCTAATGGAGTCCACAAATTTGGAAAAAATTTACATTTTAATGCATCAAATACGATGCAGCAAATGTTGAAAAGCTTTTTTATTTTTTTTGTTTATTTATCCATCCTAATTTCTATACAAAGACATTTGGATATAGAAGAAAGATACAAGCAAGCAGCATAGAAAAAGCAACGAGTGAGTGAGAGAAAAGCTCAAGTGAGGTGTGTGTTTGTAAAGGTAACCACAGCAATTTTACTTTGATGAGTGTGAGAGAATTTTAAGTATTTGGAAACTTTTCTCAAAGAGTAAGTAACAAAATAGTAAAAATATTATTTTTTGTGTTTGGTAAATACTTTAAGTGCCACTATTTTGGTGAAAACTCTTTTATTGTATGCTTCTAGTGTTGATCTAAAAAATATTCTCTTTGGACCTACTATTTTTATAGAAAAAAAATTATTCTAATTTTATCATGTAGATGTAGCCCAACACTAAAAGTGAACCACGTTAAAATATTTGTATTATTTTTATATTATTTATACAGTAGATTTTACTACCTATTTTATTCATCAATTTGTTAATTTAACCGCCTCCATTTATTTATTTGTTTGATTATTTCTGTAGTAATTATATTTTGTCTCTGTAAACATTATTCTGCTCCTCCAACTTTATTAATTTCCCAACATCTTATTAATCACACAAAATTCTTATTCGGCCTGGTAGCAGATTTTTACATTGACAATGAGTGGAGATTACCCATCCATTTATCCATTGCTTTTCCTAAAATTGTTGATGAGGTTCGCTCTTATAATCCATCTGATTTGGAGAATGACAGCTTAGTCTGGAAAGCCTCTGTGAATGGTACAATTACATGTCATGATGCTTATAACTATGAGCGTCAATCGTTCCCAATCAAGAGCTGGTGTAAGTCTCCTTGGCAAGCATATATTCCTCCTTCAAGGTCCTTATTATGTTGGCGTTTATTTAATGGTAAACTTCCCATTGATAATGTTCTTAGAGGCAAGGGTTTGATTATTGTTTCGCAATGTCGTCTTTGTGTTGAAAGCTATGAAACTTTTTCCCATTTATTTCTGCATTGTCGTTATGCTAAGCATCTTTGGAAAGCAGCTTGTGATGTTTTTCAGCTGTCATTTGCCGCTAGTAATACTGCTCTTGATTTTTTCCTTTCTCTGAGTAGCAGCAACTTCAGAACTCAGGTACGTCCTCTCTTCTTAACTTCTGTTTGTACTGTTTTTTGGTGCATCTGGTCTGCCCGAAAACAAATTGCTTTCGAAGATACTCAGGTGATGGTTTTCAATCTTTGAGAATCATTTTTCGTTCCATTAAAGAATGTGATATCTTTAAACTTGGTTCGGCTAGCAACTCCCAACGTGAGCTGTTGCTTCTTCGGAAGCTTCATATTACCTATAAGCCGCCTAGTGCTCCTATTATCATCTCGGTTCTTTGGCAGTTGTCCCCCATCACTTGGTTGAAGTTAAACTCAGATGGTTCGGCAATGTTCCCCGGGAAGGGGGGTGGAGGTGGTATTTTCAGAAATTGTAAGGGATTTGTAAAAGCTTGCTTTGCTTCGCCATTAACTGAATGTCATGCTTTAGAGGCCGAACTTCATGCAGCCATATATGGCATTAACAAAGCTTGGATGTTGGGATGGCACAAGATTTGGTTGGAATGTGGTTCCATGTATGTTGTCAATCTATTCAAGACAAAGAGTTTAAATGTTCCTTGGTTCCTGTTGGCTGATTGGTCCAGATGTTTAACTCAAGTTTCCAATTATGTCTTTTGTGGTTTCTCATATATTTCGTGAAGGCAACATGGTTGCAGATCGATTATCTAGAGAAGCATCTTCATGTGTGCAAGATCAATGGTGGTTTTCTGCCCCTTCTTTCTGTAATAGTTTCCTATTGAATTATAGGTTGAGGCAAGAGAATTTTAGATTCTCTTAACTTACTGTCTTCATTTTATGCAACTTCTTTTTATCTTCTTTTCAATAAAATTCTTGACAAAAGGTGCTAAGGTGCCGGCCTATCTAGAATGTTCCGGTGCACCCTGAGGTTTCTTGTCAATCTTCTTTAAAAAATATATCTTTTACCGCCACTACCACCGATAGTATTTCCTGCTCCTCCTTTTAAATGAAATGTTTTAACCTTGAAGAGATCAATCTTCAATTTAGAGAACTCCCCATTTTCAACATTGCTAGAAGATGAAGAGGTTGTGGCTTGCGTTTCTTCATCTCCTACATCGCTAGAAGATGCAAATCTACCATTCGGCTGTAGCGATAATAAGGAGGGTAGTCTAGATCTTCTTGAAGCTCTATGATAAAAAATTAAAAAAAAACAAAAAAACAAAAAAACAAAAAAAAGACAACTATCCAGCGATATTTGACAGAGTTTCTTTTTTCTTGAACTCTTGCCAACCAGTGGAAGTCTCATAAACGACCGTTTAAGATGTTTCAAATCTAAATTTCCTTGTGTTTCTCTGTTAATGCCGTTGCTGGCAACAATTTTGCCTTCATGTCCTCGGTATCTCCTTGTTTAGATGCTCCCTTGATGCTCTCTCTGGCAACAATTTTGCTGTTGTTTCCACTTCTGGGCTATTGTAGTTTGTCCGTGACAATTATGTGATATCTGTAAATTATGCATTAGTGGATCAAAGAGGAAATAGTGCAACTATATGAGAACATAGAATGAGAATGATGACAAAAAACAGGCTCTGATTTATTAGCCCTTTTTAAAAAATAATTTTGGTTTTACATGTTTAATTAATAGGTTTAGAATAGATAACAACAATCATAGAGCTTTGCAACAGCTAATCTCTCTGTTTTTTTTTTTCTTTTTTAAATAATTCATCCTACTCTTTCCATGGGGGAGCCACCAGTAAAAATTTCAGCAAAATTTACCGCTTTACTACTCAACAATAATGGCTGCAGCGATTTTACCGCTTCACTACTCAAATTTCAGTAAAAATATAGCCTGATTAATTCTGTAAATATTTTGAATTTTTTATTTAATTTTCTAACTAGTAAATGTATACTTTGCCAACGTATAATGGGATAAGGAGGAATGAGACTCAGAACTGGAATCTGTAGGTGCCACTGGAATCATTTGATAACTAGACCAGAGTAAATTCCCGCAATTAAAGGTACATTCACATATAGCTGCAACGTAAAAAGTAATAACCCATCAAAACATATGCATTGAGAAAAAAGAAAAATAAATTCGTAATATTGATCTTGTACATCTAAGTTTCCTCAATATAACCAAATAACGATCAATTAAAAGTTGCTAATTATTATTATTATTATTGTTGCTGCTGCTGTTGCTATATATATATATATATTTTTGAAGTCTAGTTAGTTAGCTAGCTCTCTCTTGTACTTTGAAGTTCATTCCATTATCAATTGATAATGGATTTGATTAAATAAAAAAACTTTGTATATATATATAAACAAAATTTTAATAGCAGTTTTATTTAATGAAAAATACCTTAATATATGGCTACGGATTTGTTGTTACATTGGGAAGCATATGTTGAATCATTGATGAAAATATTAATTTATTAAGAAAAAAAAAAAAAACTATTAAACAAGTCATGATTTGGTATAATAATGAAGATATATGTAGAGGGTTCAGACGTTGAGTTTCATTGTGTAAAGATTGAAATTTCAGCCACCCACTGGCTGTGAGATTGGAGGTTTCAACCTTCATCAATTAATCTCTTTTTTTTTTCGAACCAAATATATATTAAACCAATTAGTCACTTTTTTTTTTCATCAATTAATCTCTAAATTCAAACAAAGGCCAAAATACAAGTCAAAAAGGGGGAAAAAAAAAAAAGAAGTAAAGGAAGATGCCATGATTAATAATTTTATAATGAATATTCATTGTTTAATTAATTTAGTATAAATGACACATAAAAGTACTGACTATTTAAAAGAAAAAAATGAAAAAAGCCGAAAAATCTTAAAATTTGAATTCTTAAAATTTATGTTTCAAATTTATAATGTTTAAATATTTGACCAATTTATAGTTAATTTGACTTAAATTATAAGAAAATTAAAATTTATTTCTTAAAAATACAAGAAAAACGGAGAAATCGGAATTCTCTATTATGATTCCAATAACTTTTAAAAGAAATGTTTTAACCTTGAAGCATTCAAGCTTCAGTTTAGAGAACTCTTCTTCATCTCTATGATCACAACCAGGTTTGAAATCCTCTTCACCCAGTACTAATCATCCTCGAAAGTAAGCATCCTCAAAGACTCCAGATCTTGATGTTTTGAAGGTTATAAGGACAAGGGAGCAATCAAGTAATATTTTACAAACTTTCTCATTTCTTACACTTTTTCCAACCAAAGGAAGTCTTATAAACCTCTATATAATGTTTATGATTAATTCATTTAAAATTAATGAATGATAAATTAGATCAATTCCAATTAAAATGATTCAAAAAGAAAATATACATGAATATATTAAATTAACATTAAGTTATTAGTGCATTATTTATATGATATGAACATTAAATTTTGCATGATCTTATCGTTAAAAATCATATTCTGGAAGCAATTATAATTTATAAGCTAGTTGGTATATTATATAAATTATTTTTTTCACTTAATTAGAAAATTAAAAATCAATATATTTAATTAATAAAATATTGGAGGAAATTAATTATTTTGTAATTATTTCATTCTTGGTGATAGATTATATAGAAATAATGTAATTGCATCTTGCATAAAATAATTTTAGGCGTTCTCTACTAAAAAAAATTAAACCCATTTTATGAAGACAGCTGCAAGAGGCAAATATGTAGAGCAAAAATATAAGGAGAAGAAGAGTGCTACAAGATAGGGATAATTAATGTATATCTTTTATATTTCAACCTATTACACTATTTGATTTCTGACATTTGAAAAAATATTTATCCATCCCTAACATTTACAACAGTTAATACTCATTAGTCCTTTTTTATGTATGAAATAGTATACAATTTTACAAATATTATGGATAAATAAATATTTTTTCAAATGTTAAAAATGAAGTAATGTAATATGTCAAAATACAGAGGATGTAAAATAATTATCCCTTCATTATATTATTTACAATAATATACACATTTTTTATATAAACATTTTACTTTTTCTAATTATGAAATACTTGACAATTACTCCTACCAATTTACTTCCCACAAATAACTCTCTCAAATCACTTCCTAAACTAGGATAGCACAATCATTTATTCCATAATTGGAAATTGTTTCCCTATTTCACTTTCACAAAATATAAGTCCTAGATTTTTTTGGATATGTTATACCTGTTGAGCGGGAAAAAAAATTTCGACTATCCACCGGTTACTCTAACACCGCGCTTGAAATTGGGTTATGCATGCTAGAAAATAATTCAAGAATCTAATGTTGTGCAAGATGGAAATATTTAACATGTATTTACTTGTATCCAATCTTTCTTAATTATATGAAAATTTAATTAATTTAAATAGTTTATAGAATTGGGTAACACTCATTTGATGCATTCCTATCTTAGCTATTAACCCTAAGAAATAAAGTTGAGATGATTAATGGAGAGTAAATCCAACTATTTCTCCAACTAACTAGCCTCTTTATTTATTTAATAGCTGTGTTTATTAAGGGTTGCACCATATAAATTCAATTTCATATTCATGATCAATTGTAGTACTTGACAAAAAGAGTTGTAGAATTTTAATTATGCATGGGATTGAAAAATAATAGACTCCGAATTTTAGATGTAGGGTTAGAAATGATTGATGTGTTATAGCAATTATCTTTTGAGTAAGCTAATCTCATTGAAACGATATTGATCCTAATTGGTGAAAGAAAATGATGACATAGGAAGAAAAAAAATTTTAAATATTCATTTATTAGTTCAATTCTACTAAAAAAATTTAGAATTTATTTTTAAATGAGTTTTTATTAATGAAAATATATTAGATTTAAATAAATATTTTATAAAATAAATTTATTTAAAAATTTTACTAAGAATTTGATTTAATATTAAGAAACCCAACAAAATTAAAAGTTTATAATTGAAAACAAATTTTACAGATTTTTTATTTAAACGAAATTAACCTATTTTAATATACATATAAATTCCATAAAAGTTTATAAAATTCATTTATATCAAATACATTTCAATGAAGTAGCAATATAATTTATTGAAATGATCAAGTTACTTCTCGGTTCACATAAATTTACATTGAAATATTCTTGGGTATAGCTAGCTATCTTTTGCCACCACTATTGCCAATATTAATTCATCCTCCTCCGCTTCCCTTTACATGGAATGATTTTACCTTGAAGAGCTCAAGCTTCAGTTCAGAGAACTCCTCAGTTCCACCATTAATAGAAGATGTGAAACTCCTAGCTTGTGCTCCCCCATTTCCGCCATCGCAAGAAGATGCAAATCTACTAGCCTGCAGCTTGGGTTAGGTGGGTCCTCTAAATCTTTTAAAATCTAGAAGAGAACAATCAAGCAATATTTGATTGAGATTCTTGTTTCCTGAACTTTTGCCAACCAATGGAAGTCTTATAAACCACAATTTAAGACGTTTCAACTCTAAATTTTCAATGTGTTTATCTATCAATGACCTTGCTGCTGCGTCTTTTGTTGCCTTCATCTATTTGGTATCTCCTCGATAATTCTTATTAGCTCCATTGATGCTCTCTCTGACAATAATTTTATTGTTGTTTTCACTTTTAGGCAGTTGTGGTTTGTCCATGAGCTACATTACCATTGATGCAATTATTTTATATCTAAAAATTATTCAATAATTGATACTGCTTATATATATATTCCTGTTTAACTAAAGGATTTTTGTTTCCCGAATAGGGTTACCCAGTCAGGGAAGGTAACAGAATCCATTAATAGAAAGGATTTTACCCCGAAGAAGATTCCTAAGCAGAGAAAGAATACTCTCCTACTAGGATTAGGATTCCTATCCCACAAGGGATCCTCCTCCTTTCAGGTTTAAGCATCATTATAAATAGGACCATATAGCTCTCATTCTACATCATCTCATTCTCTCATATTCTAATTGTTCCTTGCTTTCTATACAAACTTTACTTTTATTCTTTGATTTAGGCATCGGAGTGTTTATGTGGACTCTCCCCACCTCTCCCCTTGCCCTCTGTTCATTGATTATAGGATCTTAAGCTCAAGAGTTCTAAAAATAAGTTATCAAGTGGTGCCGTCTGTGGGAAACTCTTGGAAAAAGCCATTCATATACCTGCTAAGCTAAAAACATTCACACCATGACTTCCAACCCACCACCAACTTCAACTCTTGAAACTAACATCAATCCTTTTGCACCCATCCCTTCGACTGATCTCTAAACCCCTCTCCCAATAATAGTGTTTCCAACCATTTTTAGTATGCCAAAACTTCATCCGGCCATACACATTCACTTCCTGAAAATACCTAGAGATGCCTAGCTTCGGGCACAGACTATCTACATTATGCTCCTTTACAACACCACCCTTATTAAATACCCTCCATACCTTTTCCAATTTTGATAGACACACCAGCAATCGCCACACTAAAATTGAAAACTGTAAACCAAAAACTCAATCTCAACCAAACCAATAAGGAAGTTATGATACAAAATATCCAAGCGCAATTGGCCTTAATGCAGTAACAACTAAATGCTTTAATACAAAGTGGGAATTCTGAACCAGCTCAAATCGATCAACTCCGACAGGCACCAGAGACAGGTAGTGGAAAAGGTAAAGCATCGAAATGGGAATGCAGTTCAATAATTTTGGCTCTTGATGACTCAAAGTTAGCTCATAAAGTTGAAGAGGTTATACACAAAGCCCGTATGAAACTAAGAAAAGAGGATGAATGCATTATGGATAGCAAAACTCCATTCATAAGAAGAATAATTCAAACGGAGATCCCTACTAAATTCAGAATCCTACCGCTTGATCAGTATAAGGGGATGAGAGATCCAATCAACCACACATTGGCATTTAGAACAAGGATGTTACTCCAGAATGTAAATGATGGAATCATGTGCAGAGTCTTCCCAAGCACACTCATAAAGAATGCCCATAAGTGGTTTCATCGACTCCTGGAGAATTTTATCACTTTTTTTAAGGATATGGCGGAGCAGTTTCATACCAGGTTCGTCACCAACATTCCCCCAGCTAAAAACCTCAACGATCTTTGGATGTGCTTACAAGAAGTCAATGAATCTCTATAAAGTTATCTTGATCAATTCAACAAAATAGCCATGCATATCAAAAATCTTGCTGATGAGGTTGCTATAGAAACATTGAAAAATGGTACTATACTTGAAAAGCTTAAAGATAAGATAATGAAAAAGGAACCAGGCACCTTTACGAAAGTAATAGCGATGGCAATCAGAATGATAAAAATGGATAAAGATAGAAGGATGCAAAGGGAGGACAAGAAGCCATCGGCCAAAGATGAAAGACCAAGACCCAAATGACCAAGCTTCCCAAAAATAAATTTTAGAAACTCGACAAAGAGATTTGACAGGGAAGCCGACAAATACACACCCTTGAACGCCTTTTGATCCAAAAACCTCATGTGGATCAGGAAAAATGGTATTGGAATCACCCCCACTAAGAGAATTAGCCCTAGCTGAAGATCCACACAAGACAGGGGATAATACTGCCAGTATCACCAAGAATATAGGCATGACACTGAGACTTATAGAGAGCTGAAGCACACTATTGAAAGACTGGTGTAGAATGGTAAACTCAACAATTTCATGAACACATTAAGGAGTGGAAAACCAGAAGCCCAGGGGCATGACAGGCCAAAAGCGAAGAGAGCTTGGAAGGAGCCAGTTGGTATTATTAATATGATTATTGGCAGAGAAAATTCTAGGAAGAAATTGAAATGAAGTAGGAGAGAAAAACCAATTTTTAAAAAAAGGGAGATCGTATTCAACTTGGAAGATGGTTCACATGTTTTCCATCCCCATTGTGATGCCCTAGTGATTAATGCATACATAGACAATTACTTAGTAAAGAGGTTATTGGTAGACAACGTAAGCGTTATCAACGCGTTATCCTGGAATGCATACAAAGTGATGGGAGGCTCTATCACTAATCTAAAGACCATCCAAAACCACATCATAAACTTCTATAGAGGAACCATACAACCAATAGGAGTCATGAAGTTAAACCTAGAATTTGGAAATCAAGACGATGAAGAAATGAAAGTTATCTGAATAGTATTTAATGTGGTAGATCTCCCATTGTCATACAATGGAATCATTGGATGGTCGGTGCTCTATGAAGTAGATACAGTCACCAGTATCTGACACTTAACTATGAAAATTCTAGTAGGTAGTGAAACTCTTACCATCTGGGGAGATCATCATATGGCCAGACAGTGTTATCAGATGGCCATGAAGCCTTAAGTGAAAGCCTTCCCCTTGGAAACATAGGAAATTGAGAAGCAGGGCGCTCGTCCACAACCAGTTGATGACATGGAAGCCTTACAAATTGTGGATGATAAAGTGGTAAAAATCAGTAATGAACTCGACCGCAACATCAAGGAAAGAATAAAGGAAGTTCTCACTAGACACTCAAAAGACTTTGCTTCACAGACATCTAAAATCATCGGTGTGGATCCACAGGTTGCTTGTCACAGTTTAAATATCATATCTGGAGCAAACCAGTGATCCAAAAAAAAGAACATTTGCTTATGAGAGACAAAGGATAATTTTTTAGGAAATAAAAAAGTTGCTGGAAGCCGAATTCATCAAGGAAGTTACTCATCTAGAATGGGTAGCCAACGTGGTACTTGTCAAGAAAGCAAATAGGAAGTATAGAATGTGCATGGACTATACTGACCTTAATCAGGCATGTCCCAAAGACAGCTACCCATTGCCCACAATTGACCAGCTTGTAAACTCCACTGCTGACCATAAATTATATAGTTTTATGGAAATGACACAAGGATATCACCAGATGCTGATGAAGGAAGAAGATTAGGAGAAAACGTCTTTCATCACTCATGAAGGCCTGTACTACTACAAGGTGATCCCTTCGAATTGAAGAACACTGGAGCAATGTATCAAAGAATGATGAACCAGGTACTCTAAGACCAGATTGGTACAAGCATAAAAGTATACGTAGATGAAATCATCATCAAGAGTAAACATGTAGAATAACACCCAACGGATCTAGATCAAGTTCTCCGTTTATTGAGCAAGTCTAGGATCAAACTAAATCCAGAAAAATGTGTCTTCAGAGTCCAGGGATTCATGATATCCCATAGAAGTATTGAGGCCAACCAGGAGAAAATGGAATCCATACTCAACATGAAAGCCCCAAAAAATATCTATGAAGTACAAAAGCTAAATGGCAAAATCACAACATTGGGACATTTCATTTCATGCTCAGCTAGACGGTGTCTACCATTATTCCAAGCTTTAAAAAATTCTAAAAAATTTGTTTGGTCTACTGATTGTTAGGCAACCTTTAAACACATCAAAAAGTTCTTGCCCTCGCCAATCCTACTCAATAGGCCCGTCCAAAATGAAATACTGTATTTATATCTCTCTATAGGCCAAGAATGTATCGCTTCAATACTGGTAAGAGAAGAAGGAAGCTAGTAAAACCTGGTATATTACATCAGTAAAGTGCTCCAAGGATCCAAAATTCGATATCCGATGTTGGATATCGAATTTTGGTTGTGGTTCACTCGTCCCGGAAGCTCCACCACTATTTCCAAGCCCATCCTATCGTGGTCCGATCCCGTTTCCCTCTATAGAAAATCTTACAAAGACCAGAGACCTCAGGTAGACTAGTTCAATGGTCTATGTTACTTGGCGAATTCGACATTGATTACGAACCCCGCTAATAAGTAAAAGCCCAAGCATTAGCAGATTTCATACAAGAAATGGCTCTAGAAGACCTCACCATGACAAAAGTATCATAATGGAATCTCTCTGTTAATGGAGCTTCCTCTTCTTAAGGATCTGACGCCATAGTGATTCTTAAAGGACCGTATAAAGTTCATATCCGATATGCAGTTCGGATAGAGTACAATGCAACCAATAATGCCGTAGAATATGAAGCACTCATCACAAGCCTAAAATTAGCTGCCAAAGTCAAAGCTGAACACCTCATAATAAACTCAGACTCCTAGCTGGTAGTAAACTAGGTTAATGACACATTCCAAGTCAAAGACACCAGCATTGCCAAGTACATGGATAAAGTCAGGCAACTCTTAAAACATATCGAACAAGAAGGGGGCCAGGGGGAGATCGTCTGGATACCTAGAAAGAAGAACTCTGAGGTTGACCTCCTGGCCAAATCGGTAGCTAAAGACAGTTAAACATTTAAGGATATAGAATTCATCAAGGCACTAACAAAACCTAGCATGGAAGATCCTAAAGTTTTGGAGATATAGGAAGTCTCGGAATGGATACGTCTGATAATCCAATACTTGGAACACGCAACTCTCCCTAAAGACAAATTGAAAGCTCGAAAACTAAAAATGAGAGTAGCCCACTATTTTATCCACCAAAGGGAGCTCTACAGAAAATCCCTATCACACCTATAGTCTAAGTGTGTCTCTCCAGAGGAAGGGAATTACATACTCATGGAAATCCATGAAGGAATTTGTAGAGTGCATGAGTCCCACTGTGTACTAACCCAAAAAACACTACTCCAAGGATATTACTAGCGTACTATGTCTAATGATGCCCAAAAGCTAACTCAAGCATGCAGTAAGTGCCAACAATTTGCTCAACTCAATCACATGCCTTCCCACCACTACATCCAATTGGCAACCCATGGCCCTTCGCCATATGGGGAATGGACATCCTGGGCCCCTTCCTAACTTCTACTTCACAAAAAAAGTTTTTAATTGTAGCTATAGACCATTTCACTAAATAGGTAGAGGTGGTGTTAGTTCCAACCATCACAGAAGCTCAAATACAACATTTCTTATAGAGAGAGGTCATTTGCAGATTCGACATCCCTCACACTCTGATTATGGACAATAGCAAATAGTTCAACAATGAAAATTTTAGAGGTTTTTGTTCAGACCTTGAAATAAAGCTTCGTTTCACCTCAGTAGCCGACTCGTAAACAAATAGACAAACGAAAGTCACCAATGGAATTATCATGCAGGGATTAAAGAAGAGACTTGACAAAAAAAAAAAGGGAAACTGGGTTAAGGAGCTTAACAACATAATCTGGGCCTATAGAACCACTCCTAGATCATCCACCGAGGAAACACCATTCAAGCTAACTTATGGCATGGACGCGGTTATACCAGTGGAAATTGGTTCATCGAGTTACAGGGTCAGTCCCAGTCTCAATCATAACATCAAAAACATTGATGCACATATATGTTTGGGCCTATTAGAGGAAAGGCAAGAGTGGGCAGCAGCTATGACAGAAGCACATTGGCAAAAGGTGGCATAGTATCATCTCTGATAATGTCGCCCAAGATAGTTTAAATTAGGAGATTGGGTACTCAGAAGGGTAGATATTGGCAAAGGCAACTCAGGAACTAGCAAGCTAGGTCCAAATTGGGAATGCCCGTATCAAATCTCAAAACATACAACCAAGGGAGCATACAAACTAAGAGACAGAGGAGGCAAAGAGCTACCACAATTTTAGAATTTAGGTTGCCTCAGAAAATACTATCAATAAATTATACTCGAAAAGATATTCAATAAAATATCTCTTTATTAAAGCAACAATGCTTTTACAACTGATCGATTACAAAAAAAAAAAGATGAGAAAGGTTCTTATTTTATAACTTATACATCTGGACCATCAGGCCCCGAGATGGATGGGGAAACAGCATTAGCAGTATTCAGAGGCTTGGTAGGCTTTGCAGCAGTAACAGACTCAACATTATTCCTTATACGTGGAGTACCTACCTTTTAACGAGCGTCCTCCTCAGCAGTAATCTTTGCAAGGTCTATCGGCATTATTCAATCCAAGACCTCGAGGTCCAACTCAGAGTTCTGAGAAAGCAGGATCCTCCTACACTCAGCCTTGTAGTCCTTAAGAAATTCTCCTACCATGTTTTGGTAGGACCTTTGTCATTTTCTCAGGATTTCTTAACCTCAAACAGCCTCTTCTCGAGATTTGTAATTTGAAGATCCTGCTCTTTAATCCTCCTCGTCAATTGACCTTGATTATGCTCCAGATCAGCGATCTTCTTATGGCCTGTCTCAGCCTCAGACTTCGCCTCTGCATTTTTTGTCTGGCAAAGCTCTAGCATTGCTTTTACACTATCCAGCTTCTTCTTGAAGTCAATCACTATCGTCCTTACCTCCGTCTCCTTTAGACTATACTGGCTTTTCAAGTAAAAATATTGGTCCTTCACCACTAGCAAGGCCTGAGTCATCTATGATAGGGAAGTTTGTGTTAACACAAGTACACATATAATTAAAAAAGCATGAGTAACAGAGATAACATTCACTTACTTCTAATGACTGGCCGATCATTAAATCAAGCAGCTCCTCCGAGCCCTCCTCAGACCAGCGCTGCATATCCATTGGCAACCTCAGCGACTCAGCATACTGATGTCTCACTTGGTTATTCGAGATGCTTAAAGGCTTCATCTTATTCAATATACACCCCCTCATATTTGGACACCCGGATAGCCTCAGGCCTTGAATGTATATCTCTTCATCAAGCCCCTTCGCATCAGAATCCTGCTCGATCAACCACCTTTTTATCTGACCCACCTTTTAGCTCGAGTTGACTCAACTACTGCCTTGCCTTTGGGATCAACAGTCATCTCCTCAAGGGTCGTAGGAGCTTTAGGTTTCAAAGAAAGGGATACATGTACTTCCTCTAGAGCTGTTGGCTCGTCAACTAGGGAAATCTCATCCGCAAAAGCAAAAAGTTAGCCATCTATAATTAAAAACATAGAGCAAGTTAGAAGGATACCTTTAAGTAACACAAATGTACCAACAAAATGAACACGGTCCAAACAGACTCTCCACATGTATCTCCTGGATACATCCTCAATCGATCAAGCTTTGATAAGACCATCGAGATGCAGCTACAAAACCATCTCTGCATCATGATCAGGAAGTCTAACAGGCGATTTTACCTTGTGGAATTCATCATACTAGACATCCACGAAGTCTGACAGGTGCTCAATGATAAAAAAAATTATGCTTCCACTTCTTATGGAGTTATGGAAGCTTTAAAAAAAGGGTATGGTTGGGAACGACTGACAAGAAAAACATCAGGTCTCCTTTCTTCCTAGCTAGGCTATACAGATATTGAAAAATATCTAAATCAGGTTCCTTCCCCTCTTCATGTATCAATTGAATGAACCCAGTCAGGATTCTATAGCTAGTCAAATGGAGCTTACCAGGTGCTATGTTATGCCTATTCATGAATCTCTTAATAAATGGATCTAATGGAAATTTTAAATCCCCCTCTAGCCGATCAAAATATACCACTAGTCTACTAAGCCCTAACATGGGGGTGTGAGCCCTAAACTTCCTATCTACTATATGGAAGGTGTAATTAACAGGAATACATAACCACTTTCGATACCACCCTAGCAGTTCATCATCTATTTTTGACATAAATAGTTCAAAACTAACATGTTCCCTCAATGCCATAATAATTTCTATGAAGAAGAAAAAATGAACAAAAGACAAAGGAAATAGGAAAAAAAGGAGAAAAATAAAGATCACCTGGTTACAAAGTGCAAAGATTAGGGCAAACATGAAAAAAGTGATAGTAGTAGCGCAAATGTGACAATGGCGAAAAAAAAGGGCAAAATGCATCAGTTGATGGACACAAAGATATTTATAGAGTTATAAAATGATCTAGAAACACACCATTAATTTCCCTCATCATAACTTCACTTCTCCCTATATCATTAAGGGAAAAATGGGAAATGTGAAACCCATTAATTTAGTGATCATTATGACGACAACGAAAATGTCTTATTTGTGGACACATGAAAAGATGCATCACTCACACTATTCAAATTTCAAATCATTAGGAATCTAAGCAACATTGCCATGCCTCGGCTTACTCACGTCTTTACCAAGCTCTTTTTCTATTTACTCGAAATAAGCATCCAAGCTACACTTTCATCAAATTCCATATATCTAGCACTCAAGTCGTGCTTCTAAGCCTCGAGCATCTAAGTCAAGTGACTGAAGCTGACACCCTCAGATCACTTCTATAGTACTGTGGTTCTGAGCATGTAAGCCTTGCATCCTTGCACCGAGCATCTAAGTCTAATGACTGAAGCGGGCACCCTTAAGTCGCCTTTATAGTATTGAGGTTTCGAGTATGTAAGCCTCATGTCCTTGCACAGAGCATCTAAGCCTCAGGCATCTAAATCTAGTGATTGAAACTGGCACCCTCAGGTCGCTTCTATAGTAATGAGGTTCTAAGCATGTAAGCCTCACGTCCTTGCACCGAGCATCTAAGCCTCGAGCATCTATGTCTAGTGACTGAAGCTGGCACCCTTAGGTCGCTTCTAAAGTACTGAGGTTTCGAGCATGTAAGCCTCGTGTCCTTGCACCGAGTATTTAAGCCTCAAGCATCTAAGTCTAGTAACTTAAGGTGACACCCCCAGGTCGCTTTTTATAGTATTAAGGTTCTAAGCATGTAAACCTCACGTCCTTGCACTGAGCATCATAAATCCAGTGATGACTGGTTCTGTCACGTCATTTTTGCACAAACAGGAGAATCTATTACACTCAATCTTGTAGATTTAGTGTGTTCTAAAGGTCCATGTAACACCTCAGCAAATAAGATGGTTTTAAGACTCGGTACCGAGCTTTACTTTCTTCCTATAACTGAGGCTGGACACTTCAGCTCACCCTCCTATATACTTATGCAGTACCTAACTACTTTCTCTATGGAAGATTACATACTCTATTCTACTCATATACGACGGACATAAATATCCAAATTTACCTAAAAGGGGGGGACTCTTGATACTGCTTATATATATTCCTATTTAACTAAAGGGTTTTTATTTTTTGAATAAGGTTACCCGTTTAGGGAAGGTAACAAAATCTGTTCATGGAAAGGACTCTACCCTGAAGAGGATTCCTAAGCAGAGAAGGAATACTCTCTTACTAGGATTAGGATTTCTATCCCATAAGGGATCATACTCCTTTCAGGTTTAAGCATCATTATAAATAGGACCCTATACCTCTCATTCTACATCATCTCATTCTCTCATATTCTAATTGTTCCTTACTTTATATACAAACTCTACTTCTGTTCTCTGATTTAGGCATTAAAGTGTTTATAGGGACTCTCCCCCACCTCTCACCTTGCCCTCTGTTCATTGATTGCAAGATCTTAAGTTCAAGAGTTTCGAAAACAAGTTATCAATAATAAATATTAAAAGTATATGATTATGCATTGATAGATTGAAGAGGGAACAATGCAATTGTACGAGAATTTAGAATAACAATGATGACAAGAGACATGTTTTGACTTATTAGTTGATTTTTTTAAGAATTAGCTAAAAAAATTTCCAATCATTTTTTTGGATTGGCATTGCTTTTGGTTTACACGATTAATTAATATGTAACTACAAAGCTTTAGAATAGAGAAAAAGAACAATAAAGCTTTGATAAACTTTTTTTTTCATAATTCATCACCTCTTCCTTTGGGAGAGGCACCAACTGTAGCATTTTTACCATTTAACTGCTTAAACTTCAGTAAATATATTCCAATTAATGTTTTTTAAATTTATATATACATTAAATTATTTAAGAGAGAGAGAGAGTGGGAGAGGGTGGTGTTCAATTTAGCTAGTGGAGTGGATTTAATTGTTGTTCAGTTCTTATCAGTTATAAAATAGTTTTTGTTGTTGAAGTGAGCTCTAGTCAAATATTTGATTCTATATATTAGGAATTAAATCTTTCTTTTTTATTTAGGAAATTATTTTATTCCTCCTAATTAGTGTGTAATCAGGTTTCCCTTGTATAGGAATGATTAATGTATATATAATGGATGTAAACTCTCTTATGGAACATATGAAAAAATAATTCCCTTCAATTATCTTTTTCCTCTAAATTTTTCTCTTCATGGTATAAGAGTATACCTCTTGAAATTGAATTCAAATTTTGCGTTGAATCCTTGAAATCATATATATTTTTTTCCCTCTCTTATTTGAATCCTTTCTTTTTAAATCGAAATCCACCATGACCACTAAAAACACATCCATTGTATCACATGAAACACCAACTTTCATTCAAACTCTTTAAGATAATTCTCCCTTTCCTACTAGAATTGTACTTAATGATACAAACTACCCTCTATGGTCACAATTAATGAAGATGCAAATTAGAGCCAAAAATAAATTTGGCTTCCTTACTAGCACAACCTTAAAACCACCTGTGGAAGATAAGGCTTTGGAGGCTTGGCTTATTGATAATAACTGAGTAAAAAGTTAGGTCATTGATTCCATGAGTCCAACGTTGATGCAGAGATTAATCTATCTTTAAATTACAAATTAGATATGGAATTTTGTCTCCAAAAATTTTTATGATGGATCTTATAAAACTCAATTATTTGAGTTAAATAAAAAATCTTTCACTACGCGTCATAATGGTAGGCCATTACCTACATACTACAATGAACTGGTTAGGATATTTCAAGAGATTGATGCATAAATAAGTGCTCAAAGGGAGGATGTCAGTGGAGTAGTATCACTCTATAAACATAATTCTCAGCTTCAAAATCATATTTTCCTAGCTGGACTTGACTTAAAATTTAGTAACTTAGAACATAACTAGCGATAGAAGATGCAAGAGCTAAAGGTTCTACCAGACAATGCAATACTTGTAGCAGCTCGGACTTGACCACAATCCAAGGGAAAAGCACCAAGTAAGTCCAAGACGTACACATATACTCATTGTGGTAAAGTTAGATACTCCAAGGAATGGTGCTATAAAATTATGGGCTATCTAGTTTAGTGGGATTTGAATAAAAAGTCTTACAAAAAGCTCAAAAAAGCTGTAATTGCCACTTATAATGTCATAAAATCAACTGGTGACCTTGATGAAAACATTAAGTATGACAAATCTTACTCACAGTAATACATGGATTATTGATACAGGTGCTACTGATTATAAGACAAACTCTATTATAAGACAAACTCTACCCTTCATCTAACTTACATTTGACCATCAACCCAATAAAATATTTTAAGTGTTAATGGAGGAATAACACCTATCACCCATGAAGGATTATGACTCTCTTAATTTGGATGATGTTCTTGTTGTTCCATCTCTTTCTTGTAATCTACTATATGTTGGCTAAATCACTAAAACCTTAAACTATATTGTTAAATTCTAGCTTAACTATTATTTATTTCAAGACATTACGATGCACCAAATTCTTGGCTCTAGTGTTAAATGTGGAAAGTTATACTATCTTGATTTGCATAGTGATCCAACTCTAAAATCAAGTCAAGTCAATAGTGTTGTTTAAAGTAGCTTGGAAAAAAAAATAAGTTATTTTATGGCATCGATGTCTTGGACATTTATCTTGTCATTATCTTAGAAAAATAAGGCCTAAATTGTTTATGATTATTAAAGACTTTGAGTTCAAGTGTGATATTTGTGAATTGGCAAAGAGCCATAGGATTTTATATGTAGTAAGTTATAATAAGAATTCAATTCCATTAATGACTATTCATTCTGAAGAATGGGGACCTGCTCGAATTCCTACTATGTCTGGTGCCCGATATTTTATAACATTTATTAATGAATGTACCTTAATGACATGGGTATCCATACTTTCAAACAAGGGAGATGTCTGTTATGTGTTTTAGGACCTTACAAAATAGTGGCAATGCAGTATTAGTGTCAAATTCGAGTTTTGCAATCTAAAAATAGTGGTAAGTATCTTAACTTGGCCCTTAAAATTTTTTTCCATGAGAACAACATTCATTACCAAACTTCCTATGTTAGAACCCCTCAATAGAATGGTGTAGTAGAAAGAAAAATCAGCAATTATTAGAAGTAATCTGAGCATCTCTATTTGACATGAATGTTCCTCGAGAATACTGGGGAGAGGCTATTCAATCTGCTACCTATCTCATAAACCAAACTCCATTTAGAATTCTCGATTTCAAAACTCCTCTTTAAAAAATTTAAGAGCTAATCCTAACTCTACCTCTCAATAATCTCAAACCCCGAGTGTTTGGCTGTTTAACATTTGTTCATCAGATACTTAGTAAATTGGATCCATGAGTTATCTAATGTATCTTTGTGGGATTTATTGAGGTATACAAGGGATATCGGTGTTATGATCAATATGCTCAGAAGATGTATGTAACTAAGGATGTTTAATTCCATGAAAATGCACGCTAGTTCTTTCCATCCGAGTGCTCTCTTCAGGAGGAAAGAGTTTAGGACATCTTAGAAGATAATACTCTGAGTGTCTTACCTATTTCGAGCATCTCATATGATCAAATAGTATGTCCGAACATCACGAGCATCCAACCTAAATAGATAACTAAAAATAGTATGAGTGTCATGGTTAGACCTAAAACTAATCAAGATTTTACATCTTCCCACTCCACGCTAGAAGCTGAAGGAACTCTGTATGTGCATAATGAGGTAAACTCGTCTCCTTTAGTAACTCTAAATACTGAGCCTTGTTATCCTTCCAAAATAAATAGAGGGATTCTAAAAGACAATATGATTCGAACCTCAATACTAAAGCTAAATATCTTACCAATAACTTTATATAAAAAAACCATTTGTTAAAATCACATGCATATACTGTAAATCAATTATCTACTATATCTATTCTGAGTAATGTGCAAGAGAAGAACTCTATATAGGAAATTATTTCACTTCCTAAAGGAAAGAAAAAGGTTAGATGTAGGTGGATATTCACCATCAAACTAAATTTAGATGGAAGCATTAATTGATATAAAGTTTGGTTGGTTGCAAACGGATATACTAAAAAGTATGGAATTGACTGTGAGGATACATTTTCCCCAATAGCAAAAATGAACACCATCTGAGTCCTTATTTCATTAGTTATAACCTAAACTAGCAACTATGACAGTTGGATGTAAACGATGCTTTTTTGAATGGAACCATTAATGAAGAAGTGTATATGGATCCACCACCCAGAATGAGGTACACTAACTGAGTATGCAAAATAAAAAGAGCACTGTATAGACTAAAATAATCACCTCAACCATGGTTTAGATGACTCTCAACCTTTATGAGGAAGCTTGGTTATAAATAAAGTGATGCTAACCATACACTATTTATCAAATAAAAGACAGGTAAAGTCACTGCTCTTATTGTGTATGTTGATGATGGTAGTCATTGTAAATGATTCGAGTGAGATAACAACTCTACAAAGATAGTTAACAGTTGAGTTTGAACTTAAAGATATGGATAACTTGAAGTATGTTTTGGGGATTAAAGTTACAATATCAACTTAAGGAGTTTCTCTTTACCAACGGAAGTATATAATGGATTTGCTAACAAAAATAGGTATGCTTGATTGTAAGCCAGCTGAGACTCCATTGGAAGTCAACCATGGATTATCAATATGAGAATGTCAAGTTCCAACTAATAAAGCTCAATATCAAAGGCTGGTGGGAAGAGTAATTTACTTATCTCACACTCGGCCAAACATTTCTTATGCAGTAAGTGTTATAAGTCAATTCATGCAATTATCTAAGTAAAGAACATATGGATGCGATATACCAAGTGCCAAGATTCCTAACGTCTTCTCCAGGCAAAGGTTTAGTTTTTGGGAGAAATAAGGATTATGAAATTGTTAGCTATGCAGATGCTTACTGGGCCGAAGATCAAACTGATCAAAAATCAACATCTAGGTGCTTCATGTTTATTGGAAAAAATTTAGTCACTTGGAGGAGCAAGAAATAAAAAGTCATAGTAAAGTTAAGTGTTGAAGTTGAGTTTAAAGGAATGACACATGGTGTATGTGAATTACTTTGGATAAGGTGAATTGTTCATGATCTAGGACTAAATCATCCATAGCCTATATTGTTACATTGTGATAATAAGACAACCATAGCAATTGTGAACAACCCAGTTCAATATGATCAGACTAAGCATGTGGAGGTTGATAGACACTTCATCAAAAATCATCTGAATCAAGGAACAATTAATATTCCATTTGTTTCTTCTCAGACTCAACTTGCTGACATCCTCACAAAGGCTATATCTAGAAATATGTTCCACAGCTCACTTGGTAAGTTAAAAATGATTGACATACACTTACCAACTTGAGGGGGAGTGTTAACGTGAGTTTTAGTCAAAGATTTGATTGTATATATTAGAAATTAAATGTTTATTTTTTATTTAGGAAATTATTTTATTCCTCTTAAGTAGTTCCTCCTAATTACTGTGTAATTAGGTTTTCCATTTATAGAAATGAATAATTTATATATAAAGGATATAACCTCTCTTATGGAACATATGAAAAAAATAATTTTCTTGAATTTTCTTTTTTCTCTAAATTTTTCTCTACAGTTATGATACCTATTATAGCTATGGTTCATATCACTAAAAATTCTTAAATGTTTTTAACTATTTTAAATTTACATCTTCTCAACTTTCAACCACATTATTTAGAAATGTTCTAATAGGTGTCAAACCAAAAAAGTATTAGATAAAAAATGAGAGAATTTTGAGAAGCCAAAAATATAAGTAAAAAATTATAAAAATATTTTAGTTTTTTGAAAATTTAAAATCTTTTTATTATTTATAGTGACAATTAAAAGTGCTTACTTTACTTTTTTAAAAAAATTTATTAATATTAGTTTATATAAAAATTGATTCACAAGGTTATCACTTTTTTCCTATTATTTTTACTTTGTGCATAAAAAGTTAAAATTTTATGAAAAAATTTTAAAAAATAATTTTTAAACTTATTTCAAAAGTGAAAAAATTAAAACTTGAAAATATTTTTAAACTTTTACCTTTTCTTAAAAAACAGAAAAGAATTTGAGAATTGTCAAATTTATTTTATAAGGATCTAACATTAATTTTAAAAAAATATAATTAGATGCTTTAAATGAAATTTGATAGAATTAACAAAATATATAAAATTGAAGAAACAAATTAAAATGAATTTCAAAATAAAATTTAATTAATAATTGATTCAAATTTTAAAATACAACAAATCATTTTCCCTTACAATAAACATTGCTATAATGTTCAACAAAGAGTATATAACCTTTGTTCCTCTTATTAAGGTTCATTACTTCACGAAGAGTAAGCATTGACATTGGATGATCACACATTGATGATAACAAACATAGATATATTGCATTTCTGCAATTACCTCCTCCAAATGAAACAGAATCACTGTTGCAATGGTAATAAACAATTTTTAAAAAAAAAAAATTAGTAACCGCAATAAAATTAATGATTTTACCTCGATTGTTTTTTCAGGTTATATTAATTTAACTATTGAAGTTTATAAATCACATCTATTTTTTAAGTTCTAAATGTTTTTTAAGAAATTACTTTATATTCTTATTAATTATGTTTTTTTATTAACATTCTCTTTCTTAAAACTTACAGCTCTCAAGACAATCTCAAAGACTAATTTTGAAATATTTTGTAGCTTTTTTACATTATTTTTTTTATCCTGAAAACCTTCATATTTTAATATTTTTAGAATTTATTTTTAAATTTTCAATTATAATATTTAAAAATTTCGCACAAATAGATATTAAACATAAAAAAATTGTGTGAATATGAAAAAAGAGGAGAATGTGGAGATATTAAACATATTAATAAAAATACAAAGAAGATTTGATCTTTTTGAAAAGCATAAAGATTAATGACAAATGCATCATCAGTTATTTGAATCACATTTGTAGTTGGGATGGAATCCAGGTTTTTCTCCTTTCACAAGTTGAATTGTAGAATAACGGACGTTGCAATTGCATATTTTTGTGTCAACAGTCTGGTAATTCGAACACCTGTTCCACAACAAGCGTGCAACAAGTTTCAATGTTTGTGTCAACAGTCGGAAGTAATTCAATGTTTGTGTCAACAGTCGGAAGTATTTCGAATGCCTGAGTTTCCATTAATGTTGAAAAGACTTCGGACTGATTATTGGATTCAATGTAGTTGGGATTGAATCCAGGTTCCTCTCCTTCAACAAGTTCAATTGGGGAATATGCCAATAATGAGCACAGAACTGAGTAATGCTCAATTGTGGAATGAATGAGGCAGTCACATTTCGGTTGTGGTAAAACTTCCAAAGGCAGACAAGGGCATTTTACAAAGGATTGAACAATTGTAGAGATGATTGATTTGAGTACAACTAATGGTTCGTATTGATTATCAAAATCAGGAGGAAGAAGCTCAGAAAAATATCAGATTATGAAATCATCATCACTTTCATTCAAAAGTTTCAGGATTGAAATGCCTCAGCTCGGTAGATAGCTCTGAAGTCATTTCTTGTTGCTTTTTGATAGGCAGCTCTTTGAACCTTGGCTCAAGGTCAGATTCAGATTATGGAATAATTTCAATACTTGCCATCTCTCTTCTTCTCTAGATAGCTAACATTTGTATGTATGACAGTGTATTATTGGGTTAGATCTGCAAGTATATGGATCAACAAGTAATAAAATAGTAAGTAAAGTATCATTCCCATAAAGATTATGAACCTATTAGTCATAGTTTAATTTGTTTAGAGCTTTAATAAGTGAATTAAACAAGGGGCAATGAATAAACTGAATAGCAAACAAATAATAAAATGCAATTTAAGTTGACTATGGCTACTTAAATAGGAATTTGATCAAAATGGGAAACATGTGGTTGGGGAATTGTACACCTGTAGGCGGCGGGGTTTAGTGCGGGCCTCAGTGTTTGGCGATCACTGCACTGTATGGGCTCGAGGCCCACTAGGAAATACAATATAGGTCATGAGCCTATTCGGAGATGGAGTCGCCACCCGGATAAAAGCCGGGACAACTGTATAGCAACTAGATCCCACGGAGGTTCCCAAAAGCCGTCATCAAAGATTAGGTTCGAAAACTAGGTATGAGCATTTGAATGCTCACCCAACCTTGCGGTTGGCCTCCGTTTGTGTTTTGCGTTTTATTACCATTTAATTATTTAATTATTTCCTCATGTACCACAAGTAATGAAATTGTCTTCGGATAATTGCCAGATTTTATAATTAAGTCCAAGTTTGCACATTAGTCCAATTTCATGCCTTTAGGTCCCAACATTCAAAAAAATGCAGTAAATAAAATAAATAATAATTTACAACCATACATTCAAAATTAAATGGGGGAAGGGATTAAGGATTACAACGCTTTTTAACTAAGCAAACTAATAACATACAGAAAATAAACGAGACATATACCGAAAATAAACTATAAAAACAACATAAGAGTGACAATATACAAAGGGTAACTGGCAAAAGTGACTACTTGATGATAGAAATTATCAAGTAATTCCTGCAAATAACACATTGTTAGCCTTTCTTTTTACAAAAAAAAATGGAATCACATATAACGACATTTGCAAAGAGGTTCTATAAAGAGGTTTTCACATTATAAACTAAAGAAAGCATCAAATAATTAAGATAATCACCATCATGCAATCATACAGACATATTTAAGGTAAAAAGGAGACATATTAAAGTAGGCGTCACAGCAAATAAACAACAAAATGAAGCAGGAAACGGGTTAACCCTGTCAATAAGGCGGTCGCCTCATTGATGAGGTGATTTCCTCATTGAGATGAGGCGATCGCCTTATCGATGAGGCGATGTCTCATCGATAGGGGAAGCTGCCTCAATGCCATAAGGACGTGAATCACATGCAAAGGTAGGGCCTCTTAGAGGCCAATCAATAGGGCGATCGCCTCATTGACGAGGCGATGCCTCTGTGAAGAGGCGTCGCCTGATCACCAGGTCGGCTCTGACTCCCAAGACATACAAACTTTTATTCTAAGTAACCAAAATATGCATATACACACTCTACACTCATCATACTACGACTATATGCAAAAGTATTCAAAGGTCCATCAATAAAATAAGATATCAAGCAAGACACACTAGAGGTAAACCTAAAATATGCTAAAGACTCAGTTACACACAAGCAAGAAGATACGAAATGATGAACATATCAAGTTTAAGTGCAGATTTTATACCAAAATGAGAGGCCCTCAAAGCTATTTTGATTGAGATCCTTGCTAGGATGTGATATCTCTCCTTCACACAAGTTTCTTCCTTCTTCTCTTATAGGAAAGTGGACCTTCTTTCTTCCTTCAGGACATTTTCCTTCTTCTCCTCCTTTCTCCTCCTATGTTTTATTTTTAGAGCTCTCCCTCTCCTCCTTTTTTCTTCCTCTTTCTTTTTTCTTATTCTCTCTTTTTTCCCTTTGATCCCTTAGTTTTCCCATCCCCCTAAGCCTCCTAGCCCATCATGAGCTCTCCTAGCCTTTTTCCTTTTCCCAAAAGTCTTTTCCTCATGCAAGGAGAAAGTCTGGAGAGTGGGGCCCATGCCACTTGATTGCAACTGCATTAAATGCAGCTGCACGTGGGTTGTCATAGAGGTGACACCTCATTGATGAGGCAATCACCTCTATGATGAGGCGATCGCCCCATTGGCAGCTGCCCAAGAGGCGATTGCCTCATTGCACTGAGGCGATGCCTCTTAGGCCTGGGCCAAGTGGGCTTAGGCCGAAATTGGATAATTGGGCTCAGTTTTGGGTTTTACAAGCTTCTAGGTTTTCAAGTCCACTTTCCACTTAGAGATTCAGGCTTCGTCCTCATGTCCAAGTTTCACATTCTCGTTATTGGGCTTGACAATGGACCGGTCAAACCAAGCACCCCTAATTCGTCCCCTAACACAAGCTGACCGAACGAGGTGTCTACAACACCAAATTTTCATTAATCCAAGTGATAGATCCATTCAAGTTAATGGCATATCTCAAGTTTCCAATCATCATTTAGCATTCTCTCTCAAGTAATGCTAAACTCTATAAACATGCATCAATTAAATTTCAAAGTTATAGATTAACTCTCATCATCACCATAAAAATAAGACAACATCAAACATGCAACACATTAAGCAAACTTATAGAGAATTGAATTGAATCAAGCATTCTCAAGTCTTGATTAACTCAACATGCATTTGTAGGTCTAATATACCATTTCTCAATGTATAGAGATAGACTAAGGTTGCATTTGGCCATAACACAACACCCGACAAACTCAACAAACACAATATGCAATTTAAACAAGAAAGGAACTATTAAAATGAACTTGATTCAAATGGGTTTCAAAAATCCCAACAACCCAAAAAAAAAAAAAATGAGCCAAACATGACTTTAATATCCATTATTCAATATTTAATAACAACCCAAGAGATTAATTAAATAAACATTAAATAAGCAAGGGAAACAAAGATTATTATCAAGAAACTTATGGGTCTTTAATGGAGGCTCCTTTTCTAGCCTATTTTTCTCCTCTTTCTCCTTTTCTCTCTCTTAGTTGTTATGGGTTGGTTTCCAAAGATGATCCCCTTCCTAGAAAATCATGGTCCTTATCCTTTTATAGCCTATTCTAGAACATTCTTTCACCTCCCCTAGATTTGCACTTTTAAAACATCCACCTTAGCATGTTCTGTTTTGGAAACAAGCTGGCTATGATCACGACAAAATGGCTCCTGGTGAAGGGTGGCAATTGCGGGTCAATAGCGCTAGCCATAAAAGACCGGACTACCAGGATCCTACAATCGCGCACATGCTGCAATCACAATAGAACCTCGACTTGGGTTGCTTGCTTGCTTCAATAAACATGTGATCGAGCTTCATCTTGTGAGCATAACAATGGCTTTGCTCTGCTTCCATTTTTGTATTCCTCTTCTTTTTTTTGCTCAAATTAACACTAAACACCTCAAATCCTTCTTGTCCTTATAAAAATTAAAAAAAATATAAAAAAATATAATTTTATCTAAGGAAAATGATCAAATCTATCCTGAACTATAAGTCAATTATCAATTTAATCCTAATTTCAAAGTTGTATCAATTTACTCCTCCAACTTTGAGAGTTATTCCAAATCTATCAAAACGACGTTGAGCTTGTGATAATGATGACGTGACAATTTGATGTGGTATAAAAGTTGCTAACATGGCAAAAAACTTAAAATTCACCAGATCAATTCTATCCTCAATTGTAGACTAATTATCAAACTAATCCTAATTTTAAAGTCATTTCAATTTGCTTCTCTAACTTTTCGAGTTATGCCAAATCTATCCAGATGTCAATAAGCTTTTACCAGATAGTTGCAATGACTATTTTACATGGTATAAGAGTGTCTAACATGACAAAATTAAACTTCTTTAAAGTAGGTGTAAAATTAAATTCAAACTTCAGTCATACTTTTGCGTTTTTGTATGTAATGCATATGTAATAACCATAAAACGGTCAAAATTTTTCGAACATCTATTTTTTCTATATATAAAGCTTGAAATTATAATTTATTTAAAAATATTTAAATTTCTTACTACTTGGACTTTATGATACTTTTTAGTGTTTTGATTTTGGATAAATATTTCAATTTTTTATGAGGTCCTTTTTGTTGAAATCAAATCTCCAAATGGAGACAACACCACAACAATCGACCTGAATTTGCATCAGTTTTGAGATGTCTTCAAATGAGCTATGTTTCTATGTATGTCGTGACCTCATTATTCAAACCATATATTTTTGTATTTTGCGATTTTGATTTGGAAAACAAGAAGTTTTGGATTTTTAATTTTTTTTTTGCCATGTAAGATGGCTATTGTAGCTATTTGACAGAAGCTTATTGACTTCTTGATAGATTTGGAACAACTTGAAAAGTTGGAGGAGTAAATTGAAATGACTTTGAAATTATGATTAGTTTGATAATTGGTCTATAGTTAAGGATAGAATTGATCAGGTGAATTTTAAGTTTTTTACCATGTTAGCCACGTCAGATTACCACACCATCGTTATCACAAGCTCAATGTCGTTTGAATAGATTTAGAACAACTCTCAAAGTTTGAGGAGCAAATTGATACAACTTTGAAATTAAAAATAAATTGATAATTGACCTATAATTTATGATGGATTTTATCATTTCCCTTTTTATCTATTAACCTTCCTAAATGCTAACTAAAATGAATGAATGAATGCTAAAATGAGTCCTATATCTATATAATTTAGCACCAACATGTGTTCTTTGCTTGTTGCGCTCTGCATGCTCTAATTGTATTGATGTTTATCGATAACCGATTACATGAAAAGTCTTTGTTTATTCCATATTGAAATCAAATCTCAATTCATCATAGAATCTCAAATTATACAAATCTTTCTTTAATAGTTATCAAAGTTTTCAAACTCATCATTCTATAATAATATATAGAAGTATAACTTAATTGTTTTTATATAAAGCTATATTTATATATACATATAGCCACAGCCACAAGATGTTCTCACATCACATTAAATGTGAGATTAATTTTTACTCATATTCTGTGGTTAGCACTGATCCAAAGAATTGTAACCTGATAAATATTTGAATGTAGAACTTTTTCGTCTCAAAATAGTTTAGAATTTTTTTTTTCCAATATTCAATGTATATATTATAATAAATTTGTAATTGAGTATGTATTGTTAATATTTGAAATTTGAATATTAAATAATTGATACGCATTATATATATAATAATAATAATAATTTATAGTTTTCTCTTTTATTAAGAACCATTTCATAAAATTTTAGGGTATCAAGAAAATTTATTTAATAATTCAATTCAAATGGAGAGAAGCTGACAAAGTAGTGGAAATTGAGTGGGAACACAGAAGAGGAGTAGCTGGCGGGGATACTTAGATCTAAAATTTAAACTTTTATGGAACGTGGCTATTTGTTTTTTATTTATGAGATTTTCATACAAATAGACTTTTCTTTTTTTATTATTTACTAAAATATTTAAATTTTTTGTTATTTATTGATTTTACTACTTTTATTAATAAAAATGTCACTTTTATTTACATATATGAATTATTCTTCCTTTTATTTTATTTTTCTTTTTATTTTTATTTTTTTATCTTTTTTATTTTTATTCTTTTTATTTTTCCTTCTTTATTCATTTTTCTCTTTTTTTAAAAAAAATTATTGTTCTTTTTTTCTTATTTTTTTATATTTATGCTTTCCTCTTTTTTTTTCTCTTTATTATTTTTTATTTCTTTATTCTTCATTATTTATATTCTTTTCTCCTTCGTTTCTTTTTTATTTTTAATTTCTCTTTAATATTTTTTATTTCTCCTTTTTTTTTCATCTTGTTTCAAAATTTTTATTTTTTCATTTTTTTTCTTTTTTTTCATCTTTTTATATTAGTGGAGCATTAGCCAATATATATATTTTTAGATTTTATTTAATAAATTTTTGACATTTTATGCTGAAATATAATCTCTTTTTTATTTTTATTTTTTGTTCCTTTTTTTATTTTCTCTTTCTTTTTAATAAATTTACCATTATTTTTCTAAATGTTAATTTTAATAAACTAAAATAAATACAAAGTTATATAATCCTATAAATAAAATAATTAAAAATCTAGTTGCATTATTAAATTAATTTTTAATGGGTTTTATTAAAAGAGGCTAGCATGCATTGATGTATTTTATATATATATATATATATATATATATATATATATATATATATATATATATATATATATATATATATATATATATATGTATGTATGTATGTTTTGTTTATTTGTAACTTCTTTTATTGGATAGGGTGTTGAAAATGTTAATTTAATTTCTACTCATACTCATTCTTGCAGTCATGGTGGACAGAATTTGAAGGGTATTCATGTAGTATATATTGTTTTTTTTTTTATAATTTATTTTTGCTTGCTTTTTGATTTCTGATTTAATTTTGTATTCAGAGGATATTGAAAATGATTTTGTTAGTTCTCTACAGAAAAGAAAGCACAAACATGTCTATATCTTAAAGTCTCTTTTTGTTACTATATAGGAAACTAAAAATAAATGAAAAGTATACAAAAAATATATTATAACTTAAAGCTAAATATTTTCTTTGGAGTTAAGCGAGTTGTAATTATTATAATAGAAAATTTTTAAAGAATTGAATATATTTTTTTTTAAGTTTTTGGCATTGTTGAGTCATAAAAGAATGTTGTTGTTTATGTTGAATTTATAATTTGGTATCGTTTTAGTTTTCTTTTGGTCTCTGATATCTTTTTTAAAATTGGTATCTTTTTGACTTTTTTTTGGTTGCTGATACTTTTTTATTTTATTAATGGCAATATAGGTGTATCAATAGTTCTTTTTTTTTTTTAATGTTTGTTGTAACTTTATTTTATGTCCAAATATTCCATAGTTGAACTTAAATTATTATTTTGATGCTACCATTTTATGTTGCGCTTATAATTTGGTATCGTTTTGGTTTTTTTAGTTTATGGTACTTTTTTGTTTTAATTTAGTATTGTTTTGTTTTGATTTTTTTTTTTTGGTTTAGGATATATTTTTGTTTTATTATTGGCAATGTACTTGCATAGAGTTTCTGTTTTGTATGTTTGTCGTATTTATGCAATCTTTATTTTATGTCCAAATATTTCATAGTATAAGAAGAGTTATTATTTTAATTTTCTTTGAATATGTTTTTTATTTATTTTTGGTTTCCGACTCTTTTTTTTTGTATTCTTTTGGTTTATTTTTGGTTTTCGATTTTTTTTTTATATCCTTTTGGTTTATGTTTGATTTCCGATTCATTTTAAAATTAATTAATTAAAATAATTTGATTGATTTTTTCATTTGTAAAAATTGTACGAATTCAAATTTATTTTAGAATACTTTCCATTTATTTTACATTTCTGATATAATAATTTAGAATACTTTATATTTATTTTAAAAATTATTTTACTTTTTTATAATTAAATAATGTTAATAAAGCCAATTAATCTATGATTTGAAGCTTTGATGTCTCATACTCATGTTAATTAATTAAGTCACTCTCAATAGTCAACATATATATATATATATATATATATATATATATCAGAGACAACAATTTGCATACATTTACCAAAGAGACAATTTGCAAATTAATATTAAATTTAAACTTGTCAACATATTAATCTTTCCTAGTGTTAAACTTGTCACTTCTAAAAAATTTTTGAATGTAGACATGATAGATTTAAAGAAAATACTAGAATGATGAAAAACCATTAATAAGATGAGAAAAGGAATCTCCATCAGAACTGATTATTTCAAGCGAAAATTCCTTCTTGATAAAATCCACATAGAAACAAAATAGCATGATTGCACAAGTTATACATAAAATAACTATTCAAATTTAAAAGGAAAAGAATTAATATCTTCTCAGGTTGTTGGAATGTTGGGTTCATTGCATTTTATTTGTTTTAACTTGATCCTGGTGTGCCAATAAGAGAATTTTATTTTATTTTACATGGACAACAAACTTAGGCACTTCAAATATAAAATAATGCTACAACCAGAAACTTAATTTAAATGCCCTTTGGAAGTATTTCTACAAAGTATTATTGACCTTAGAAATAATCAATCTTAATTTTTTTATCTTAAAAAACTTAATTTTGAGCATTTAATTTGGTTGTTTAAGTGTGTATAAGTTAGGACTCTATTGTAAGTTAAAATGAAGTATGAATATCTTAGGCTGATTCAACCTCTAAGATTCAATGAGGCTTTTGACATCCTTAGAGTTTTATAATGAGAAAGTTATCTTCTTCACATTTGAAGTAAACATCTTGAGCTTTCTGAATTAGGCTTACTTGTTAAAATTCGAGTTGACTTGGGTATGCAAATATTGAGTCAAAGTTAACACATGCAGCTGCCATTTTAGATTGCACAACTCTTAGTATTTTACAAATATCTTGAGCTACAGAAGTCCAATTAGGGTGATTCAAAATGATATGGAAAGCTAAGTTAAATATCTACAAAATTTATGAAGAAAGTATTGGCAAATTCGAATGTCTCCAATGGGAAATCATAGTTTCAACTCGTGCACAACTGTTTGATAGTAGTCTACCATTTTAGATTGTACAACTCTTAGTATTTTGGACATATCTTGAGCTACATAAGTTCAATTGAGGTGATTCAAAATGATATTCAAATCTAAGTCATTGAAGAAATTATACGAAAATTTGAATGTCTTCAATAGAAAATCACAGTTTCAACTCGTGCACAACTATCTGACAATAGTCTGCATTTTAGATTGAATAGCTCTTAGTATTTTAGACATATCTTGAGCTACAGAAGTCCAATTGAGGTGATTCAAAAATGATATGGAAAAATAAGTCAAATATCTACAACTTTAATGAAGAAAGTATTGGCAAATTTGAATGTTTCTTATAGCCAATCATGGTTTCAATCTATGCATAGTAGTCTAACAACATTACTTTCAATAATTCAAAATTATAAACATTGGATTCAAAATATAGATGTTGGACACATTATTTGCACCTCCACAACTATATTTTTTAGTGTTTATTTATATAAACACCTCTAAAGCTGAATGGAAGTTAAGATATTTTTGCTTATTATCATTCTCTATCTTAGTATTCATTAAAGCTCTTAAATTCTCAAATATTCACTCTTTATTTATAACTCTTGTAAGAGTTTATTGTGTGTTAGAAATAGAATTTCTCTTCATCTTAAATCTTGGGATAGATTAGTAGGGAAGTGAGATTTATTTCTAAAGGAATTGGTTTAAGTGTTGTCCATTAAAACTCTTAGGATTTGGTTTTTTGAGTGAGCCTTGAAAACTCATATTGTAAGGTTGTAAGAGTGAGCCATAAAACTCTTATGTAATCTCAATCTTATGAATAAGATTGTGGGTGATTGAAAATTCTAACTTCGAGATAAGTTAGGTGGAGACGTATGATTATTATTGAATTCAAACTCCTTAAATCATTGTGTTTTTCATTATCAACATTCTTTCAATTCTAATAAAGAATTTTTTTGATTCTGATTTTTATTTAATAGCCCTATTCACCCTCCTTTAAGACTTTTTCGACTAGTATCAAAGTTTGAATTCTAGGAACTTCATTTCTAGAATATAAGATCATGGGGAGTGAATCATAAAATATTTCTTCACTTAGACCATTCTTCAATGGTAGTTACCATTCTCATTGGAAGTTTAAAATGGAGCTATACCTTGATTTTGATTCCATCAAACTTTGGGATATTATCCTAAAAGGTTGGGAACCATCTATAACTACCATTGATGGTGTGGTAACTACTCTAACAAGGAGTCAATTGAATGACGAGCAAAAGGAAGAAAATCATAAGAATAAAAAGGTGATGATCACTCTGGTCTCTTTTATAACAAGGGAAGAAGGAGGCAAGCTTCAACATTTCATGTTGACTAAGGAAATGTGGAAGATCTTAGAAAATTATTATGAAGGCAACGTGCAAGTCAAAAGCAAGAAGGGTCAACTTCACATGTATGAATACGAAATTTTCAAGATGAAGCCTCATGAGTTAATCATGAAGATGACAAATCGACTCAATGCTCTTATCACAACCCTCAAGAAAATTGGAAAGCATTTCTCTAAGGAAGAAGTAAACAATAAGATTCTAAGAATCCTACCTAATAAGGATTGGGAATCTCGGGTTACTTTAATTGAGAAAGCTCAATATCTCTCAACTCTCTCTACTGACATGCTTATTAAAAAGCTCTTAACATATGAGTTAACAATTAAGCAAAAAGGTGAAGAGCAAGAAGAAAAGAAAGAGAAAAAGAAGAGAATTGCCTTAAAAGCTTTACAAAATGATGATGAAGAAGATTTATTGCAAGTATTAGTGATGAAGATGATGAAATTGACATACTCACTAGAAACTTTAAAGTTCTTAAAAAGAAACATTTATCAAGAACAAGAGACTTCAACAAAAAGTATGAATGGGAAGGTAAAAAGCAAACACCAAGATGTTACTTGCTATAAATGCAAGAAATCGAGTTACATATGAAGCAACTATCCTAAACTCAAATATAAGAGAAAAGGAACAAAAAAGAAAGGAGGGCTTATAGGGAAACTTGTGATGACTCCTTTGAATAAGAAATGGGCAGAGGCCCAATAAGAAGCAGCCAACTTTAGTTTCATGGCTCTTGAAAGCGCAAAAAAGTACTATCTATATCTAATTCTTCCTGCGATGATGATTATTATTATGATGAGATGATGATGATTATGATGATGATGATGAGATGATGAATATGATGATGATAAGGATATTGAAGCTCTATAGTACGAAACTCTTGCTTAAATGCGAAAACTATTATCTATGAATAAGCATTATAAACATGAGTTATCTAGCCTAACTAAGGAATTTGAAAATTTGAAAATGAATTTTCTAATCTATTTAAATCAAATGATAAATTATCTAATGATTTACAAACTTTACATTCCTTGGAAGATCAACTTAAGAAAGCAAATATGAAAATCAAAAGATTATAAGGAAGTTTTAACTTTTAAATCCATTAAACACTCATGAAGGGAAAAAATCTTTGAATAATATTCTTGACTCTCAAAAATTTCATGGAGATATACATGGAATTGGATATACTAATGGAATAGCTTCCTCATCATCATCACATATTAATTTATTATAAGCCGTAAATAATTATGCTCCTTCTACCTCAACAAAATAAGACTTAAGCTTTCAAAGCTAAAAGATCTCATGTGTCAAACACTTAAGTAAATTCTTAAATGAATCAACCTTATAGGACACAAAGAGGTAAGGATTATGCTAAGGAAAACACAACCTAAATATGCTTACATATACACTCGACATAATACTCATAAGCATGTTACACACATAATGCACAAACCTATCAAAATACACATTGTCATTGCCAATGCATATCTTACACTATGACTCAAAAGAACTTTAGGAGACACACCACAACATCACAAAGACCATGCTTCACACATTAGGAATGCATAAACTCCTAGGAGAAATACGTTTGCAAATGTTGAATGCTCATATTGCCTGATCAAGGGATATACCAATAATATGTGCTTCTATAGAAGATTGCACATGAACTTACTTTCTACAAACTATCTTAAACTAACTAACCTAGACCCAAAAAAGGTTTGGGTTCAAAAGAATGCTTAAATTATCTTGTATAGGTGTGCTTGAAGTCCATAAGATATAAAAAGAAATGGTATCTTAATAGTGGATGCTCAAGGCACATGATAAAAGACAAGGAT